>JAUESE010000010.1:9476602-9496312 GCA_032274725.1 Malacoctenus triangulatus
TCCATCTTATGGAGACCAACTGAGAAAAAAATAAAAATAAATTAAAGCACTTTATCCATCTTCATGCCGTGCCTTCAGGGTTGACTCTGCATTGACCGCTTTTAATTAAATTTAGGTTGACAACTTTCTCCAGCAAATATACTTGTATCTGATAATTCCATGGTTCAGTAAGTATGCTTAATGTTGGTCAAATTTGGAACTGCACAGCTTCATTATCCCGCATTAAATACAGTGTTTGCACAAGAAAATTTTACAGTTTTTTTCCCACGGACTTAACTCTTTTCCTTCTCCATTGCTCAGTTTTCACTTTATACACAAAAGTGTTGAACAAACATTGGGGACTTTGGAAGTTGGACAGGAATGGAAAGGAGGACTGGGAGAAACATGAAAGAGAGAAAGAGGGCAACAAAAGGAGGCGACTGGATGAAAGACTGAGGTGTTGCGAGACGGCGGGGGGTTGAGCGGTGGATTGGGAAGAGATTTTGTGTTTCCGTGTGTTTAGAGGGCCACGAACGGTGATGAACAGAAAGGGCAGGATCTCTGAGGAAATGGGATCAAAGCGCCATCTGCAAATGTACAGGAGGCGGCCCAGATTCAGATGACAGAGGAAGTGGCCCGAGCAGCGCCTGGGCCTGAAAAGGAGCAATGTTTCTGGCCTGTGGCAATAGAGGCTAACACCATCCTTAAATGGAAAGGGATCTTCCATCTGCAGGTTTTTGTTTCCTCCGAGCTTGTCATTTCTCAAACATATGCTGAGCCATTTTCATTTTGCTGTGCTTTGCACTGTCGGAGGAGTTGGCATGAGCAAATTTGCTCTGCTGGCTTTGGGGTTTCTCAGGATTGTATATTAAGAGAGCTGGAGATTTTATTTTTCCCTGCTCTCACATCCTTTCTTCTGTTTGAAGGTTATGCATATCTTACACTCACTAATCCATATTTAAAATGGGTAATTCAATAAAATAAAAAGTGAATGTGAAAGTTTGACAAAAAAAACTACATAGTTGTAAAAAACAAAGGCTTTGATCTATATATTGGAATACCTGTATAATCCTGCAAAAAATGACTTTTTGGTCACATATTAGGGCATTTTGTCATTGCATCCGTTCTGTGTGAAATGGTGACAGCCTTACAAAATAACAAAAAAAACAGCTGTCAAGGTTCTCCCTGGCTAAAAATAACACTACAGCAGCACTTCCAGGGAAAAGATTTAGAGTAAAAGGAGGCTGACACAGCAAATGCAACGCAAAGTGTGTCGCCTAGCCGAGCTGTGTGCTCGAATTGAAGGTTCACAATAGAAAATCTGCATCTCAAAACAAGCCAGAGACCCAGAAACTTCCTGAGGTGTCCAAATCAGAGACTTTTACACGTTTCTAGTCAGATGTTAGGTTTCTGTGAGTGATTCAATTTCTAATGAGTCCACAGTCACCTCATCTTACAGACACAATGGCTTTACTGAATAAAATAGAGGAAGAAAATCTTTACAGACTGACATTCATGGTACAATGTTTCTGCACCAATTCTTCAGTGTCTCTTAGCGCATCAGTTTCTGCTCCAAAATTTGAAAAACAAGTTACATTAGCTGAATCTCCAGCTGTTTGGTATGCCGGATGAAGGTCTTAATCTCACACAAAAATGCAATAACGGCGTGATGTGCTGAACACTCGCCTGTTATTCATCAACTGACTGTCAGAATGAACCATCGTTACTTTGTAGCATCTTCTTCACCCTCTGAGCTCCTGATGGTTGCACAGAAAACTCTTGCAGAGACAAATTACAGATGTATAACATCTTTAAGAGTTCACGTTCAGGGCAGAGCAGCACTTCTTAGTGTGGTAGATAGTTTCTGTTTAGCAAATGATGCAAAACGTTCTATGAACCCCTCCAAGTGTGAGAAATACAAACTATGACACCTCAGGCAATGTGGACGCTAACATTTTTGTGAAAACCACTGATAGAGAAAACTAAATGTGGCTCTCCTGTGCACTCATAGAGTACATGTAGGCTCAATTTGTTTTGTTTTTTCAGTTGTTACTTTTGGGAAGATTTAAGCTGTCAGAAGTGCTGAGATTACAAACAGAAAAGCTTTCCAAAATAGGGAACTCATATCTGGCGCATTATCACCCGATGCATCAGGATATGCATCACAGGTGCTTGAACAAATTGAAAAATGTGTACAAAGACAAGGTGCCTCACTCTCCCTGATGGGAATCGAATAATGGCCCAAAAGGAGCTGCAAAACCGAGTAGAAGTGCCAGTCCTGCTTATAACATTAATGCTTTTAAGCTACTTGCTCGACAGGAATAAATATTTAATTAACCTTTTGAGCCATGGAGACTCCAATCAACTTCTCCAATGTGATTAAAATTATTCCATCCTATCAGATTGCAAATAAATTTGGTGCTCTAATGAAGACTTGTGGCAGACTTCAGTACATCTGGGGCACAGACAAGTCCGCCAATCACACAGCTATCAAGCTGTCAATCATTGAAAAGCAATTAACATTAAGCAATTTAAGGAACCCGACGAGGAAGAGGTCGAAATAAGCCAATCACCTGCTCAAGCTGAATATCTTAGTGGAACCCTAAAATATGTGGATACCATCAAGTGCTCCACATGATGTCCTGCAGACACACAGTGCAGCAGGAGGGCAAAGTTTGCAAAGGAAGAGTGACATCAAATTATTCAGCAGTTTATTCTGCTTACCTCGGCAGAGCGGCACTGGGAAGTCCCACACTGACACACCTGCGGCATTGTTCACGCAGGTGAGGAGTGAATGGCCGTCCAGAACATAGCCGGTGACACATCGGTACCGAATCTTGTCCCCAACGTTGAACTGGGTTCCATTCAGTATTCCTTTGGGTGGAACGCCGGGGTTCCCACAGGAGCTGCTCCTCAGCTCTGGAAAACCAGAAAAGAGAAAAGAACGACTGATGAGAAAACAGACGGATTTATCAATGGCTGCAGCATGTGACAAACTTCGCCTCCACATAGAAATATTTTTTTGTGAGGCGGAATTTTCATATGATGACTAAACTTTTCTATTGCTGTTAACCTTGTGTTACATGGCATTGAAATACTGAAAGAAAATTGCAACACCAGCAAAAAAAAAACGGTTGCATGTAAATATGTGATGTATTTATTTGTAACAGAAGAGGTGAAATTCTTACGAGAAGATGATAAAATTGCCCAGGGAGTCCCCAAGTATTGCGCCGGTGTCTTACCCATCTCTTTACATTAAAAATTCACCGAATAACATAAATCTATAGCTGCAAGCAGCAATGAGGGAGATAGACAAGCAAGTACATTAATGCAAAGTACGAGGGGAAAAAATGAGACTGTAAAAAAAAAAAAAAAGGCAATGAAATAAAGAAGGCAGACGAGCTATAGAATATGACCGTTCTCTGTGCTCCTTAATGGTTCCTTTGCTTGACAGTGGGAGCGAAATATTATTACTTTCATCAATGTGTCCTCACAGAGGGGAGCAGAGGACTGACTGAATGTACACTTTATTTCCTAAAACCGACTCAGACTTCGATCTTGTTTGTAATTAATAACTAATTTGTGAAACTGGGTTTATCCCACAAGAGGTCAACAAAAGTGTCAAGTGAGGCTTAATTTGAAACTTTAACTTTGAATAAACTAGAGTCCTTTTGAAACAAATCCTCCTGTTAGGATTAGACTCAGTTATGAAGCATTTCTTTAAGCAGTTGTGTATTGCACACTGTTCATCTTATGACTCCTTATTGCTAAACTGTTTCTTGCAGTGAATTAAAAATTGGACTCAAACTCGAGTTAGTTGGTAACCATGTAAAATTAAAGTGAGCCAGTGAATTCCCAAGACTGTCACAAAGACTCGAGAACAGAAAAAAAATGTGAAGGGAAGACAAAATTACAACCCATACAGTTTGTTCAACAAGGTTTTGTACTGAATTCAACAACAGACTTGATTCCAACTGTTTAATTTTTAAATTAAAAACAATGGAGTTGTAGAAAATGATTGTAATTGTTGATGTTTCAAACCCTAGGTCAAACACACAGGTTATGTGTTATATCTTCAAAAACGAAGCAGATCCCCGGAAAAGTGGGATGTATTATTTTCATGACTTACACACTCACATGATGTATTGTGGTACGGTTCAGAGAAGGAGCTGTGCCCTGTGTTATTTTCTATAGCTAGGAGTCACAGATGTCCCCGACAATAGCTCACATACAAAACATTACTACACGCTACAATTTACAGTCTATAAGCGCCTCACTGCAGCCTGGATAGACAATAAGTGAGCAGCTGCACACAGAGAAGCCTCCAGCCCCCCCACTCAGTTGCTGCAGCAAAGGCAAATCAGACAGGTGCACCACGAAAATTTGTTTGTTTGAAGTGCGTGAAATAAGGCGTTATGTGATGCTGAATTTATCTACCTGGGTGCAGAAGCAAAGAAAAATCTATAGGAAATCCTGAGGTATCATTTTGTGTGATTATGTTCTTTCATGAGGGCTTCTACTCGTGCATTGAAAGCTCAGCAGCCGCCCAGGCCGAAACATCAGGGATTCCTTCAAAATGGATTTTTAAGATGGTTCTTTTAATCTACGGTGGCAGTGGGGACGCTCAGTTGGAGACAGATATTATGGTTGGGAAGCTCACCAGCATTCTCTGTCGCTAACAAACACAGCTACTCTGAGTCAACTGCAGTGAAGCACAGTCCACTTTGAGACTGTTACAGCAGCAGCTCCCATCAGCAGCGACAATTCCCCATTAGGTTTTTTAGACTTCTACATCCACACTTTATACGTCTAAAAATAACTTCCAGATTTTTAGAAATTACCAGGACTGTCCTGCTGCGCTAACTCACCAAGTATGATAAATGTGCCACGTGGCAAAGAAAGGGTTTTTGATAAAAATCAGTTTTATCTTGAAATAAAGCAGTGTGGCGGGCGGTTCAGTCCCGTCCGCTTTGAGCAGAGCACAATCCTGCAGTATACTTCTCAGCTGTGACAGACAATTCTATCCCATTCTCTTCATCCCCCCTGCACAAAAAATGGATCTGCCACCCCTTTTTTTTTATTTTTTTTATTTCCCGGCTCGTCGCAGGACAATGAGATCTCATCAGCATTGGTTCCCCTTCGCAGTGACACATTAGTTGACTGACTTCAAATGCTGACTGATCAGCTTGGAGGCAGGATGAGGTCTGACCTGAGCTTATGTAACTAAACTTTTAACATCTGTGCAAGTCAGAGTGCAGATTAGATGAGGTAGTTCACTTCAGGCTCATTGATCATGCAGTCCACTTAAGGTCTTGGTTGTGCAAGCAAAAACATGGAGCATTGGCTTAATGTGGACGTGTTAAAGCCATGTTTACAAAACATAGAACAATAAACAGAAAACAAACTCACTCCTGCATCAGCTTGTCATTAATGCTGCTGGATAATCGAGTGTTCGGCTAATAAACAGTGAAATCTTGGTTGTTGAAATTCAGGGTGCCCATGCTGACAGTTGGATATCACCTCCCACCAATCACAGAATACACTGATTGATCATGCAGTCAAGCAAAATTTTGTATTTTTCGGTATGTGCCATCTGTTTGTTCCTAATTACTCCAACTGGCAGACCAGAATCAAAATCACATTTTTACACATACAGAACTGGCATGTTAAGTGGATCTATGGACAACTGGATGGATGGACAGATGGAGAGAAATGCTGAGAGTGCTTGAGACACGGAGCTGGAAGTTGATTTCGCTGGTAGTTTGTCACGTTTCTTAATGGCAATATCCAGGAATCTTTTCTGAAATCCAATTACTAAACCACTTTACATGGAGGATGCTCACAAACGCATCCCTCATACATATGATCCTTAATGAATCTAGTATAAAGCTCTTTCGTGGCATGCCGGCTGTTTATTAGTGGAACTTGATAAAAACGTGATGAGGAGTCAGGCAGAAAATGGCAACAAAAACGTGATGGTTGCCATTGATGTGTAAACTTTACACAATTTTCCAAAAGAAACTTGCAAACTTAAAAAAAAAAAAAAAAGATAACTTTGAACCAACAATTGACAGCCTGTTTGTAGCCTGTTTATATTGAAGGACATTCAAACTGTGGGTCAAAGATAATGGTGACACATACAGTGCCGTGCTGCTTAACCACTGCAGAGATGATGAGCGAAAGGCATCGGGGACTGAGTGGTGATGGGCGCAGAGGTCAGTGCTGTGGAGAGACAGCTCGATTGCTAATTGTTGCATTCATATGCAGCCACAGCGATCTGCATCAGCAAATATGTAAACTAATGTTTACGCACAGTTTGGTAAAGGTTAACCATGTCAGCCTGTTTAATGTGACAGGGCCGAAGCAGACGGGCCAAGTTCACCTCTGACAGGACGACACGGTGTCAAATCCTCTGCACGAGGTTACCAAAATAGATTTTTTTGGGGGGTTTTTGTGAAATCTGAAACAGCAGAAAGTTACATTTCAGACAAACTGGAGGGAAAAGACAATGAAACATAGCGTGTGTTGACCAGCAGACACAACACATAAACAAACCTCACGCAATATCCCCTGACCTGCTTTTTTATTACACTGCTTTGCTTTACAGTTGTAATAAAACGCAGCTACATACTGCAAGCCACAACGAACATGTATGCATCTCCACACAGCCCTGCAGAATCCCCAGCAACAAACAGAGAATGTGTCTCCATGGGAGTTGGAGGGACCCTGTGAAATTGAAATGTATTTGTTTGATATATCAAATCCGTTGAATTCAACAAAGTGCAACTAAGCACATCAAAGGAAATCTAAATATCTACAAACTCACCACAACGCGCCTTTACAGTTTGATGCTCCGATTTAAAATTCAGCTCACTGCTGAGCTGAAAACAGATGAGTTTCAAAAAAATCTATATGAGACCAAACAAACAGCAGGGACGGCTCTGTATACCGCCAGATGTTACTCACAGCTTCCCACGACCGAAAGAAAGAACTTCCCCCTGCACCACACTGGGAGCGTTTGACCTATTATAACTATACAAGCAGAGAACGAGTCACTGGAAGAGAAAAAAAAAGCACAGCGTGCTTTAGCTGTATTACACTCACAGCCCAATTAAAACACAACTTGCAGCCGGAGCTTGGCTGCTCGGTCGGGCTGGCAAACACTTTTTTGGATGACTTTTTGGAGGAGAACCATGCCAGTAACACTGAAAAAATGTCAAACTATGCACAGCCGATGCGTGACACATTGCTTGTGCATTGCAGGTTAGAGTTTGACTCAGGTGATGGGAGGAGAAAGATTTCTAAAAATATTAGACTGTCCAGCATCCAGTTTGGAGTGAGTATGAGAAGGGCCTCAAGAGCACGATGTGGGTGGGAGATGGGGTGCTTGCCATGGCCATAGCATGGCTTTTTTTCAAAATTTTATCCTGAAACCACTAATGGACACCTCATTGCCTCTCAACAAGCAACTACATTTCACAAGAGCAGATTAGAAAACATCAAAACCGAATGTTTTCTCTCTTGTGACTGAATCTCCAATACTCCTGTGAAAGCTGTAGGACAGGAGGCAGCTTTTGAATTATAAATGAAGCTGATCTGAGTTTACCATCCTGTTTGGCACCGCGTCCAGTTTCACAGAGAACTTGAAAAGCTTAAGAGCTAAAATGTTAGGAAGGAACCACCTGGGGCACAAAACCCCTTCTGAAAAGGAAACACCGCGTGAGTCCCGCCCAGAAATAATTTGTTGATTGACTCAAAGTGGGTGCCTGTGGTACTGCCTCCTTATAAGTAAATACCCAATACCTGGTCCTGTTGAGTGTTTCTGTTCAACCCAAAACTGTAACTCAAAGGCGACTGAGGGAGAGTGAAACTTCAGAACTTAGTGAGCTGTTGCGAGTGTTACAAATCATACCCCAAAACAGATTGTACCCTGTGAACCTCTGCTAGAGCCTGAACAGAGCACTAATTTCCACTGCCAGATGTTGCTGGGACATCGGGCAGATTGCACTCAGCCAAATAAAAATGTGATAACATATAAATTATTTTCCAGGATGATGCCACATTTTCTAAAGATAAGCAAGTGTCCTCAGTAACTTTCCGTGGATGCTCTTAGCAACGAAGTGGCGCCGGTCATAAAAACAAGCACATAACCAAGTGTGTATCATGTTCTACAAATAAAAGACTAAAGTACATGCAGCTAATAACATTACTTTTTTAATTTAAAGAGACATGAGGGGGAATAAAAATGGCCTGAAAGAAGTAGAGAAAGTAACACATACTAACTGGGAGCTGTTCTTGAAAGCATGACAGAAGAGAAACATAAGATCCATTCTCATGAGTAAGTGCTTTAAAAAAAACCTACCCCGGGTCACTAATTAAAAGGAAAGAGATGCACCCTGGCTGTAATTACACCAGTTCTGACTCACTGCCCTTTGGTGTATAGAAAGTCATAAGCTGCACATCGTACAGTCATGGCCCTTGAATTAATTCGTGTGACATGTTGCAGATATTTGAAGCAGTTGCTTTGGATGAGGCCCCCCACAGTGATAAAAGTGAGCGAGTACAAATAAAACTGTGTACTGGTTTGAGCTGAAAAAGCAAATGTGAAACTTGGGGGTAAAAAAAGTGCTTTGAAAAATCATTTGCGGTTTACACAGAATGGGAATTTAGGATTGGAACGGCCCCCTAAAGAAATCAAGTATTTTAGATACAGCCCTGAGCCTACAAGTGATGCTGTTTGGAGGCCCCTAAATAAGTTGTTGTTATAATTGAACCATGGGATAACAGCTGCTCCTGAACACCAGGGGGCTGAGGGGAAACTTGGAAACCTGTACAAAGTTTACTTAAAGGTGGGAAAAAGCATCCTAACTATGCTAATGCCATGTCAGCAGAGTGCCTTTAACCTCGCAAAGCTTCAGCAAGTCTGCAAAATAAAGTCAATGGAAGCATATGGGAGTTTAGCATCATAATAATCAGCAAGGACTATTTGTTCTGCAAGGGAAAACTAAAGACAAACAACATTACCATCAGGGAGACCTCAGTGAGTCAACTGCTAACTGGAGAAGTGTGTTTTGAATCTTCACAAAATTATCTTGACAGAATATATGAGATGTTATAAAAGAGGCATATATTCACTCATCATAACCAACACCTCTGCAATTTCTACTTACAACTTACACACAATGGCAGTGAAAGTGGCTGGTGTTATTCCTCATCATAGTGGTAAAAAGTGAGTTATGTGAACTAGTAAATGAGGTAGTTGGGTGCGAGATTTCTCAGGGGCTCGGCTATTTATTTCGCCTGTATATCTAATGACTGTGTAGCCCTTTGAAGAAGATGGGAGTTTGACGGAGTGGCAATGTTTGCGAGCTCGCAAGCTGCACACTTTCCCCACAGGAGCCGTCTGGGTAGACTGCACGCCTGCTTGCCTTTCGTGGCCGGCCGGCAGGACGCTTTACTGGCTGCCGAGCTGAGCTGAGCTTTTTATGCAGGTGAGGAAATGAGGACTGATTGAAACTGTGACGAATCACAGTCAAAAGCAGCTGGTAAATGAGACAAACAACATATATGCACGCACAGGCATACTTTTCCAACTCGCTGCGTGCTTTGCATTCCCCACAGAGGGACAAATGAAATGATTTGGGAAGAAAGGATGCAATTACATTTTATAGGTCATCTGTCTTTCAAAATCTCTTCTCTTTTTCAAAAAGAGCAGGTTGAAATGGCAGCAAGGCAGGTTTTAGACAGACACGGGCAACATTTCCTTGTTGCAAATGCACAACCTTCAACAAAGGGCAAACTGATAGCTTTTCTCACAGCTGAGGAGCCTATCCTCATGCCTTGGACAGCCTGAGCAGCTACTGCTTGGCTGTGTTGCAAGAAACGCCTCCACCACTTAATAAATGCAGCTTGACCCTGTGAGCATTAGGGTTGCAGAATCTCATCCACAGAGTCGTGATAGTTCAGAAAAGCAGGCACCACTCACTAATAAAATTCACAGAAAGTTGGAGCTGGTTTGCATGCCAACACGCTTGATAAAAGATTGACAGGCCGTGGAGAAATTAGATTCCATCTGCTCGTGTCCTTCATTGTGTCCTTTGCATGCTCGTGGGTTCAAATCCACTTAATTGCAAGCATGATTCAATCATCTCTGAGAGTCTACAAGCATCGCACTTTTTCTGCCATAGGAATAAACAGCATATACATATTCATGTGCGGAATTTAGCGAACCATATCAGCATAACAAGAGAGGGAGGTATACAGCAGTGACAGCTACCTATGTGGTTTGGGAATGCATTATGGATGAGAACTTTTGTCACTAATGTGTGTCAGTGGTGTGGGTCTCTGAAAAGGGAACCGAGTGTGAAATAATGGGTCGATGGGGATGAAACGTGAATACACTCTTTTTGGGAATGTCTTTTTTCAGTTGAAACAATATATCATCGATTTGTTCACCACTTCATGAAATGACATGTTTCTTAACTCGCTATCAACTGAGAATTCGGCTGACAAATTTACAAGTTTAAAAGCTCAAACATGATGTTCATTGGATCGGTTTCCCAAATGGGGGGATGAGCACCTCTTGTGGTATTCTGAAGTACTGCAGGGATACAGGCAAAGTTGTTCTCATTGTTTTTTGTGTTGTTTTGAGAAATATTCAATAATTTAAGTTTGACTTGTGTATTAAAGATTGACAACCAGCATGTGCTGCTGTTTGAATTTCTAATTCAATCTTTCGCTGCAAATTGGATTTCCAAACTTTAAAAGTTAATATTCCAACTCAAGTGTTCTTACACCGAGAGTTTTTTTTTGGTGAACGATCTTTTTTATTGCTCCCAATATCTTTAGAGCAGGACAAAAAGAAATTGTCTGGCAGACAACAATACATTCAAATCAGCATGATTTTTTTGCTGATGGTTTGTACATTCAAAAGATGGCAGAAAGAAATTCAATGAAGCCACTGGAGACTGAGAATGAAAAAAAATGAAAACAGGAGAGGAAAAGAAGCCAAGCAGGGGATGGAGTGGGCAGATGGAGAGGGGAGAGGTCCTGGACAGGCCAGGTCTGGGGCAGGTGGGCAGATGAGGAGAGAGGATATGAGGGAATGGAAAACGACAGGAGTTATGGAGGAGGAGTGAGTATGGTGTATACCATAGAGTCACACTGTAGCCTGATCTCAGTGAAAGAGAAAGCAGGAGAAGGGAAGTGATTGTAAAAGAGATGCGGAAAGCATGGAGGAAATAAAGAGATGCAGACAAGTCAAAGAAACACGACTCAGAGCAGAGGTGCGAAAGAAAACTGGTAGGTAGAAAAAGCAAAGTGATAAAATGGGGACCGAAGGACAGCGTAAAACAAGATATATTTAAAACTGGAATGAAAAGCGGAAAAAGCAAAGATGGATGAGCAATGAAGCTCACCTGAAAGAGCAGCGGGGGGAAAGGAGCAGGGGTGAGCAAGATGGTCACAGAAGGATAGTTCGTATTTAGACAGCTCCCTGCTGCACTCAGCTCTGCTTCAACACAGATAACTCAGTACATCCATTTGCTAAACTAATTCCCATCACCATCTGCCATGCAATTTCAGATGCACCTCTGGAGTCACAGAAAAGGTTCAGGACTTTTGGGGGAGGGATGTTGATTTGGAAAATATGAGATTAATTTGCTTAATTGAGGCACCTAATGTTTCCATAACTCAACAGTGGAAGTCCTCCAGGAAATCAGGTGGAGTAAGTGTGATCGCATGTCCCCCTCATAAGGATAAATGGAGTCCACCCCCTCCTCCCCCACCCACCTTTGTCAATGATGGCTTTTTCTTTCAAATGATGACCCAGTTGTTTATCAGCATCCGTCTAGTTCTCCTTTCAAACCTCGATTACACATTTATGTCATGTTTCAAAACAGTGAAAGACAAAGAGCAGAACAGGGACGCTGTCCTTACCTTCGTAAGCTACTTTAAATCCATGAGCGCTTACTGCAAAGTCACTGGTAAGCCTCAGTGAAAAAATGGAGCCAGAACTGGTAACAGGTGGAGGGATGGTAAATCCTGTTAACCTGCAGATAAGAGAAAGAAAGATATCAGTTCTCAACGTGTGAATTGAGTCAATTTTTATCACATTTATACCTCATAATAGGAACTGCCATTGTGCATTTAGAGTACAAGATTGATGACACAAACGCCTTAATGAAACGGATATGATGATGTCTATCATAACCCATCACCTTGTATGAAAATATTAGAGATAAAACCTTTTCATTTTGCAGATTTTATACGCTAAAGTCACCACATTTCAAGAGCAATCAGCCACCAGCAGTGGATCCCAATGTTCCCAGTGACTACGTGTAAAACCAATTCAACTTCCCTCCCTCTAATTTCACATACTTAGTGAAAACGCACGTGAAACGAGCAGAAAACCAACAAGTGAAGTACCGACTGGATTTCCCACCAGGGGAACGTGACTCCCTGTGAGTTACACCTGTGAGATGTGCAAACCGAACTGCAACGATGCACCAACAGCGCACACCGAGACGAATAAAGTTATTAAAAAATAATGACTGTTGAAATACTTCACGCCACAGGTGAGTTCGAGAACCGTTGCATTTTGGGTCTAATAAAACAGAACTGCAGCGAGTCCTGTGATGTAATTTGTCCACCGGTAATATGCTCGGGGTCTATACAATCCCAACCCAGGCGGGACCCTTCCCCACTGCTGGATGGTGTTTGAGGGCTGCCAGCTGCATTGTAACAGACTGCTTCATTACTGCATTTTAAATTAGGTGCAGATCCAAACAAATCCATTTACTTTCACGACGTCGTAAACAAGATGTGTTGCTGACCATTCCTCAGCGGCAGTTGCTGATGTTCTATCGACCTTCCAGTGCTGTAAGCCAGGCAGCGAAGCATGAGCGAAACTTGCATGTGGAACAAAATATCTCCTTTTTCTGCTACCATCCTGTTTTCTCTTGTTATCTTTTATAGGTACTTTTGATACCGTTTGAGTGACTGAATCACTGGTTGACATTAAACCAGGTCTGTAATGTCTGACAGACTAAATGTGAATAAACAGACTCTGAAGTGACAGCAAAGAAGAGGCTTCTGTATTTACAGCTTCAATAGAGTTTCCAATTACAGCACTGTGAACTGCGCAGTAAATAATTACCTTTTTTTGCAGGTACTGCACAGCATGCCTAGGCACTGCTAAAAGTCAGTCACTATATACATATAATGTGAATTTGGATTGAGGGAAACTACATAAAACACAACCTTGTTAAAGGCTTAATCACACAATGGACCATTGTGTTGAACTGGAAGTGGGGTAAGCTTATGCACTGCACAACACATCTTTGTTCATGTGTTTAGGCAATAACAGCGGACAGAGAAACAAATGGTAGCACCCTTAATTCTTTTTAATCTACTATTGTCTCTGACCATTTTCACCGTTTACATTGCTAATTAATTTGGTCATTTACTGTGTATATTCGATATTATTCAAATACTGAAAGGCAATACCACTCATTTCAGAGTACTAATACACAGCTGTGCAGTCACATTGGACCAGGTTCACGAAGATCAACAGCAGCAGCTTTTCCGGTAAACACTGAGTCAGTTTTAATGTCCTTTTTGAATGCACTAAAATTGAAATTTTGAACAATGCAAAGGCCTTTAGTAGATTTGCGCCATAATGTCAACGAAATGTAAAGGAAAAGACAACAGAAACTAAATGATGTCATAACAGAGGGGCTTCTTTCTCCAGTTGTTAGTGGTTGTAACTGGATGATATCTCAAAATTCTGACTTATTTTGTGCGAATGTTGACAAAAGTCACATTTTAATCACAAGCGTGTGAGCCGAGCCTTCCTCTCTGGTCTCCATGTTGTGTGCTGCAGCAAGTGACCAACAAGCCTTCAGTCAGCTTGTTCTGCAACGTTAGTCTTTCACCCTCTGTGCCATTTCACCAGTAGGACAAGGGTCGCAGGAGCCCACACTGCCATTTCCATGCGGGAGGTTCATATTTTCAATGAGTCACAGTTTGAATTCAAGCTGGGTAGTCTTTAAAATTGCCCTCCTTACCCAAAGTATCGGGCGGAGGAGCCATGGGGGAACTAATTATTGGCTGACCAGAAAAAGAAAAGAACAGAACAATCAATGCCTGCAGAGCACATGTTCAAACAGAGGCTGGAGCTTTGACCTGCAATGCTTACTGGAGGGGTGGAACGGATAAAGCCTGAATTCATTTGTATATGAATCAAAAAAGTTGTGCAAACTATTTTACTGTCTTGGCATTGACTGCAAACACTGGGGGCAGAGAGAAGAGGAGGACGACGGGCTGCCATGGCAACCTGGGATGCAGAGAAAGATATTGAATTCAATATCACGACAACATGTAAAGGGATAAGTGAGGAGCTTTGTATGATGAGCGCCATCATTAGTCATCAGAAGTCATAAGCTTACATAGAATAAGGTGAAGAACTATAGGGATAGAAAGTGTTGCAAATAAGGTAAAACTTTACATTTGAAGTACACACTCAACTGAGATTTCACAGTTGTAATCTTGGCACAAAACAACAAAGGGATGAGGACATCAGCAGGTTAGTCGACAATAAAGGGAAGACTTTATGTCTAAAGCTGGCAGCCAAAAAGATTAGAAGCTGACAGTGTTGGCAGAGCTGGTACAAAATCTTCACTCTAACACCTGTTACAGACAGGTCATGTCTCAGGTCTGCTCTTTAGGATTAAATATATAATCTGAATTTGCACAAGCGCAAAATACAGCAAAGATTATGAAAATGTAATACATCCAAGAAGAACTCAGAATTAACAATGCTGAAAGAGGCAGTCAGGGAGATAACGGATTTAAAAATAATTACATAAAACGAATAAAAAAAGAAAGAAAACAGGAGAAAGTACCGGGACTCCAGAATTACACAAACACTGGCTGTAACACTTCCACAAGCTCAGGCTGAAACTTGAAGCTAAACTTGAAACGATTGATGGCAAAATTGAGTTATCACTGTGAACATAAAACATAAAATCGAGTGGGATATCTGTTTATCAATCATTGCTTTCTGGCCAGCAAGTTACACCTTGATCAAAAAATCTGCACTTTCAAGATGTTGAATTCCAAGTTTACAGAAGCAACTGATGTGGTGCCCCTCTATCTCTGCAATATGGTCCGCAGCAGCTATTGCACAGTGCTTCAATCTTGGGGTGCAGCTTTCCATTATTTCAGTAATCGAGTACGGTACTCTATCGATTATTCTCGCAATTAATCGAGTAATTGGATTTTAAAAAACCTCTTTATTGTTTTACTTAATTTCCCAGGAGCACCTCAAAAGGAGAAGTAAATTCCTCTCGAATTAAACACTTACATTGGCAGAGTATGGGGGCAGTAATTCCATATCAGTTTTTAAGAAGGTATTAATAAAAATGAAAAATAAAACTAAGGCAAAAGAATAAACATTCAACCTTTGGCATGCATGCGTGAGGTGTGTGTGTGTGTGTGTGTGTGTGTGTGTGTGTGTGTGTGTGTGTGTGTGTGTGTGTGTCAATCAGACTTCATAAAAACGTGACAGAAGCACGAATTGTTGCAGCTTTTTTCCATGGAATATTCCAGCAAAACACTGAGCTTAACTGATAATGGCGAGACACTTTAGAAAGTATCTTACGTTTTCTCCGGGGGCTATTTTGTTCTCGCTGCCGCTCACCGTTTTCGCCTCCGTCCGTTTCCGTTTCGCGCTTCGCGCTTTGCCTGCGCGTGACGGCATCAAAGGCGGAAGTGAGTGCGCTGTGCCCGTCTCGTGCACAATTGTGAATGAAACAAATCCTCGAGGCGGAGGATTTTGCCTCGAGTCATTTTCTTCGCCGAATTAATCGAGAAACCGTTTCAATCCGCCTTCAGTCGATTGTTAAATTTAACTCCGATTTATGAGTTCACTTGAAGTCAGCATCACTGTTTGCAGAGAAAATACTGGTGAAATAGTTTGCATTTCTCAAGAATGACCACATGCCCCCAGTGCAGGCTGAATCATCGGACATTGAACACTTTTTTTGAAGGATGAGAAAAACGGGAAAACTGTAATTCTTGCTTCAGAGGGTCTTTAATCTTACACATTGCATGACTGGTCCAAACCAATCATGGAAACTGCCGTTATCTAAAAACAGACACGTGACATTTCGACAGCGTTTCGAAAATCTCCTGAATATCTGCTTGTGGTGATTTGTTTTAAAACCAGGAGACATAATGTGACCTGAGCATGTCGCAAACAAGAAGCCAACAAAGAGATCTCCATCATCTGGCATTCACCGCGGTCTGTTGCTTTGGCAACAGGAGCATCAGGTGAAGGGTTAGAAAATGTCATAAACAAGTAAACACAACAGGACCCGCTGTCCCGCAAGATGCAGGGAGCTTTTGACTTAGAGAGACCACGCATCTCATTTGAGAGCTTACAATTTTAAGAAATGTGATAATAAAAACAATTAAATCTGAATATTAGCTTGAAGCTGGATCTCTTTTGAGGTTAAAAAATATCTTGATTAAAAGCATAGTAGATGTGTCTGACACAATATAGATTTTCTTCAACAAAACAACTTGTAAGTTATCATGTTAAATGTTTAAAAGGCAGCAGCAAGAGTGGATATTGTTCTAATTATGTGTACAAAAAATAACCTGGAATAAATCTAAATCTTATTTAAGCTTTTCACACAAGCTCCTCTATTCTATGAACACACATAAACTGTCTGTATACAGTTTTTCTATTGATCGGTCCCTGCAAAACATTTTCAGTCCTGTATTACACTTAATGAAAAAGGTCAAACCTGAGCAGAGAAACAAAAGTTTGCTGTTGTAATCGAGGCTGACTGCTGGGACCGTTGAGCGGAGGTTGTGAATCTGAATTACAATCAGTCATGAGTTTGTGACAGAGAAACTCTGGAGTCAGAGGAAACGAGGCCACAAGTTGTGAATAAGGCAGCGTTTCGAAGCACTCGTGTTCGACAAGGTGCAGGCAGCCAACCAGGGTCAGAGTCAAATTGTGTGAAAGTCTTTGATAAGTTTGATCAAAGCCCGTTCAGTAACAAAAAACATTTGCGAAGTCTTTACAGCGTCAACACACGTAGTAAGTATGAAGTACATTCTGAGCTCAGAAACTTTCAGAAAAATGATCAAAGGTTTCTCACAAAAAGCCAAATGGTTTATAGCTCCTTTAACAAAAAAGTGAAGAGCACCACAAGAGTGACTCAGACAGAAACCAGCTGTCCCACATACAAAAAAAGGTTCCAAAATCACTCAAATATGTCACTGGGTCTAGGCGATGTTCGTCTGAGTGACTACAGCGCCCCCTGTTTATGGTTCATTGAAACACCAGCGGCAAAAGGATGAGTGTGTGCAACTGGGAACAGAGTGCCAATAATTGCCTGGACAGATGCAGCCTTTCCTTCCACCTGAACACCCTACATCAGGCCTCAAGGTAGCTGTCAGACATTGCTGCCATCTGATTAGTGTGTCACTGTAGCTGCGTGCCACAGACAGAGAAGAGAGAGGAATGATGCTCCTCAATTTGTCTGCCTCACTGTCTGCCTCCATCTGTCCCTCCCTCTGTGTTACCCCTGCTCTCCACTTTCTCCGTCTCTTGTCGCACGAGGCTGTTTATTCACAGCTACCTTCCCCTTTCTTGTCTCGCTGGTTTGGCTGTTTGTGTGGCTTTGCCTTCTTGTATCTCTCCGTTGGTCTCTGCCCCCCACTTCTCTTGCTAAGGCTGCTTTAAGCCTCCTAATGCGAAAGAGGGAGGAACCAAAAAAACAAGGTCTGAGTGAGGGGAAGACCTCAAGTGTTGTGACTGATCTGAAACATTTAAGGTGAACGCTTTGCCTTTGGTTTATTGTTTGAAGTGGAGGAAAATAGTGGTTGTTACTCACTAAGGTGAATAATAGCCTTCCTGCTGGCTGCCTCCGATACAAAGAGAAAAACAGCAGGGGATGATTAATAGACTTACTTTGTACTGACATGTCCTAAATCATTACAGAAGCTCCAGACACTGACATTTCATTTTAATAACTGCAGTATAAAAGGTCAAATCATCTTATTAATTGATCCCCCTCCCCCCAGGTTTCATCGGCAACGACTCAGACTGGAGATGTTTGGGAAGTTAATTTCTTGAACTCCAAATGAAAGTTATCATAAGGAGAGTCTGTGTCCAGTGTCACAGAGAAACTGAAATAAAGTGCAAGAAAAAAAAACAAGCAATGAGACTGAGCTCATGGAGTGAGAGATGGTGTTTTAGGAGTTTGTGCAACCTACAAGCTCAGCTCTGCTGCTCATCTCACAAACGCTTGTTCTTCATTAGCGTAACACCTTTTCAAAGAGGACTCACAAGATAAACTTATGCAACAGAATGGAAGATTTATTGCGAATAAATACTTTTACAAAACATTTAGTTTCATTTTTTGTGCTACTTTGGTTCAGAAGCTTCTGAATAAAAGAGCTTTTTTTATTTTTGACCACTTTTAATTAAAGTTTTGAATGTCATTCATATAATGTATTCACACTTTCTTTTAAACTCTAGAGTCAAGGCCAAGACTGTGAGTTATATACATTAGATAGTTACATCTTCAATCACAGTTTTCATCACGAGACTTTGAAACTTTCACTTTCACTATCAACACATGCTCGACACCTATTTTTGCCCAACCTGAGTTCTCAGTGGCAGTTTCAGAATAAGAGATTCGGGATTTGCTGGTAGACTCCAGTCTAAATGCATTTTGTCTCACATGCTTCCAAAGTCATTGAACTTTGCTAAACTCCAAGAAATGTTGTCACATACAGTTTTCCTCCAGCTGCTGCACCACTATGGCCCAACAAATGGAGTTCCTTGGATCCTTTGAACTTTGCAGAGGAACTCCTCTGCTCGCGTATGAAGTCAGTACTGAGGATGTAGCCATATTTTGGGCCATAGTCAAGACAGAAGTGAAGAGAATCCTGATGGATCTGGACTTTCATCGACCTTCAGTACTGTTTTCTCAACTTGGGGTTGTAGTGTACTTTGCATTAAGAAATCGCAAGAGATTTGGTGTATGAAAAGAAAAGAAATAGGAGGGTTTTGGATAGAAAAACACAGTCTGAAACTGTGTCAAATCACTCTATGCTCAATCAGACAAACAAACTTATGAATCATTCATCAAAGTTAACTGAGGTTATTCACTTCAGGGTCATTAGTGGAAAAGTTTAAGCTTTCGCATGGACAAAGAAGTGAAATGATTCCGATCGGGTTGGCGAGTCGACTCTGCTAAAAAACACAAGCAAGCAATCTGCTTTGCTATTTATGACAGTTTTTGCCGATGGGACTGAGAACCTTAACTTGGAAATTTTTGAATCAGAATCTGAACATTTTTCAAAAACTTGCTGAGGGGAGATCAGAGCTGCTATTCAGTCCCCCCGTGAACCACAGCACTCCTCCAAGTTATGTCATGATTACAGTGAATTATGAGGCAGATGCAGGTTTTTGGATAGCAGAGGATTGCATTTGAAAAACATAACGGACACAAATGAATGTTTTGGAAAATGTGCATTTCTCCAACAGGAAGATACAAAAAGTAGGTATTTGTGCTAGGATAAGAAAAAATCACAGGTCTGCTTCTTTAAAAACAATTTTGAGCAGAATCTTCGCGCACACACACACACACACACACACACACACACACACACACACACACACACACACACACACACACACACACACAC
>JAUESE010000010.1:9525334-9536820 GCA_032274725.1 Malacoctenus triangulatus
TGTGTGTGTGTGTGTGTGTGTGTGTGTGTGTGTGTGTGTGTGTGTGTGTGTGTGTGTGTGTGTGTGTGTGTGTGGAGACGGAGGTGGGAATGGGGGTGTCAGGTGAGGGACTCAGACAGGCAGCAGCATCCCGTCCGGAAAACTGATGAAAGAAATCCGCCTGGTAGGCAGTCTCACCATAACTCTGATTTTCATTTCGGAGATGGAGCGGGGCTGTTATTGGGGGTGATGGGGCTGGCCAATTTGCAATGCAAAGGAGGAGTGATGACGGCGCAAAGCGCAGCTTCAGCTGCAGTGGGGCTCTTCTGCCATCTAGCTTCGGAAAAGTCACCGACCTCCACTTTGAAACGTGGAAAGAAACGCGGGGGGGAGAGAGCTGCGAGGCGAGAGGCCGCGATCGCACACGGAGTGAATGAACATCGCTCGGTTTGCAACACGTTCACGATGAGTTTTCCGCAACTTTCTGATTCCCACGCGCACAGCGCGGCTTCCTGGCGTCGCGTACAGTCTCCAGAGGATTTTTTTTGTAGGTTTGAGAAGCATAAAAAAAAGCAAATTAAAGTTCCTGAGAGCTGCGGCTCCGGACAGAGCTCGGAAATCAGCTGAG
This sequence comes from Malacoctenus triangulatus, assembly GCA_032274725.1. Classification (NCBI taxonomy): domain Eukaryota; kingdom Metazoa; phylum Chordata; class Actinopteri; order Blenniiformes; family Labrisomidae; genus Malacoctenus; species Malacoctenus triangulatus. The sequence continues at coordinate 9,525,942 of JAUESE010000010.1, forward strand.
GTTTAAATCAATTAGCCAGTGTGCACAACTTCCCCTTTGAATATTGCTCAATTAATAATAGTAGCTGCGGTGACCTATATTGAAATCGATATCTCGTGCCCTATTGGCAAGATTTATTAGCGTCATGTCAGCGGGTGAGTTCATATGGAAACCCAGTAAATTAATCCGGAGCGTCTTTGAGCAGGAGCCAAGAGCGGCGCCTCCCATTGACGGGCAGCGTGAGGAGCGCTGTCCGCGGTGCTGAAGCTCTTCAGCAGGCCGCCTGCCGGCGCATGTGGCCGCTTCTACAGAGAACTTCACCGCTGTCTTTCTATGATTCCATCCTCCAAAACAAGACGTGTTGGAGTAGTGCACCATCCAGCCTCCTAACTGAGAGCACTGACGTTCAACTTGCATCTTATTTTGAAAGACTGGAAGGAGGAATTGCTCCCCCAAAACAGTTTTTTTTTTACTTTCCTTCCATAAATTTTGACTTGAAAGTGCAAACCTGTCTTCGAGATTTTCACCTTTTTTGCTGTTTGTTTGTGTGTCCAAGGTCAGCTGGCGAGACGGGGTGAAGCATCCTCCCAATGCCCTCCTGTCTCTCTGGAGAATAAATGGGAGAAAACAGCTTGATCCTTCTCTAATCTCGTCTAATTATAAGGCAGCAGAGGGCAATTGGATTGTTGTCCTTTAGCCAGAAATTCAGAAAACATCATTTCATTCTGAGGCCAAATGTTGATTAATATAAGGTTTGCAATTGTAACACGACAAGATTCAAATAGGACTTTGGGCTTTAAATAGCAGCTAAAGCTTATACACATTGTGTTTGGTGAATTACATTCTACAGTTTTTCCCCCAACACAGTAAACTGTATTGTTGCGCTTTGTGAAAATCTCATTCTACACATTTTTATGGACAGCTTGATATTCATCTCATTTTACTTGTACAAGCTGACTGGCGGCCACATGAGCAATAGATTTGTATCCTTGCTCCATTTCTCTACAGGGTTGTTTATCGCTGTGGTTTTATGCGGCCGAGGCGAACCGCTGTGTGTCTGCCAGGGAGAAGTGGAGGGTCCCTAACTCCCTCATGGCATCAGGATTCTTCAGGTGTCTACAGGCCCAGTGGAGGACGCTGGGAATGGATTGAGGCACCAGGCAGCTTGTCTTTACCACTGTAATCGACAGGTGGGCTCAGGAGAGTGGGCTTCAGTCGTATCGATGCCTCTCGCCAGTTCCCGCTTGCTGCTTGATGAGCAATCAGAGAGCCTCCTGCCCGATCCGCCTGTTTTTTTGTGCGCATCTGTGGCCTTATGTGTGTGAACATGTTTTCATGTCAGGGGCTCTTACGTGGCAAATTGGACATATATGCTGCTGTACATGCATATTTGTGTGAAAGCATGGCGAAAGATTCTCCCTGTCAGGGGGATTATCCCCCCCCAAACACTTGCTCACTTCATCTCCATCTGAGAAGGAATTTATCCGACGACAGTACCTGAATGCATCGACCACTTCATGAAGAAGAAAGAAAAACGGTCAGCCAACCAGCCAAATAATCGACCAACCAACTGGACGGCCAGTAAAACAACCACAGTGACTGAACTCCTCTGATTTACCCTGAGGGACTTCCTGCTGCACTTGTGCGCCTGGGCAGCATGTTCTGATTAGCAGAAGCCATGTATGAAGACTGACGCCTGGGAAGGTTGTCGTGTCACACACAGGCTAAAGGCTGCCTGTATTCCCAGAGGGCGTCTTGTGTGTGGTGGTGGTGGTGGGGGGTGCTATACAGTTGACTGTGTGTGTAGGGATACGGTATCTGGCTCGGGTATGCATGAATGCACACACGTGCTAATAAGAGCATCAAACTCTTTGTGTGTACGCAACACGTGTGCCCTTCGGTGTGTGTCGGTTTCTGTAAACACAAGCTGTGACGGTATCGGCCTTGGCATACATATCTAAGCTGAAATCTTCACGCCTGGTTTGTATTTTGTTTGTGTGTGCGTCTGGTTGTGTGCTGGGGCAAAGTGCAGCTGGTAGGGCGTCGATAGAGTAAGCACTGGGGTCGGATTAGCTGGCTCCACTTCCCTGGAGAAATGTTTCTGAATCCGGCCTCACTCACACACACGAGCTCTAATCCACTGCTGGGTTGTGCTGCTCCATTGCTCCGGGTGTCTGCTACCTACAGCACCCTAAGGGGCAAGGGGGGGGGGGGGGGGGGGGGGCCGGGGAAAGAAGAGGAGGGGGGGGTTATGTATGTGCACGTGGGTGAGACGTGTGTGTGCACGTGAGCTGGAGGGTAGAGGGGGATGGGGATAGAAATTGTGGATGTGTGGTGAGGGTTTTCAAGGTTTTACAGAAAAAAAGCTGTGGATGAAACAAGTCAGGCATTGTGGAGTCCAAACAAATGTTAGTCCACTGTTCTGTGTTCCTTCATGCTCAGGTGTACATGTGAGAGCTTTTTTATGTCCTAATAAATTTGGCCATCAGACCAGCGGGGATGATCTTTGCTCCACTTCAGTGCTCGAGGATGATGGCCCGCCGGTGAGTTACGGCCGGGACGGAGAAGGTGAACGACAGAGGAGGGGTTTGGACGGGACGCCGGCTCCTCCGTTTATGCAGAAGCAGTTGTGTGGGTCGAGCGCTCACACTCAAAGTACACCTTCACGCCTCGTCCCGTCGCAGGTTACACGGTGGCGAGGTGACAAAAATATGCATTGACAGTTTCACTGACATGCCAAGCGAGATCATCATCAGTGCAACGCTAGCACGTTAGCTCAGAGCAACACTCTGAGCTGTGAGCCATAGTAAATAAGTCAATATGAAAATACCTACAAGAAGGTGACATGAAAGAAACTCTTGATCCATTTTTAGCCTAAAAGAGACGAAATAAAATGGGTTGTAAATATTGTTACATCTCTTTTCTCAATGACCCGTCACTTACAAATGAATGCATGCACTCCATCTCACAATTGCATCACTTCCCCTTTATTATAACATGTGAGTTTGCCACACTGTGCTGCCTTTTCCTCATTAGGCGTTCTATAGGTTTCAGTCAGATCCCTGCTGACTGAGGCTACCCGTATGCTTTGTTCACACGCTTGACATTAAACATCGTTAAACCTTTCATCTTCTGAGGAAAAAAGAAATATCTGAATTTGAAGGATGAGCGAGGCAGAGGCAGCACGAGAGAGGAGAACAAGGAGTTTAGAGAAAACAAGGGTTAAAGGTATTGATTGGGGGATGGTGGCAAACACAAAGGTGAGAGACAGAAAACAGATGTAAATTAAAGAGAGCACAGAAAAAGACAGAGAAGGACAAACAGGCAGAAGGAGGGCAGAGGCAGGATGAATCGAGGTTGTTGTCACAGCGAAAAAAAAAAGAGAGAGAAGGCAGACGAAGGAGAAGAGCAAGGGTAAGGCATTTTAATAAACAGCCGAAAAAAATAGATTTGAGGAGCGCAGAAGTCAGGAGGAGGAAGGAAAATGCGATGAATACCGACTGTAAATGGGCAGCAAACAAATACGCTCATGGAAGCGATAACGTGTTTCGGGTGACACAAACATAACTTAATATACGAGCTGAGGAGCTTGAAAGCGCTTTATTTATTAATTTATTGGTGGGTGAAAAAAAAACATCAATGCATATTCCTCAAACATGGAAAACAGTTTGTGTGTGTTTACTCTGAAGGTCAACACATTTAAATTGGATAATTAGCAGGATGGAAAGCGTTTTCATCCCAACAATAATTGGTAAAACTACAGGCGTGGGGGGAGGAGGGGGGGGGCGTAGTGGTTGTTCTCCAAAATGGCTCCACTGCAGCGTGCTCGACTTCAAAGATGGTCTCATCATATATTGAAATGTAGAATGAACAGTCTGGTGATACACAGACTTAATCATATGAATAAAAGATCAAAGGGTGAAATTGCTGATTGAGAGAGGGGAGGAGAGAATAAGCAAACGCCAGCTTTTCTGATTCAATCCAGCGAGGAGGAAAAACGCACCTTTTTTTTGGGAGAAGGGATAAATGGCGTGTTTGATGGTAAGTGTGGACTACAGACTTAGGAGAGTGCCTCCGGTATTAGAATATGCCGGAGTTATTGAGTGAGAGTTTTCCGGAAAATCTTGTATTCGTGACAGCCAGGGCTAATCACGCTACGAAATTCCACACGTAGCTACGCCGAGTAAAGCGCTGCTGAGCCAAAACAACTTCTGAGCCATTAAAGGTGTGAATTTATGCATTAACTGTGAGCGGGACGCTTTATGTAGCTACTCCTTCTTACTCGTGCTGTCATTTTTCTGGAGTATGATGATTTGAAAGAGTGCGAGCACTGCATCGGCCATATGGTGGCATCGCGGTTAATGCGTTTGCCTCACAGCACGAAAGTCCTCGGTTCCCGTCCAGATGGGGCCTTCCTGTGCCACGTTAGCAAATTCTCAATGTGCACACCAAAGTTCTCCCTCGATGCTCCCATTTCTTTCCACCAAGAAAAAAAAAATGCACATGTGGTCAACTGGTGACTGAAAATTGTCCATGGTTGCGTGTGTGTGTGACAGCGTGTCTCTTGACATTTACCTGGTGATGATCCTGCATCCTTTCCAGGGCGTCTCAACTTCTCCCAACGCAGGCTGGAATCAGCTCCATCCCCTCTAGTGACATCAGAGATGTACGAGTATAATATTTACAAGTCATTGAGAATTGAGCATGTGTTGCTTTTGTGTGTTGGAGACTTGTGTGCATAACTGGGTTCAGGTACCTGGCTCGAGTTTCTTGAGGGTTCGCATTACTTTTTGCAGAGTACAGTGAAAAAAAGCCGAGTCAAATCAAGTATCCTGCTAAGCAGCTTAGCAAGTGTGTATTGCTCCGCAGGTGAAGTGCAAATATCTGTCAGAGCGGCTCGCTCCATTCCCTGTAGGTCAATGACTTACGTGAGGCTCAGGCTCCTCGTGCTTCCTGCTTCAAGTGATGGTTGGAGGGCTTCTTGTTGGCTTTGCAGCTTTGCATGCAGTCTACCCGGCCCGCCGGCTCTCCAGCGCGTCCCAGCCTTCCGCTGCGTTCGTCTCTCCAAGCCTCACCGTGACAGAGCATCCGTGTCTTCTCAATCGGGGATTAAAGTAATCAATAGCTCAGTGAAATTAAATCATAAAAACGTGCTCTCTGCCTTCAGCAAAACACACTGTGGGACCTCGGAGCAGCTTATTTGGTGAATTAATGACTCCGTTAACCGGTTTACGGCTGTTGGACTCAAGCTTACGTCTACGCATCTGCGCGTTGCAAAAATTTTGAAATCTGACAAAAAAATTTAAAGGGAGCAGAAAGTGTCAATCAAGTGAGATTTTTCTGACCTTCTCTGAGAACAAAGCCTGAATGCTGTCACATTCTGTGCAGGAACACACCGTGCCTTGGTCTTTTTACCGTCTGCACAGAAAGACTGCAGCCATGCTCCTTCGAACTATGTATGAGGCCGATCAAATTATTTTTTACGTTCACATTTGAAAAGGTGGGAAAAGATAATAAAAAAATCTGACTGAGGTGTAAGGAAGGAGGGGGGGGGAGAACAAATTTTATAGAAAATGTAGCCCGTTTTTTCCAGAAGCTCTGAGCTGAGAGGAACTGAAAATGAAGAGAGCGAGTGGGATAGATGACTCACAGCACAGATCTACACAAAGATATTAATGTGATCACAAATGTAATTCACTCCCTGCATCTCTGATAGATGAGAGAACGCAGAGGAGAAGGTGAAAGTGGCCGGTAGCTGCGGGTCAAACCGTTTAAATTCTGCCGCATCAGGTGTTGCCCAAAGATTTCATTACGCGCCGATGGAAACGGATACGTGGGAGAATTTACCAGCACATACAGCACAAACTCATAATGGAGACAAGTTGCTGTGTCAAGCAGTTTCTAATGACGTCTAATTACATTTGTCCTCTGAAGAAACGAACTTAACGAATGCTCGCTGGCGTGGGATTTTCAGATGTCACACAGCAGATGTATGATGATTTGATCAGAGGCGGGGGATTGATTTCAATACATGTAGACGTGCTGCGAATGACGCAAATGAGTGTTTTTTCAGAGGATTTTCTCTGTGTAAATATTGATAAATTTAGAGCATAAACTGGGACATTTAGCGAACATACAAATCATCCGTTGCTGAAACCCAACAGGTGGTAGCTGAACATGTGATGAAAGAGACAAAAAAAGATCTGACGCCTCGGTGTGTAGCCGACATCTCTTTTTTTCTCCCCACATAATATTGTACGTATCATTGAAGCGCTGCTCCTCCCGAGCTGCATGTTGTTCACACTCCACTGAACCACTGAGAAAGTTGGGTTATAATCCCAAAACTGCTTCGAATAGATGTTTTCATTGTCGTTTACACGAAGGCCAGCAACCATAATCATACACAGCAATTACATCCGAGGCGGCTACATGCTTATTTTGCTGTACGAGCATGAAAATGTGAAAAGCGGGCCTATTTGCGCCGCTCTCTCTCCACATCTTTGAACATACACACCTGTTCATCGACCATGTCTGCATATAAAATTGCAATTCGGCAGCATTATCTGGGATTTTTCAAACCTAACAATCCCATCCCTCCTGTTCGGCATCGAGATTATACTTTCAGCGAAGGTAAATTACAGCAGAAATAAGCCTCAACGCCTCAGCGCCCACAAGAAACATCACTGGGGGAGTACAAAGGTTGAGCCCCTTTAGGTGATTACAATATCTGTGGGGCCATAAATAACGCTGCTCTCCCTTTAAATGGTTTGGTGGACAAATAGAATAAAGCAGCGGACAGAGCGGGAGACGCCATATTTTTGAGAAAGCAATTAGATTAAAACAGAGGAGAGGATTGAGGGAGGTGATGCGGAGCCACTCTGGAGACACACTTTATCACTCGTTTTCTCTTCTTAAAGGAAATTTTTATGGCTTTTTTTCTTTATGCCTTCTGTTTAAAACACTGTTGCTTTACCCCGACTATTTTCACTGCACTGACTGACTTTCACAGGGGATGTTTCAGACGCGTATCCTATAGTGTTTTGGTGGTATAGAAATGAGAGTGCTCATTGATTATAGAGGATTATTGAATCCCATTTTAATGCAATTTAAATGTCTGTTCATAAAAGTGAGCAGTTCCATTTTCCCTTTACTTCAGTACCAAATTGCAGCAATCAAGACCTGAGCTTCACGCTCCTGCTGTGATTGCCCTTTAAAAGACCAATTAGGCATGGTGTGTCTGATGAATAAATACTTCGTGTGGCGCCGCCTGATATATTTGTTTTGTTTTTCATCTCGAGCGAGTCGAAGAGCCTTCGGAAAGAAAGCTTTGGGGCAGAATGGCGCGGGACAGTGGGGGGAGAGTTTCTTTGCATGCCAACAACATGTGAGCAGCTGCATTTGCTCAAAGAAAACCATCGGAGAGTCAATATTGCACAAAAGTGAATAAATGTCCCACTTAAGGCACGCAGAGTCAGATTCTTTCTATCGTTAAACAGAGAAATGAGACGGTTACTTAAGGAAACTCAGCTGAATACATCTAAGGAGAAGCCACGGGGGCATTTAGCCTTGTAAATCCGAGAGGAAGCGAGATTGTGGACCAATTATTTATGCCTGATTGGGTCAGCGAAAAGCAACACAAACACTGAATAGGTTTCCCTGATGAATTTTGCTGAATTTGACAGTCTCAGCGATGTGACTACTGCCTTTGGTGCTCAGTGGCTGGAATGGAGGGGAAAGAATGGAGAGCGGCTTCTCCACCCCCCCTCCCCCCCCTTCGCCCCACTGGGAAAGTTCATCCATATCTGAAGCCGTTTCCCAGCCACATCCTTCGATTATTGTCTTAATTGAGCATATCTTCTATTTATGACCGCCCTGGGGTGCCATGTTTTCCCATCTATGGCGTGCTCTGAATTTTCTTCAAGGTTTCCACAATTTTCACGGGAAAAGAAAACGCATATAATCTGCTCGGTGCCTCGTCTTTCCTTTTGTCTTTGCGTACTCATTGTGTTTCCTGACAGCTGCTGTTTTGCATCACGTCTGTATTTAGTTCTGTTCCTCACTGTTGAGCACTTGCGTCCGCATGAATATCTGCAACACCCCAGTCATCGTCGTTTCCTCTCCGAGAGTTTCTTCTTCCTTGTGCCATCGCTATGAATAAATATTGTTCGACAAAGAAAGTAAACCGCCTCCATCCTTTAAACAATGAGACCATGCAGCAGTGTCGCAAAAAACGAACAAATAAATCATAACCAGAGAATTAAAGCGCTGAAAGAAGCCATCGAGAAACGACAAAAACACCACAGAAAACGCATATATGTTGACTGTCATGAGGCGCGTTTATAATATTGTGACAAAGTCCAGACTTCTCAAGCTATTTGGCCCCTCGTTGCAAATTTCAAGCATGCCGTGATTGACGAGCTTTTCAGCCAACCGCGTCCTTCTGAAAAGGAAAAAAGGGGAGCCTTCAATGCATTGTGCTCTGACCCGCTTTCCTGTTTGTGGACGGCGAGCGCTAAATAAACACTAAATCACTGTGCATAGCGGCGCAGAGGTCCTCTTTTATGTGTCCCTCTGCAGTCTATATGATTGTCTCTGCGGATCACATGAAAATGTGTATTTCATTTTTTAGTTTTATTCTCTGTTTCGCTCCAACTAATTCAAGCAGTAAATCCTGTCAGATGTGAAGGTGCTTTAGTTGCACAAGCCCTCCGACTTCGCTCAGGAGAATGTGCATCGGCGGCGAAACATCAGGGCTTCTATGCAAAGAGCATTTCCTGTACACACACATAAAGCATCCAATGTGATGATACATCTTGATAGTTAAATGACTCTGTGGGCCTGATTAACTGCTTTTATGTCAGAAAAACTGGTCCGGATGCTTTTGTAACTGCACTGTCTGAAACTCGACACCGTGGCTGTAAAACATGAGGCCAGATGCAACATGCTCCAAACCAGTCAGCACAGTCATCTCGTGGAATGCTCCAAATTGTTGCGTCAATTTCTATCAGTTTGTATGATTAGTCGACGCACCGCAACACTGAGACCCTGAAATAAGCTGCTGATTGTGGTTTTCAGCATTCGTCAAGAAATTTCAGGCTGTTTTTCTGATGTTTTGTTTGAATTTTCCTTAAATCTGAACATTTGCTCAATGCGCTCGCTTTTTTAGGATTTAAAAAAGTGCAACCCCCTCCCCCCAAAAAAGCTCGAGTTGTTATTCTTCCAACTACCAAATACATAAGCTTCATGTGGCCCCTGAACTAAAATTAGCTTGACACCTCTGGTCCTCACTGATAACCAACCACAAAACTGATTTATTTTCTGCACTTACCCATTCAAAATATTCACATAGTCATCTTGCTACAAAACCAAATTGGAGTATGAGTTACAGAGGCAGAAGAAAATCCATTTTAGGGATGCATTGGTGGAAAAGAAAAAAAAAGTGCTTGATAATAAAATAGGGGGGAGAAAGGCTTGAAGCTGAGCTGTCATTAGTCAGATGTTGGGGAAAAAAGGCTTTCTCCAGTGATGCTGTAAACCAATACCCACTGAAATTCCCCTCAAGTCCAGTTCTGAGTGACTGTTACTCGAACAGCACGCTGCAATAGTCTGCTGGTAAACAGGCCGTTTGGAGATGGGACTGTGCAGTTTTGTGCGGGAGCCTTGATTGCAGTCAGGTTATCCCCAGGACTGGTGTCAGGGCTGCTATTTTAAAGGCAGCCAGCACACCTCCTGTCTGCAAAGATTTGTTGATGCATGCGGAGATGAAGTGAGACAAGATTGGGGAGCAGGATTTAGAGAGAGGAGTAGGTGCCGGGCCAAAGGAGCAAATGGCGCAGTTAGAAAAAGGGATGGCCCGCGGAGCCGAGCTGTGACCTCAGCCAGGGGTTGGAGCGATGATGGATCCGGCAGCTGGGGCCGCCATTTATAGCAGGTACATCTCTAATTACTTAAATGTTATAATACATAATGCAGGAGTGGTGGGCTGGAACCTTAATGCAGCAGGGTTAACCGGGGTGTGTGTGTGTGTCTCACTGAGGAGCAGGACGGGGATGATTTTATCACTCGCACTGGGCATATTCATTAAAACCGCCATCGAAAAAGTAAAACGGAAGATAAAGCCACAGAAAATGTCGTCCACGCTACTTTAACATGAATTTAAAGTCGAGCTTACACATTTCACATAACACACATTTATACAGTTTACCAGTGACTTCACATGACTAATTATTTCACATCGGTTTGCCTCAGCTCTCCGATTCCCACTGATGAAATATCTTCCCATTAAATAGCCTTTCTCCCAGCAGTCATTGTGACTCGTTATACAGTAGCGTCACTGCTTTTGACAGCAGTGATAAATGTACTTATTAGCTTCCAATTTTTAGAATCACGTTTCCTGAAATTTGAGCGTACGTGCTGTTTAATACTTTTGTTTCAAGCAGAGCTGCTTTCTTTCTCTGTTTGGTGGACACATGTTGCCATTTTTGAGATTTACTCGTGTCTCCCAACTGAGACAGGAGAGTTAATCACCCCAATTTTAGATTATTTCACAGAATCTGTTCCATCGTCAGCGTCAGATGTAACTGTGTAGCGTCGAGTGGACTTCTTTGTGGTATGGACGCCTCACCTTCACCTGCAAATAAACTGAAATATCACCAGCCTTCAGTAGAATGGTTCCATATCTTTCTGAGTGCAGTGCTTCAGCTGTATGTCCCTGTAATATTCAGCCTCTGCAGTCAAATAGAAAGTGAGGTCATCCTTTGCCGACATGATGACTGCTCAGTCGCTATCCATTACCTCTGAATGAATCCATTTCTCTCAACGATGTGAAGGAAACGGCCACGTTATATGTCAAAGACTTCCAACTAACTGGTAATTCCCAAACAGAATGCGCCCATCACAC
>JAUESE010000010.1:9554013-9565686 GCA_032274725.1 Malacoctenus triangulatus
TTTTTTCCAGCGCTCTCTCCATACCGTCCAATGCTATAATAGACTGTTGCTGTTTACAGATGTTATCGTGATGAAAATGATTGTAATCAAGTTCAGATTCCTGGTGATTTGTGCATTTAGTAATTGAAGGGAAACCTCAAATTGCCGTAATCACCCTGCTGCTGATTACTTCCCATACTGGACTGCCTGTGAATCATTTGATATAATGGTGCAGAAAACACTATTGTGGCTGCCGGTGCTCTTTAGATTACAAAGAGGGTGTGAGGGATGATTTCTAATGGTGTGATTTGAAGCTATTCAGAAAACTCATTTTTACCAACAGTCAAAAACATGCTCCCAGAAGCCCCCTGTGCCTCAGCCAGACTCTCGTGGTGCTGTTAAACTGTAATGAAGGCGGGGGACTGACAATCGCTGCTCATCAGTCAAAAGTCACCCGAAACAAGTGCTTCAAATATCCTTTACCACGGAGCCGTTTGGCATTTGGTTAGATACACTTTCATCTTGAATTTTTTTTCCCACTCGTGTCCCCGAGAGTTCGACGCGCAAAACTGTTGGGAAGGGTTTGACTTTGCAGAATGAACCTTGTTCTCCATGAAAGATTCATGAAGGAACGAAACAAAAAGAGCGAAGAAGTTTGGTAGAAGAAGAAAAAAAGACACACTTACACACACCCACAGACTCACTCCGAAGTTTCATCATCCGTCTTGGATTTATTCTTCTGTCTTCCATGAGAAAGAACCTAAATGAACAGAAAAGGACCCAAATGAACAAAGAGTGAGGAGCGATGCAAAGAAACAAAATCAGAAAGGAGTAAGGAGCGATGTCTCCTCTCTGCTGCGTGATAGACTGCAGTCATTAGTGCGACTTGAAATGCAAAGCAAGGCTCCTTTTCCCCAGCCCAAAACCTCTGCTCTGTCCAATATACCTGGACTGATGCTCGGAGTGAATCTCTATTATCCCGAGTATCTATTTCCCTGAGGAGCTATTACAGTCGTTAGCCTTATCTTATCTTTAAACAAGGGGAACTAAGCAGCGCTCCCTCCAGTCCTATTCAACCTGAGAGGGGGGAACTCAGGCTCCGTGCTGAGGCGACGTCAGTCACCGGGCACGGGGCCGGTGTCAGCGAGCCCGAGGCACCTGGCTCTTCTGGACCACCGGAGAAAAGTGATGACTTTCAGCGCCGAGGATTGTGGCTGAGTCATAATGGGCAGCGCGATGGAGGGATTACAGGGGAACACAGGGCTTAGCTGCATCTTTCTCTGGGCATAATGAAACGGATCCGCCTACCAGCCTAATTACCACTTTCCGGAGCTTGCTGGAGTTTTGTGTCCTGTCACACAGTCCACCACGCTGTGGACAGAGTCGCAGTTTGTCCCAGAATTAGCATAAATATCAATATCCCACCGAAGCAGCCTGGATCCTGACTAGGTGTTGCTTATTAATGAAATCCGAGCACTTCCAAATTAGTGCCGTCAAACTCTCACAGCTCTAGTTTGTCAGGTTTCAGTGTTGTCATCTGCATAATTAGTCAAATTTATCTAAATATCTCTTGAGCCAATGACATTTCAGGGCAATGAAGCTCCCTTCCTTAAAAAACGATGACTTTTACATACAGGATGAAGTAAAAACTTCATTTAATTTGCATGAGTTTGTTTATTTGGTCACTTGAGGCCAGTCAAATTAAAAAAACAACACAACACTGATGTAATATTCCCTCAAGCTAATGATTTTTCTGTTTACTTGCAGCAAACATATAGCAGCATTAGTATTTGTTCAGAATCATGTGTCTTGCAATGTAAATGTCAGCCACTTTCCCTTTTTTAAACCCGCCACCTTTAAATGAATCTCTGTGGGCTTGTGTCAATATTTAAGTTTTTGAAGACCGAGCTGAGTCGTCTGACCCGTCGTCGACCTCGAAAATCGACTGAAATCAATGCAACGCATTTGAATATGAGAGCATCCACTGTATCTCCTCACAGCACGCAGACCATCCATCGTCAACAGCGCTTCCTGAAGTGATGCGCTTGCTGGTGAAAGAGGAAGTTCTAGTTGAAAATAACTCCAACAGTGCTCGCCTGTAAGTCGGAAAAAAAATTAAGCTAAACCTTTTAATATAAAGAGAAGGGGAGCCTAGTCTTTTGAAGGTAGATTAATTTGAAAACACAAATGAATAAAGTATGATTACTCAAAGCAAAAAAAAACTACAGTTAAATATGAAACACTGGAGCAATTTATTGTTTTGTAAGAAGTTTCCTTATCATGATTTCACTTCAAAAACAGAAAAATTACAGTGTTAAGTTGATCAATGAGTTTGAGTTAATGCAATTCTCCCCTTTATTCTGCGACCAAATCTTGTTGGAGGCAGCACATCTCTACTGCAAACTTCCCTCGAGCCAGAGAACTGGGAAGAGGATGTGTGTTTGTGACTGAAAGGCAACCTTTCAATTGCACTAATGACTCCACGCAGGAGCAAAACAGGAACAAAAACATGTTCGGTCCGAGCAAGATGTTCAAGGTCAAGCTGAAATCGGGTTGGAGGCAGTTGCAGCCAGTTATACACTCGTCAGCTCGCTTCCCTCCATCCTTCGGTGCCTCGCCGGGGCAAGACAGGAGAGTGCCACAGGGTATGAATAAACCCTTAGGCCATCATCTGTAGCGCCCACAGTGCTGTCAGAGGTGGCACTTGTGACTAGTTAATCCAAAGTAATGAGACGTCTGAGGCCTGAAATTTGGAGGGAAACGGAGGTGTTTTGAAGAAGTTTCAGAGTGCTTCTACCAGCTCGCAGCAGAAGCTTTTTTTGTTTGCTTGTTGAAAGCTTGTTGCATCAGTGGAAAAAACAAGCATTAAGCACAGCTTTGGTTGCATAACTGAATTACATTTTTTTTTCTTTCAACAGGTGCAGCAAATGGGAAGTTCATTTAAACAATCTCAACGTTTTTGAACTTTTTTTTTCCCCCAAAGAAAAAAAAGAACAACAACAAATTTCCACTTTGTCTCATCTGTGACTCATCGTCCGGACTCCTTAAAAACTTGTCATGCTGGTGTGAAGTGACTCATGGACATACAGTCCGCAGCACCTTTGTCTTGACAGGTTGTTTGCCCACTGTCGCCTTCATCCGACGCTTGAGTCAACTGTTGGCAACACGCTGGACGCCTCGATGAATTGACTGATCACAGCTGTCCGCCGAGTTAAATCGCATCACTTGCAATTAACTCCTGCACTCTGACACACGTGTGCAGACACACACACACATGGGAGCCGCCCGCTGATTGGGTGGATGAATATCAAAGAAGCGTGAGGGAAATGGAAAATGACTGGGCGGCAGCATCTCGAGCTGAGCCACAAGGTAAGGGGACAGAGTGAGACTAATGCAACGGGACGTGCTAAATGTGAGCTAAAGCACCGGCAGGACGCCGAGCAAGAGGGCTTCAAAGCGGGATTGGGGGGGCTGTTGAGCAGTGATGGCTCTAATCCAGAGTGACATTGTGTGAACTACAGTAACTAAGCCACACATCAGTATGGAGCCTGTCGACTCACTTCAGATGATGATCTTATCCTTTTAGACAGGCCGACATACTCGCGGACAAACACAGTCTGGGAGTTTAATATCTCCTCGCCGTTTAATGCACGGTTACATCAGGAAAGCCCACTCTGGAGGGGCGCGTTTGAATTTGAAAATTCACATTATGTGTGACAAAGTTTTCTTATCTCAGAAATCCAGTTTGTGTTGCCCTCAGCCCATCACGCCCCTGCTGTTCTCCCAACTAATGCAAAATGGAAGAAACAGAGTGCGCGATGGATATTGTGAGGACTTGGAGTTGTGTGTCCTCTCAGCTGTTGTGTAATGAATGAGGTCTAAACCTGAAAATGTAATACTGGCGACAACAGTCTCTCACAGACAGTTTGAAAGTAAAAGAAAAAGAGAAAGCAGCTCCAGAAGCACTGCAAAGAAAGAAGTAATTTCGCTAACTGCTGGTTAGCCGGCAACGCCGCAGGGATCTGTTGTGACGCTGTGTGAGACATGACAACATTCAGGCAAACAAAGTCACCAGTATCAATATCATGGTGGGCCCGGGAAATTACTCTCCAACAAACACAAAGACGACATGGTGACAACAACAGACTTCATGACAGTCGCGGGAGCCTTTGAACGTGGTAATTATCAGCCTTTTTTTGCTCGGCTACATACATAAACAACACATGCATCACCGAACAGTAGTAATGAACCCAGAAGACGGATCAGCAGGAAAGTAATTATGGTATGTCGTAAATAAGGCAAAATGTATGCAGAAAATGGAAAAAATAACCAGATGCCAGTTCATGGCATCCATCCAGATCGAAGGTTTCAAACAAGCAGCCTGCGAGCCAAAGCACGCACGCGAGATTTTGAAATGCTGTTGGATGACGATGCAAAGTCTGAAAATAACAGAAGAAACTGCAATTTTTTTCAGTGCATGTATTGACTGTATCAGATTTGCCTACGGGGGGTCGAACTGTTTCCATAAAAGTAGAAGCCGAGACACAAAACTGACAACAAAATCTGTGAGGCAGATGGCAACAGAACCCGGAGCCAGGAGATCAACACTGAAACAATACAAGCTCGCTCCCCTCCTGGTTGCAAACGGCGTCAGCATCAATGCCACAGTCTTTGTTTCTGGAAATATGCTCAAGGCCATAAAAAACAACCTGTTCAGTGAAGAAAGACGTGTATACATCAGGAGAACGTAAACTCACAAGTTGGTGTTTGCAGTTTTCTATGTTTCCAACGCAAATGAGATCAACACCTTCCAGGACAACGGTCTTACTGTGCGCTCTGTTTACCATCAGTTTTTGACAGGTTTTTGCTCGATTTAAAAAGCACTTAGTTGCTTCAACATGAAGTGTCGTCTCACTGCGTGGTGACATAAAGACAGATGTTATCTGCAAAAACAGGATTGAGAACATTTTTTCTGTCACATCACGTTTGCAACGCATCGAGGATGTAATGTTCTTTCAAGAGCTTATAAAACTCCAACCTTCATGGAGACCGAGTTTGAAAAGGACTGTAGGAGTCGCGTCAACCGAGTGGGAACTGAAGCAATGTGTGGAAAAGATCAGAAGTAGCAATTGACAACTTCATAATGTAATTACAAGTGGATATTTCAAAGTGAATGTGACAACATCTTCAGTCTGCGAACAGATGGAAATCTCATGGATATGCGTGAGGCTGTTTGCTGACTTACCAGCAGTATTACAGTAACATGACAACAAATCAGACGTCAGCTGTCAGCTTGTCATGAATAGAGCGTCAGTTCTCAAATGCAGGTTAAGGACGGAAAATATGTTCTGGTTCTGAAACATTTGAAACCACATTTCCATTCGGTGTGTTTTTAAATGACATGTTCAGTGCGTCTGTGCTCCAGACTGAAGATGTTGATCGACGATTGTATGTTGGAGATGTCTTTCGGCTGAGAATTTCACCTGAGCAGAGTGCGAGTGTCTGCGTGCGTTGCAACATAGGAGCATATCCCAGTGCAGCCGTTTGGCTCACTAATGAGATTCTGGGGCTGTTTTTTTGAAGAGTGAGGCTCCATCGCACCGAGGAACAAGCTCCATCAGGATTCGACCGCACAGACAATACTTGTTAGTCGGATCAATTCAGTGTTGCCTCTGGCCTTTTCATGTGACAATGAGTAATATATAGACGATCCTCGGCCTGATCCTTTAAACCTGAGACCGGTAAGCCGATGGATGGCCGACACAACAGGCAGGCTCGACTCCGCGGTCTGGCCTTATTCAGGCCGGCGCTAACCTGATGTGTGGGAACACCCAAGGACCCAACCTGTTCACACACAATCTGCAGTGGCACAATCCCATTACTCAGCCTGTTATTGGCCCCTTTCACACAGTGCAGCACAGCACTGGATCAGTCAGCCACAGCCAGTCTCGCGGCCTCTCTGGGGAATAGACTGGCTGCTCGATTTTCCAAGGTGCTTGTCTCACACTCTCTCTCTCCCCCTCTTCCCTCACCCTCTATTGTCCTCACTGCTCGCCGTCTATCTTCCTCCGGGTCTCCCTCCATCCCCGTTTCTACCTCTCTCTCGCTCACTCTCACTTCCTTGCTGTTGCTCCTCCTCCATGTCCCTTGTCCCATCTCTCTCTCCCTCTCTCTCCCTCTCTCACTCTCTCCCTCTCTCCCCCCTTACCACGGTCCTGGCTCTTTCTCCGGACAACAGAAAAACCTTATTTAGCAGTCAGCTCAGCGCTGCTATGGCAAAGCTGCCAATTCACCTGCTTAGATTGCTGTATTTTCTACTCTCTTTCCAAAAGCCATTGCAATTACAATCCATGCATAAGTAAATGCACCTGGTGCACAGCCAAGTCTGATCAGCAAGCCATATCATACGCCCGCCTTTACCAAATGCTGTATTCCTGACGGAGCCTTCAGGAACAAACATGGCGTGCTAACTGTAAAAGCAGCCGTTATCCCACCTCCGTCACGGCGTCTCTCAGCCTGGAAGAGGAACAGCAGTTTGAACAAACGTGGGCTTTTCTACGCAGGACTTTGTTGCAAGTATTCCAACGGCCGCATTGTCAGATTTCACAGCCTTTACAATGCCGGGCTGCACTTTGTTTTCAAGCGGAAGGTCGAACCTCAAGAGAGGTCGAAACTATTTATTATTCAGACAAAGTGACAGTGCGAGCACGGACCACCTAATGTCAGTCTTTTGCTTGATCTCGTCTTTGTTGGAGCGAATAAAAACAACTTGTGTTATGAAAATGCCACCAAGCATGAAGCAGAATACAACTGAAAGTTTGTCATCCAGTACAAAAATGGTTTTAACTTGTCCTGCTGATCATCAGGTGAAACTGACAAGTGTTAAAGTGGTAAAAGGCTTCGATCGGGTGACGAGTGGGAGCGATTTGACTTCTCCAGGCTAAAAAGCATTACTGAAGAAGAATTACTGAACATTTTACCAATTATAATATCCATTTGTTGACTCCAAGCTCCACAGGAGAGCTGTTTGCGCTGTAGAAAATGCGTCCAGTTTTTAGGTTTTCACTGCTAACAAAACTTTTTTCCTTATTTCTCAGCTGCATTTTTAAAGAGACCAAATTTATTAGTGCTAATACAATTCATAAGTGCAAGTAAAATTCACAAGAGCTAAGAAATGCTCTCGAGTCCAATATTATTCGTGAAGCATTCAAAGCATGTGGTAGAAAATAATTTGAAAATGAACAACTCAAAACTTTCTAATGGAATTAAAAACAGGAAAAAGTGGAGAGAATAATTTACCAAGTTGAACAACTTTCTGGAGCCGAACTCTCAAAAGAAATTAGATCAGTGGTTGACAAACAAGTCAACCAGTCGCTTGTTTGATTTATCGGTTGGTTAAAGCTGCTTATTGAAAGTCGCTGATTACGATGCATCTGCACGGCAGACAAATGCCACAAGCTCAGTGTTTAACAAGTCGACCCAAGACAAACCAGAGAACTCAACCACTGGGAAGAATCTTTATACGACTCTTTATCCTCTAAAAATGTAATCTGATGTGACCACCATCAAAAGGTGTCGCAACTGTGCACTTACAACAAGTTTCTGTATCTTGTTCCATTGTTTTACCATTTTTTGTGTCTTCTCACTTCAGATTTACAAGTTTTGTGATAAAGTTTCCCATAAAGACTCAGAGAACGACTGGTGGCACTGTGGAGCAGTGGTTTGCGTCATCAAAGTTGGATTTGAAGACGCAGCGTTTCAGTCCCGAATTTGCATTTGCTTCTTGTGCCCACTTTGCTTTTCCCACTGTGTGCAGAAGTGACTGTTTTTGATAGCTACATCATGGACTCGCGACCTGTCCAGGGTGGATCTCACCCCAGTGTCAGAAAAGGATGAGCCGCATATTTAGAGATTTTTAACGGCCTTTTCTCTTACTGGAAAATAAACAAGACACTGCAAATCTCAGACAAGTTACACAAAAAAATTGGATTTGTTTCTTTTATGGAAAAATGAAGGATAGAACTTAAAGAAAAACACCTATTTTATCTTTTCCATAAGACAGAACAGTGAAGTTGTTGATGAGACAGTTTGGGCTGAAAATTCTTTGAAACAGAGTGAAGGGCGTTTGTTTTTGATTGAGAGGACACCCAGTGCATACAGAATACAAAGATTACGTCGGGGTTAATTAAAGGAAAGTTTCCCTATTATGACCAGACTCCTTTTTCCAGCCAGTGACTGTGGTCTCACAGTTTTTAATTTGGACTTTCTAATCTAAATTAGCCTGCTTGAATGGAGCAAAGAGAGACGACCACATGAGCTTAGTTTTGACCCGAGCACCTCCATATCAAAACCCATGATGTCGCCCCTTGATGAAGCAGCCTGTGGCCTCATGTAATGACTGATTGTGAATCACCTCGTCGCCACCTGTGACAGGGGAACCGACAGGAAAGGCTCTCAAAGATCAATAAGTATTGAAAAGAGTGTGCTTTGTTTTAAGGGGCACATTCACTTTACGGTTTCACTTTCAGCCCCCCAGGAAGCATCGGGTAAAGCATAAGGAAGTGAAACGACCGACTCCCTTTATGCTAACTTATTAAACCTGTTTTGAAGGATGTCTTCAATTTTGGTCACGATCAATACAACAAAATGTGTTTGTTTCTTACAAGTAATGCGAGCGAGGAAACACATTTTGTTCAGCTGAAGGAAGAAAAAGATACCGACATTAAGTATTAAAACACAATTGTTTTAAAGATATCATACTGCTTCAACGACAAACCACTAAAGAAAAACCTAATTCTTTACCTTCCTGTTCAGCATTTTGACCCTTCAGTAACTTTAATTTAAATGTGTTGAATTCCAAAATATTCCATTCAATCATTTCAATCAATTAATATTGGCTTTTATTTCAAAAATTTTCTATAAGAACTTTGATTTTTGTTTGTGCTTTAGGAAATGCAATCAAATGGAAAACTGAGGTCTGGAGATGTTAAAATCCAGAGCATTGTATTTATTGACACAAAGAACACAAAAAAAAAGAAAAACTTGAAATGCAAAAAATAAATTGGGAAAATATGAAACTGCAAAATTATAAAATTAGCAAAATTATATTTTCAACTGTTGCATTTTAAGCCTTGGGCTGGTCTTTAAAAAAAAGACTTTTTGGTTTTTAATTTTTTTAATTTGCATGCAAAACACCAACAAGCCTCTCAAAAATATACAACGCAAAGAAATTCCATGTGTGTCTTTTTCTTCTATAAAAGGGTTTAACATGCGTCCTCCACATGTTTTACTCCACACGTCTGCTTGAGTTTGGCGTCTGTGTCAACTGTCAGTTGTCCAAGCGACTGAGTCCGTCTTTACGGTCCGCCGTGATGCGGCGCTGACCTTCACACAGCTCGCTGGGTAACTGTGCAAACAGCTCGGGGCAACAGTCATTAGGTAGCACACAAATTAGAACGTCTGCAGCGCCATTAGACTGTTTGTCTCCTGGCCCCGAGAGGACGGCAGCTCAACCTGAGGAAAGATTTGGCCAAAGCGCCGCACAGAGTTCATCTCGAAATGTCTTGAAATGCCACAACTTGTGGTGAGAGTCCCTCATTTAAAACTCCACCGAAACTTTCCCATCACCTTCTTGTCGCAGTTCAACCTATTTGTTGGTGGTCTTTCAGAAAAATGTTGCCGTTGGTGTTACTGGCTGTTACTCCTTTCTGTACAGTTTTATTATAGATTGCATGTTTGTTCCTGTTGAGACTGAAGTCCAATGAATCAGCTGAATGAAAATGTGATGACCGCTGCGTGTTTGTTTGCTCGTTACAATTAGATCAAACATCAGATCTCATTAGGAGAAAACACACCTACGCGATACTGATGATGCACTGTAATTTCAGAGGTTAAAAATTCAACAATGTTGTCGTGTTTAAATGAATTTAACCTTTTGAACCAAACTACTTTTTCATACAACTATAAAATGCTAATGATACATTTGAAATGAAACAATCCCTTGAATGAGATTAAACTCGACTTTGTGTCTTTCAAATTTAATGACAGGTATTTGAACTGCTGCTTTTTAAAACGCTATTAGTTGGAATTTTGTTGCAGCTATTTGAGTTTGAAAGAACAAAACGGACGGGGAGAAACTTTTGGGTGACTATATGAAAAAAACAGATTCATTTAGTGCAGATTTAAACAGATTTCGGGGCAGGATCAGTAAGTAGGCCAACAAGCGTGACATTTGATTTTAACTTAGACGAAAACAAAGTCCCAAGATGAGAAAGTGAAAAGTTCACAGAACTTACAGTGTATTGCCATCTGGACTCACAGCGTCAGGGCATCTTTTTTTTAGTTCGAGTGTCAAACTCCAGTCCAGCAGGACCAACATCCCAACACTTTGAGATGTCTCTCTGCTCCTGAACAGCTGGTATAAACTAGTGTGATGTCATCAAGCCCCCCAGAAGCCTGTGAACACCTCATGTATTTAATGCAGGTGTGACGGAGCAGCGCGGCGTGGTGTGGAAAAGATGTCCAGACCACTTCCACTGGCTTCTCTCTATGTGGAGGAGCAGCGACTCTACTCTGAGCTCCTCCCATGTGGGGGAATCCCTCACCTGCCACTGCATCCCCAAGAGACTCAAACTCCTCCACTGAAGGCAGGGGCTCATCTCCGACCTGCAGAGAGCAGACCACCTGTCAGAGCTGTCAAATTACCCTTTAATGTGATGAAAAAAAAATCCTCTCATCAAACAAACCCAGTTGAGCATTTCATTTCATCATCATTTGATAAGTTTTCTATTTTAATTCTCCTTGATCATCCTTGAAGCTGGGAGCTTGTGTTCAGATGTCGTCTCTCACTGGGTTAAATATATATTGAGATGTTCAGATGACATTTGGGTTTGATAATCTAACAGACTGACAGAGATGAAAAGAGCCACCTGAGGACAGTTTGATACAGGGATCACAATGGGAGCCCAGACACACACACACGCACACACACACGTTCCTACGGTCACACAACAGCCACACTGCTGACTGTGGTTCAGTCAGAGGAAGGAAGAACAGGGACAGGATGTCATTAAGACGCAGTGGCAGTGATGAAGCAGGCCAGCATTCGATATCAGTGTGATGCTCCTAACGAGGCGGCGCTGTGCCGCTTCAGCCACACTGCCGTCACGTCTGCTGACTGCAATTACTTTTGGGCGAGCAGTCATGAGGCGCGTTGAAATATACATAGCTCCACAGCCACGGCCAGGGTACAGGTGTGGAAATTAACCATTTGATTCAAAGGCGGGGGGGGGGGGCTTTGCTGTTACCAAGGAAACCAGCTCTGGACTGAGAAGTTATTTTGTCCTGTGTGGCTGACTGAAAAGTTCCTGGTTTGAGAGAAGATGAGGACGAGATGAAGATGTTCGTGGGACACTCGGTCCATCAATCCCGACTGTTCAGCCTCCATCATGGAGAGGATGTGACCTGTGAAGGAACCACAGGGGGGGAAACACTTTGTAGCTTTCCGGGGGAAAATTGTGATTTCAAGAAAGGAAGAGCGGAACTCGGCGTCAAATTTCCCCAAACTAAAGATAACATCATGGAGACAAAGTGAAATGAATAAACAGCCTACAGAGCAGCAGGTGGCAGACTGTGGCTTTATAAAAACTCACACTATCAAACTTCAACAAAACACTGAAACAAAATGAGGGGGAT
>JAUESE010000010.1:9583565-9604522 GCA_032274725.1 Malacoctenus triangulatus
CTTTTCTGGGGGGGGACCCCCAAAAACATCCCCTGCCAGCCAGGCAGCATAAGGACACTGACCACCACAGGGACTTTCCCCCCCCACACCCATTGATTCCCCTGAAGAGGCTCGCCTCACAGCAAGAGGGTCCCAGGTTTGTGTCGGGAATGGTGACTCTTAATTGTCTCTAAGTGTGCGTGTGTGATCGTGTGTGTGGCTTGTGTTGGACTGCTGACCTGTCTCAGTCGTATCCTGCCTCCACCTGGATGGGCTCCAGCAGCTCGTGTCTCAGTTGGAAAAGCGGTTTTCAGAGATGGAGGGATGATGGAGGGTCCACCCCCCCTTCACCTATGCAGGGGAAGCAAATGAAATCACTTTGGGTTGAAAGGTGGAAAGTTTAAGCATGGGGATTGCGTCAGCAGTCGACTCATTCGGTGTGCGCTTGTCGTGGGTGAAACATTTTCGCCTGGTATTTGAGGATGTCATCCTCATTTTCACCGACTCGCAGCAGTCTCACGGTCAATTGAGCCGGATAGTGTGGGAGAGAGAGAGAGAGAGAGAGAGAGAGAGAATCACGAATGCAGCTGCTGTTGTGATTTTTCTGTGTGCCTCTTCCTCCAAACAGTTTAACATTTCAAAACAAGTAGGACAATGAAGCAAAGATGGTCTGCATTTCCAAATCCACATCAATAGCTCGAGTGGGAACAAAAGGTGAAGCGCGGGGACATATGGATGGATGCAAGTGTGTTTCAACACAATCCTTCAGTTGCGCGTAGCACTCACTTGAGATTGCATAATGAATGTGCTCCAAAGACTTGCTCATTAACTCCCGTTGAATGGCAACTGACGTAATTAAAGAACGTGTGCAAAATAAGCAGCTAAGGTTTTATTTTTGGCCCAGCTCGCATTTAGGAGACCAACAAGTCCATTTTTGTATGTTTGTCTCCACCACACAAACACCTGTTTTGTTCAGTGATACATCTCTTCACTGTGTAGCTTCATGCACGTGCATCACTCTGACATGACCGTCTAAGGTCATTTGTCTGAGACTGCAGTATGTCACTTTGTAAAAGCTCTTTGGAAACAATTTAACAGATTCAGGTGAAGACAAACTAACTTAAAGTTCCATGTTGCACTTCAACTAATATTGTCTCCATTCTTCTACATTCTGTCCCTGTAGTAAAGAATCTAAAGCAGCAGAGAACATTCCAGTGGCAGTCATAAAAATGCAGCACTATTGTCTACTTGTCACTCCAGTTCATCAAAACTGAGTTGCAGAGCTGTTGTGTCTCCTTCCTTTTCACACAAGGGAACTCGCCTTGAGCCGAGGCCAACACAACAGTGACCTAAACACTCGGCTGCATAATGCATTCGCGGTTCTACATGACATTACTGCAGGAGCCGTCTGCACTTTGTCTCAGCTGTTGTGGAGCTTCTCATAACCAGTTCTCAAACACTGAAAGAAGACAGTATGTATTATATTTACCTGCAACTTTTCCAACTTACTATTGTCTATCTACAATAATCAATAAATTACCATTTTTAACTTTTCAGAGGCAACTAGAAGCTGAAATCATTGACCAATAAAGTAACCTGGAACACCTGTGGCCATACACTTGACTGTGACGTTTCTGTTGAATGGGTTTGAGATCCACGGGTTTTATCCTGCACTTGTTTTGTACCTGGATGTGTCTTGAAGAAGGTGGCTGCTGATTAGTCTTAAAATGAGAATGCAGAGGCTGTGGGCGATGTTACGGCAACGCGTCGGACAAATTCACCTTCACAGCCTTATTGTACTCGTCTGCTTGTAAACTATTAGAAGTCAAAGTCTCAGACTTGCCGATTCATCAATTTAGGCAGAAGTTTTCAAAGTGTTGCCCTCCATTATCTATCAAGCTAACCTCCTACTCATCCTCTCACTGTAGGCACTGCAAATTGATGCATTTTGCCCCAAGCATCACAGAGATTAGCAAACTGCAGGTCCTTGGCTTCCTCTGCTGAAACTCTCAGAACTAGTTCACACTATTTTCAAAGTCACACAAGAAGAAAAATTTTGTTGATCAACTTCAAGACATAGATGTGTGAAGTTGAGTGTTGCGGTTTCGCCTATTTTGTTTCACATCTATGTTCGCTTTATAATTGCCTGGATTTCAAAGGTTATTGAAGTCTCTTTGAAAGTTTTGTTTTGAAAGTTTTATTGCTGAAATATTTTGTTGCTGAAGAAATGCACCCATAAGCAAACTAATTGTTATGCAGTCCGGTTTACACCCCTGACACCACGTGATGTTATGTTGGAGCCACCGAGATGACGAGAAGCCAGACGATTACGTTCCTGTAACTCCAGAACGTGAGCAGGAATCCCAAAGAAGCCCGGCAGCACATGGCGACAGGTTTAACCTTCAAGTCACACAACTGCAGAAATGACTTTCTTCAGACAGCCGGATCACTTCCAAACTTTGATCGCCTCTTCCTCGTACCAGCCCTCACCCATGCTGCAAATCTAATCCAAATCCACAGAGAAACTTTCAGTTTGCTGCTAGACAGATAAAAGCAACAAACAGGGGTGAAAACATCAGATCCGTTGTGGAGGGAATTCGGTATTCAAATTAGTTGAAGAATGGCCTGTTGTGTGATTGTTTAGGACTCTGGTCTCAGAGTTTTGTCAAATCAAAGAGAGAAGGTCTACAACCTTTCATCGAGGGAACTTGAGGGGCTCAAATGAGAATATCCATCAAGAGAGTTTTAACAGCAGCTCGTGATTCAACAGCGGAGCAATCTTTGCTCTGGCTGATTGGTGTATGTGCTTTTTACGAGCTCAGTTTGCTGCCTTCATCCCTTCTTCCTGCTCATCCTGCAGCAGCTACATCAGGAGCTGGACTGTCTGGAGCAGACCACACTGGTCAGCATGCATGCCGGTCGCGTCCACCTCCGACCTTGTTGCTGGGTGATCCCTCATCCAGCCTGAGAACTCCTCAGAAGAGCGTCAGCTTTAACAAGGTGCTCTTCATTTGCTCAGCTATTACAGTTTAATCCAGGTCATCATCATTCTCACTCATTGAGTCCACGCTGTTGACGAGCGGCCTAATAAATGGCACCGATTTATCAGGTGTCATTGAGATAATTAGTGCTATTAACTTCACCCGTGGCTGGTTGTAATGTTATGGCTGACCGTGTTCTCCGCCTGTACCTCTACTTCGCCGCGGCTGACAGATAATGTCCTGATTTTTCATGACTGCGGTGCAACGTGGAGGCCCCCCCCACCCACACCAGTTGGACTCCCTTGCACCTCCACTCGGCTGCCCTTGAGCCCTGCCGTGACTACATGATTCACTGCGAGCTGCTTTCCACCACAATCAAAACACTGTCACTTTAAATACCATCTGAACCTCCGTCACCGCGCCTGCACTCTGCAGGGGTGAGCGCGGTGTGTCTGGGCCGGCTTCACACGACGCTCCGGGTTTCTGCTGGGGCCGTTTTTTTAAACGGCTTTGTAATTCGTGGCACAGCCCAGGATTAGGGACAGTGCGGGCTGTGCCCCAGTCAGCCCTCAAGGGCGACGCGGCCCCGGCAGCGCCGCCACAGAATTACAAACAACGCAGATTCGGGGAGCTACTACTCAAGCGGCAATCAATACCTGCTAGGAGGAAATGCCTCACATCATAGGATCCATCAATCACCGGCACAGGTGTGCCTGCCAAAGTGGCAGATACCTTAATTAATAAATATCAGCGCAGCCCCTCTGTGGTGGATTAATATTTCCCGTCCTGCCGGCATGTCGGGGAAACATGTTATGATTTGGGGAGGAAATCATTTCCGGCTGGAGCGTCGCTGTTCCAATAAGCGTTTATCATGTCGGTTGACTTGTAATTATTGTTAATGACATTGTGCTGATGACAAGCAGAAGCACTACAAGTTATTACCCGGCAAGGCGAACCTCACGACAAGTCAAATAACATCAGCCACCGAATGAGACGATGCCGTTTAACCACAGGTCGAGGAAGAAGAGCAGGGCACGCCAGAGAGACAGAGAGCCGCTGTGTAATTATCATACAATGAACTGCGTACTGGCTCTTCCTTTATCGACCGGGGCAGGAAAAAGCTTCGCTCAGCCTCCTGTCGCTGGGTGGAGTGGACGGTGGCGACGCACTCCACCCACCAGCGATGCTTTTATGACTTTAAGAGGGATTCAAACATATGTGACAGCGTGGAGAGGATCAACACCCAAAAACAGCTTACGGGTACATGCGAGGCATTTAGCCGGCGCTCCCATGCAGAGAGAGATTTAGAGGGAAGGCAGCTGGTTTTAAAGTTTCTCTTCTTCCTCAAGGACGTTCGAGGTGATTGGCGAGTGATCGCGAGTTGCTGCATCAACTTTTTCTTTCTAACTATCCCAAAACAATCCTGAAAGTCACCGGTGGTGGTTGATGAGAGGAATGTTCTTTTGGTTTATCTTGTGGAAAAGAATATGCTTGGCTGTTTTCCTTCCAGCTGTTTCTTTTGATATCAAAAATGTGGCGAGACAAACATCTCACCAAAAGCTGTCAATCATCCAAATGGCTTCCTTACCTCCTCCTGCAGATCCCAGTCAGACACGCTGCTGTCCAGTGGAGTGTGATGATAGTCTGAGAAGGCCACTGACCTGTGTGTCTCAGACGCCGCCCCCCTCCAGCTTCAACACACCTGAATCCAGTGATCGTCACGTAACGAGTTCATTTCGATCAGGTGTAATGGAGCAGGACGCTCTCTGAGGCTCCGCCCCCACACAGAGACGAGTCGAGAGGTGTCTTCAAACATTTATCAGAGTGCTCTCCAGTCCTGATGGACCTGAGCACTGAGAATGAGTCTTCGAGACGTCCTGTAACACGCTCACTGCTCGTCTGAAACCAGGACTCCATTATCCTCCTTCTCCATGAACCTTCATGCTAATTGACTGTGTCCGGTTTGTGAGGGCCTGTCTGCATTTCCAGGCCTGAGTGGGTACGCGTCAGTAGCTTCGGAGAGGTTTTGTGGATGCGAATGCTCCCTGATACGGTGCTATCTCCAAGGGAAACATTTTCTCCTTCATGTGGATGCGTCCAGGACCTGGACTGGACACCACCAAAGCTCCCAACCCCCCTAAAAAGCACCTCCTGCAGCTCAGCGCTAACTTCTTTTTCAAGCACGAATGACAGTTTACCTCCGATTGAATAAAGCGGGGTCGATAATGATGTACAAAGGAGTGCAGCACGCACAGCATCCAGAACCAAGCGGAGCAACACAATGAGAACAATCCACTGCAGACAAGGTTCAGCAACAGCATGATTTTTTTAAACTACCAGCTGAAGTTTAAGCTATATTTAGAAGCTTTTCACACATTCATCTTGCCATCAGAGGGCCGCTGCAACCAGAAACCTCCCTATTGTGTCTGTGTGCTCGAAGCCATCCAGCCTCCGTTGACAGGAACAGTAATTTCACCTGGCAGAACACGGGAGTCGCTGGTCTGCGGCCGCCTTGATCAGTTTGTTTGTGATTGGGCGACTTTGTTGTCGTGTCGGCTCGGCGTCCTGCCGTCTCGTGTCACCAACGTTGCACATTAGCACAAATCAGCAGAAGGAGGCTGCAGAACACCAGCGACTCCCGTGTTCTGCCAGGTGGAATCACTGTTTTTGGGTTAATGGAATCTGGTCGCTTTGAAAGAGGAAAGAGGGTTTAGTCCTGCCGCCGCCGCTGCTCGTTTCCAGTCAGAGAGAATCCAAACGGAGGTAAAGCTGTGAAATGTTCTAAATATAGCGGCCTATATAAGAGCCTCTTTTGATATGTTTTTCTCCTATTGTTTGTTGCTGACCCCGTCCTCAGCACTGCATCACATCGTTTCAGTAAAGCTGCCAGCTTACAACTCCATGCTGGCAAACATCTGCTGAAGGGGGGAGGCGGGGGGGCACCCATTGCAAGAACGTGAAGGTCAGGAGACCACAGAACCGACAGAACATCCCCAAAGACATGCAGTTTTTTTTCAATACAAGTTGAAAAGAACGATTCGATGAGCTATTTACTCTCTTTGAGGGCCCTGGCTGATCTGAAAGACTGTCGTTAATTAAATGCAGGATGACTCTGGATCTGAAGAAGCTCTCCTTATCAACAAAACTTAATGTTAAAGGCCAAGTACTCGCCGGAATTTGAAAGATCTTTGAATTACAGCTGAAACCAGGTGCGAGCGAGTATTTATGCCGCACTCTGACTGATCATTTGTGAGGTTTCCAACAGACGTAATCCGTCTCTGTCTGCGGTGGTAAATATCAAATGGAAGCGAGCGCACACGTGAAGGTGGGAGAACATGGTACGCCGTGTGCTAATGTCAGCATGTAAGCATCAGCGGCAGCGTGTTAGCATGGTGGCATTAACATTTAGCTCAGTGGGATTACTCGGCCTCAGCGCGGCCTCGCGGATCTGCGAGACTCCCTTTTAATTAAGGATCGTATTTACCCAGGACTCCCTGGAAAGCGCCATTGATATCAAGTGGTTTATCTTGCTCAAACATACAACTCCAAATTGAGTTTCTGTTCAGGTTGAGGGGACTGACATCCAGACGGCGGCGAAGGAGAGTTTGATTTGTGTGCCGCGGTCGGGCACGTTCAATAAAATCACCGATATCCTTGTGATTCGCTCCTCATAACAACTCGTGTCCATCTGTGCGACTTCAGTCGGTATTGAGTGCAATACGAGCTTTTGCTGCACGGTCATTGATCAGCTTGCAAACACAACAAAGGTCAACATAGGAAAATTCATCTGAATGTTCACAATGTATTCAATCTGACTGCCGGACAATACAGCCAACTCCTTGTAAGAGTTTATTATGTCAATAATCTTTGAATGAACACAAAGTTTGAAAACATAAAGGTTCATGTATATGTTATTATATCGCTGTGGGCCACACAGCAGCATGGTGGTTCATACTGAAGGGCGAAACCGTCTCGACACCTGATGGCTCAGTTCGATTTGATTCAGAGAGCTCTGTTTTAAGAACACCTTTATTGATGCAAAACTCTTCACACATGATTTATTTCCCCCTCAGTCTGAAAACTTCTTATTCTCAAAACAAAGTGTCTCTTAATGAAAAGAACCCAGATGACTGTTTTTTAATCCAGGAGCCGCTCCACTGTGTGTCCCTGTCCTCTTCGGGCGCTTCCTTCATGGGTTGACTTTGTTTGCTTGCCGTTGAGTCCATCGCCGTGAGCTGTCCGGTATGTTTTTGCCCTTTCGCTCCATTGACAGTAAGTAAAACATGATGATATAATCGATTTTAGACTTTTGCACAACGATTAATAATCTCCATTGTCCACATCGCAATGCGTACATGGATCGATTTATTTTTCCAGCCCTTCTGCTCCCACCTTACAGGGTTTTTGCCTCAGCTGAGGTCTTTCTAATTGAAGCCTGCATGTTCTCCTTGTGCCTGGTATCTCCTCGTCCGCAAGCTCTGCCTCCAGTCAGAAAACATGCCTGTGAGGTCAATCGGTGACCCCTGAACCCCCAGCTGTGTGAACGAATGTGGATGTGATCGTATATTTCTGTTTGACCTGTGATGGATTAACTCACATGTGGGTTTTCTGATAACTGAGTCGACTTTAACAGGGTAATCAGTGCAAACTTCAACATCAAAGCAATTTATGAGAATTTTATCGAGAATCAAAACATGACCATTCTGCATCCATCATCATCTTTAACATTTTTCTTGTTTTATCTTCACTAATTCCGTCAATTTGGGAAAAAATACTCAATTTGCTCCGGTGTCGATTTCTCTCCAACTGCCTCGTCAAAAAGCTGTGTTGTGGTTAATGCTCACCTCATCACATGATGCACAATACCTCCAAGTTAAAAAGACAGCCTGTGTCTGTCATTTAGCACACCTGCGGTTTTACCTTGGCAACACAAAGAGAAAAACAAACTGTCGCTTTGAGCCAAATTTCCTAAATGAGACTCCTAAAAATAAACAGGTGGTATTTGGTACGAGTCTGAAAGTAAATTCTGGTCGAGTCAGATGCGAACGTCTCCTGATATTTAAGAAAGAGGGAAGAGAAAAAACAATTAGAAAAATCTTTTCTAGCATAAAGAGAAGCAGGGGGGCTGTATGGGGGGGGCGGCGGTGGGGGGCTGAGTCATGTTACTGGTGTTTCATTTAACGCTCAACTTTCTCTGATACTTCAGTCGCAGCTCTGCCTACAAGGCAATCATTGTTCTCACCGTTCGAACCGAGGCGCAAATCCACTGATAATTGGTTCCACCTGTTTGATGTTTGAACTGCAAGACGAAGTGCACGCAGTCATAAAAGTACCATTGTCCTGTGTAATTATGTTGTAAAGCTCCATTTCTGCATATTAATATTTCGAACCAAACCAGCCCTTTTTGTACAGTGGAACGGGAAACAATGCTCATCCTGTGAGGAACAAAATACAGCAATTACCATGAAAAGCAGAGTGCAGTGGCACTGCGATAGCACACAGAGAACCAGAGACAATGAAGAGATGCAGCCTTTTATTTAACTTAATAGCAAACTGATCAAAGATTACTTTGTCTCCGAGGTGGATTTTAGGTGTAAAAATGATGAACAAAGTCCTTAAAGACACACAATGTTAGATGGTCCGCCAGCGGTTGCCGGGGGAGACTTGCTTCTCTGTGACCTCCTCCTACTGGTTGGTTCACCTCCTCCTTTCTCCTCCTAGTTGTGGCCTTGCAGGGCTTCGGCCATGAACAGCTTGCCCAGGTTCTGTGAGGTGAACTCCTTCACGTTTTGGCAGTAGTTGTTAATTTGCCCTGTTGGAAGAAGAAAAAAATAAGCCACATGCTTCAATTTGCCCACACACACACACAAAAAGAAACACAAACACACGCCCACGCAGAACATACATACAAACATGTGCACACGCGTACGTGGATGTGTGCAGACGCGCACGCCTGCGAGTAGGCGGGGGTGCCGGGAAATGGAAACAGCAGCACGACAAAACACCGAATTAGTGGTGAACAGAGTAAACGGAAGGATGGGAGCGCTTTCAGGGGGCGGAGGAGAGCCGAGCAGCGTGAGACGGCAGGAAAGGGGCGGCCGAGTTGGAGATTGAGTCAATAAACTTTAAATTAATGTAATTTCGAGATAATGGCGGAGATAATTACCAAACAGAACCTGAGCTCCTGCGAGGGGAGCAGAGGCGGCTGATGGAGTTCACGGAGAGGGGGAGGAGGGAGGTCTCTGTGGCGATGGAGACCACGCGTGTTGGTGTGGGGGGGAGTACGCGCACGCGCGCGTGTGTGTGTGTGCGCGTACCTGCAATGAGCAGCGTGTCCATGCGCGGCGGCGGCTGGGGGGGCTTGAACATTTTGCTGATGTCCTCTTCGGGCAGCGGAGGCTCCCCTCTGCTTTGCCGCTGGGCGTTCTCCTGCTGTCGCCTCTGGAGGTACTGCGGGTGGGAGTGGGGGGAGGGGGGGGGACACAGAGAGTTAGTGGGGGCGGCGTGACCGTGGGCGGATTTCGTGAAAGGAAAAACAAACAAAAAACAGCATGGCGACGAGGGAACCGGGAACAGCCACGGATTCAAATAGTGGAAAGAAAGAGAGTGTGGGGGGGGCAGAGGTGAGAGCAGACACAGTGGGAATGTAAAGCAGAGGGAAAGGTGACATAGTGACGACAGGAAAGAGAGGAGTGGGTGCATGACAGTGAAAATACAAAGTAAAGGAAGGAGGCAGAAGCAAAGAAACTAACAGGAGAAAGGAGGAACTGCAGAGATCGGAGAGCAGCAGAGTCGCAGCTGGCAGAGCGGAAAAAAACCAAAGGAAGAAGAGACGCTGGCGACGGGAAGAGCGAGGAGAAGGAAGTGAGATGTAGGGGAGGCGCGGCGATGAAAGAAGAGATAGAAGAATCCAAGAGAAAGACGGCAGGTGTAAGTGCTGCCAGGGATGGAGTGATTTGTGGAGGGCTGACAGTCGGTAAATCAGTGAGGTGCCGGGTCTCTGGAGATCCTAAAAGCCTTGTTAATTTGGCAAGATGGAGCAGGAGCTGACACAGACCGGCAGAGGAGAAGGTTGCAACAGGCGAGGAGGAGGAAGAAGGAGAAGAAGAAGGAGGAGGAGGAAAAAAAGAGGAGGAACGGCGTGGGAGCTGCAGCGAGCGCTTTCATGTGAACATCCCACAACGCACCTGTATGGGTGACTGAAGCCGACAACCGCTAAGATAAATAATGTGCGAACGAGGGGGGAAAAAAGTGTTTGTTCAACTCAGCTCGTCTCGTTATTATTTCCCTCTGCGCCACCGCGTGACCTTGCCCAATCAAAACACTGGTGATTAACTGCGCTGCACTTCCTGTGCCGAGCAGCCGCTCCTGCTACCCAACTTGGATATGCAATCCAGAGCAGGAGTTAGTGAAACTTTGTATCTCCTTGAGGTGCATCGAGATAAGCCCCTCCTGACCGGCACAAACGCGTTTTGGCAGAAAACGGCCCATATATAAAGGTATAACAGACTAATGTGTCATCGCCATCTGATTTATCATCGTGTACCAGAAACAATTTGAAATCCATCACTAAAGTTATGGCAAGCCAATTTCGCGGCGAGCCGTACAATAACTCGAAAGACGTCATTTCACTTCCTGCTGAGACTTTGTGACAACTTTCAATTATACTTTAGTGATTTGGTTTGTTGCTCGATTCTTCTGGCAGATTTTTAGATCCGCTGGAAGCGAGCTATGACACCAGCTGGATCATCACTTCCAGTTGTGTCAAAGGGACACTCCATCAGGTAACAGATCTATACGAGCAATTTCAGTAAATTGGCACGATTCAAGCAAATTAAATTGAAATTTTTTGCTTCGCTCATAACCGCCTTGCAGCTCTTTTAAGAACCCAGAGAGGTACGAATGTTCTCATTTAAAGCGCACCAACAAAATGAAAAATGCATCTCCTGAGTTTAATCTTTTGTCTTTGAGGTAATTGGTCGTTCGTCTCTCGATCTGCGTAGAATAACCGTCCAAAGAATGACACTCCGAGTACTTTCGCGTCGAATCATCTCATTCTTTCTTCCTGTAAAACTTTGTCAAAGGATGACTCATCCTCCGCACTGACAGCAGTGCAGCCAGCGGGCTCCAACCGACTGGGGGTGTAAAGCACTCTCAGCTCAATAAACTACTAAAAGTGTCACTCAAACCTGGAACACGCCTTCTTTAATTTGAAGTGTTTTTGAAGAACATAAATGGCATGAAATGTGACTCACTTGCAGGCTTTTAAGAGCCTTTAGGAAAAACACAGCGTCCACAATTTGACCTTTAACATATTGGCCGTTTTAAAGTTGATGTCAAAGCAGAAAGTCTAACGGCACCAAAAACACAGTCAGTAGCCGCTCGGCTTTTCAAGTTTCAAGTTGCACTGCTTCTTAAAAAAAAAAGAAGAAAGAAAGAAAGAAGAAATAAAAAATAAAAAAAGAAGAAAAGACAGCTGTGTTTCAACTTCTGCCACAGAGTCAGATAGAGCCTGGTGTGTGGACTTCCGTGTAGCTCCGGCTTTATGTCTCAAATCGATGTCTTGGTGGAATATAACACTGATCCTGCCGGGGTCTTACAGCAGAATACGGTTGAGTCTGTGTTTATTTTACACTTTATTTTTCTTCACAAACTTTCTGCCGTCGGCTGCAAAAGACGGGTACAACCCGCGGCTGGAATAACAGGGCTGCTCCCTGAGGGTGGTGGGTTTGGACGGGGCCTAATGGGGTCTTCCAACGATCACTCCTCACCTCTGATGTCATGACACACGATGTTTTGGGTAGAGTTGGAGAAGCTTCGAATTGTCCTGCTGGAGGTTGGATTACTTCTGACTTTCTGTGGTCTCCAGTTCGTATGAAAATCTCTCCATACATGACACATTAAACACAGCTCGAGCAGCTCTAATCAGCTGATAACCTGCCGACTGAATAACATCAAGTTTGGAGGCAATAAAAATGTTTTGCCACAATCTTCAGTAAGTACGGAGAATAGTATTAAAAAAAAGGAGATTATGAATGATTTTTTAGAAAAGAAATTGTCGGAAGCATGATAATGAATTGCTTCTGGATTTGGTTTCAATGGCTCTATAATGGTTTGGGGAGAATGAGATCATCTCTGAGCTCTTTTGCGACCACGGCTGCTTGTTAATTCAGAGAGAATCGCCGCGCCGCTCGGGTTGGTGTTCCCTCTCTCGGAGGGTCTGTTTGTGTCGAACGCATTTTGGATAAGGTCTAATTATCCCCCGGTCCCCTCCGGCTCAGGTCTCGCTTTTTTAAAAATTCATTTTTGCATGCTTCTCCATTGGCTCGCTCTGGTTTTTTTGCATCACAGGCCAACAACTTCTACATCAGAGCGCCGTGTTTTGGTCTCCTGCCTCTGCCTATTGGCATGCTAACCTAAACTCGGCAGGAGTTGTTTGACTGATGACCTTTTTTCCCGTCGGACCTCTTGTTAGTTTTGCCTTTTTGGGCTCCGACATCAGTCCCACTTTGGGCTTCTCTTCATGTGTTTTATTTCCGTTCAGGGCAAATATAACCCGAGTATTCCTGAAACATACGGATGAACATATTTAATTGTGGCTGAAATCTCTTCCCAAGTAGAAAAGGAAAAGAAAAGAAAAGAAAGAAAGAAAAATCCTGACTCCTCATTTCTGGGGCTGAACACATTGTTCTGTATTGCGTGGGTTTGTGGATGTGGGGGGGGGGGCTGAAAAAAGAGTGAGTCAGGTAGAGTGAGACGTACATTTCCTGTTACAAAGACTAACTCGGCTTCAGACGGTGCCTGGGATCCAGCCATTCACTGAATCCAGGGGGCTATAAGTGAAAAATGGAGCCCTCGCAGCACAATGCCATTTTGCAACTTTTCTATGATGATTAATAAGCTTCCATTTGTCCGGGAAGCAGCGGGGTCAATAGCACAAGATTACATGGAGCAAGTACTGTGGCTGTCTGAGGGCTGCAGCACCGGCTCACTTTCTTCGCCTTTGTGCTCACTCTCGATTTGTTCATCACGCCGAGTCGCGTGAAAAAGGCAGACACCATTAGGGGGGTGGGGGGGGCGTCTGCGTGATGTCGTGTATGACATGAGTCTGGGTGTGGGTAAGGCTCGAGGGGGGGGGGGGGGTGTCGGTGATGATGAGAGGGGCAGTATGGGAAAGATGATGGATCATAATGGCTGAAGTGTGGGTGAATGGCCCGGGGTTGTGGAGGCACGTGGGTGTGCGCTTTGCTTTCTTGCTTTTGTTGTTGTGTATTTTCTGCGGAGAGGAGGGGGGGGGGCAGGACGTGGAGGCGTACCTGTGGTCGCAGATGTGCGTTCGTTTGTTGTGCGACCGCCTCGCGTGTGAACCTGGCCGCGGTTCGGTCCGCTGTCGGCTGAGATAATGATGACTCAGCCCGGATCAACATTAATACCTCAGACGGTTTCTCGTTCCCATTTGCTGAGAATAATGACCGAGCGTAGTTGTCGGGACGTAGGCGTGCGTTTGCGCGAGCGCGCGTCCCGGTGAGTCACCTCGTGTCTCTATGCTGCCATTTTCTCCGAGTGATGTGCCAACATGACCGCTCGCATGTGCTGCGAGGTGATGGAGGATGCAGATGGTATGTGGCTGGCTCCTTTGAGTGTGTTTTGTTGGAGTTCTTCTCCGTGCTTCACCGTGACGCGGTGCTTGCAGGTGGCGCGTGCCTCTCTGTCCTTGCAGAACACAAAAACATGGCCACAGGTGCATTGTGCGTGCAGGTGCCACGGCTCTGCCATTGAAACTGTTTTTGCTGGAATTGATTATAGTCTGAAAACACGTTTTTCTTCTCATGATAAAAAAAATGTTCAAAAGTTTCACTCAAAAAACAAAGAAGTCAACACCTCAAGCCGGCCTCAGTGTGACTCTAAATGTCGGCCTTTATTCGGCGCATAAGCATCTATGAATATGCAATGAGCTCTTCTATCTCCATCTTCATGTCTCACCTTGCACTTAATTTTACCTGTAACTGAATGGTAATGCCTTTAATTTATTCACTCTCTCTCCAGTGTAGGAAACGTACCTGGATGAGATAACACCCGCCTTCGTGGACCCACCCTGCGTGCCGGTGGTATTGATTCCGTAAGTATAAGACAAATCAAACTTTGACTGTGTTTTCAGGCCGTTACTAAATGCAGCAACAACTCCCCGCCATGACAATGGCCGTCCATTCCACTGGTGATACGGCCTCTACTATATAAACTAGAATTATTGCCTCGTGAATGTGCGTTTCCTCCAAACAACAGAATTGCAGATGACACCAATGTCAGTCCAGACTCGTATAATAAATGCAATAAAGGCCGGGAGGGAATATAATAAGAAAGTATAAGGTGACTGTTTTGATGGCGTTATGTCTTCCTTGGTGAAATATTTCCAGATGAAATGTCTCGTTCTCTTTTAGAGGCAGTTATGCAGGCAGACGATCTATAGCAACGCATCGTGACTTGGAGAGAAAAAAAAACACAAAAGAAACCTTTGTTGATCCTTGAATAAATTCATTATAGGGAAATGTATTCATCAGCTGTCTCAGCATAACGTGGGACCACCTTGTGACCTCTCTCAAAAAACTTTAATTGCCTGATTCATTCTCTATGTACTGAGACAAGAGTGATATTGTGTAGGAGAGATCACGCTTGTCTAAAACAAAAGCTAAAAATTGAATATTTTCCCTGACTTTGTTTAGGATCACTCTGTACCACCAGCAGCCTCCACATCAGCCTGGCTGGTGGGTCAAGGTTATGCTGAAACTCTCTCTGTGCAGGACCGCTGGCATTTAACCTTCTGATCATGCTCTTCTTTCAATGGCCATGTCACACAGTCAGCTCGTGTAGTGATCAAATTCAGATTTTCTCGCACGAGAGCGAGAGAGAGAGGAGAAAAAAAAGCAGCAGATGGAGGATCATGTCTGAAATGAAGGTGTCGCTGATCTGCTGTGGGCGCCTGAGCAGCTCCAGCGAGGTGAGGGATGATAACAGTGACAGATTACAAGTTCAGTCGTTCTGATCTCATTAGTGTAAACTTTAAGACAACAGAAAAGCCTTTGGAGCCTCCGTCTTCGCTGCGAGCCGACACTGGTGGGTGTGGTGATTTGCTTGTCCTCATTTACATTTTTTCAAGTTGATGCAGCTTGTATTGTTAAAGCACTGCAGAGGATTCTCTGGGAAGTTGTCATGGCAATGCTTATTTGGTCAGGAATAAGACAAGTGAGGTTCACCTTCTTTTTATTTTCCCAAAACAAGTCTCCTTTTTTTGGAGCCCCCTCTGTGACAATAGAGCAGCTTCCATCAATTGGTGCTGCAGGCTTTTTTTTTCATGCAGGGCAGAAGTCAGTTTGGACGTGACTGCAGACGTTTTGACACACAGAACCGAGACTCGCAGCAATTAAAATGAACCTCACCTCGCCTGACCAAGTCCAAACACACTGAAGCCCTGTAAGGCCCGAGTGTGATACTAATTTAAAAAAAGAAGTAGTCAATATTGCAATAGCAGATGCAATATCATTTGAGAGGTCTGAGGCTGCAATCAAGCAATAATCCTCAGTCCAGCGTTGCCCTGGTTTTAGTAGCTGCATGAGTAACAAGCTTCTCTGGACTGTCAACACGGTCCTGCTGATGACGAGCTTAAAAACTCTCTCACTATTACTATAATAAGAAAAATCATGTTAATAAGTCTCATGTGATGTTCGACACCTTTTTTTGTTTTTTAATTTTCTTTTGTGGTGTATTTTTTTCATTCGCCATGCATGTTGTTGAGGATGGATCGCAAAGAGTGCTTTAATTGATTCTAGAAAAGATTTTAGTGTTTTTTCATGTTGACCGTAATTAGCTCGGGCTGATCGTAAAATGTTATGCGCACTGAGATCCGTTGAAATCTCTGTTTTTAAACCTGCTGTCTTATCGAGTCAAAAACAAGCCTTTTGGTTGTTTTTTGCTTCCAGTTGTTAAATCTTATATCTAATGGTTTCACGTCCAACTGGTGCCGCTTTATCTCAAGGTTTACAAAAGGTGCCAACATGGGATTTTTCCACCTTTTCCTTTTTTTCCTGCTATGTGTGTGTGCACATATATGTGTGTGCAGGCATGCGTGTCTGTGTGGGAGAACAATATGTGTCGAGGTCGGCTTAGAGGAGCGTTCTGCAGGTCTGCAGCATTCCCTGAATGCATGGCTGAAAGTGAAGAAAGCATTTGAAGTGGCAGCTTCCTATGCGCTCAAATGTTGC
The DNA here is from genome assembly GCA_032274725.1 of Malacoctenus triangulatus. NCBI lineage: Eukaryota > Metazoa > Chordata > Actinopteri > Blenniiformes > Labrisomidae > Malacoctenus > Malacoctenus triangulatus. The sequence continues at coordinate 9,599,782 of JAUESE010000010.1, forward strand.
GACCGCAGCCACATTGTTTATTCACAAACACATGAAACACACATCTTAACTGGGGACCTTGCAGGACTTTGAAAGGACCAAAGCACAGGAGCTTTCCTCGCATATAAAATCTAAAAGCAAGGCCAAGTTTTTTTCTTTTCTTTGTTTTATGCAGCTGCAGCAGCAAGATCCACCGGCTTAGAGAGGAGGAACGCTCCTCGTTCTCACCCTGCCAAGATGACGCACTTCCAACCAGCCAGAGACCCAAAGCATGGGATCGGCACCCGACTGGAGAGGCCGACACTGAGGCCAGGCAAGTGGAGGGCGACACTGACGGCTCTGGCAGCTCAGATTTGGAATCGGCCTGTAACTCAGATCAGCAAGAGGAGGAGGACACGACCCAGGACACCTGGCCATGGACGTCCCCTTAAAGGGGACTCTGTGAGGACTCATACGCTGAAACAGCTTCGACATTTCCCCCCTGCTGCACTACCAACGCCGGATCAACTTGCTCCCAAGGGCAAGTCCACAACAGACTTCGAAAGACAGACCGGCACATCTTTGATGCCACAAAAAATTTTGAACTCCTCAATTGGTGTGTGAGATTATTAATTTCCTCAGTTTCTAACAGCATGAAGACATTTTAAAGGCGTCATCTTACTTTTCAAAAGAGAAAGATTGTATGCAGCTAAATCTTCTGATAAAAAAGACAGGTGAAGGTCTCGTCAATGCAGTTCAAAGTATAACATTTTGTCCAAGAAGAAAAGCACATTGTCCATATTCAATAATGTGCTCTCAAATGAGTTCCTGAGACTTCAGTATCTTTGCAATATTTCAACTCCACATTTGATGTAATACCTGACCTGAGCTCAGTCTACCATCCCAACTTTAAATAGGTAAAAGAAACCAAGTCCCAAGCTGACATTTGATCCCCGAATTACTAAAGACAATGGGGAAAAAAGGATGAAAAAATGCTGCCCGGTTGTGAGGTGTGAAAACGAGCAAAACGTTCTAAACTGATGACAGCTTAGTCTTCATCAACTTAAGTTAAACTCAAAAATAACCTTCAAAATCAATATAAAGAGCGCAAAATAAATTGCAGATGAATATACCTGTGAGACGTGAGTGTGTTAGTATTTTTGTGGAGTGTTACACGGACAAGAATACAGGTGCATTTGTCATTTATAGTACATTGAGAGTATATTTACTCTCAGTTGTCGACTGCGGTTACTGCTGAGCATTCTCAGTGGGTGTGTGTACATTAATATATGAGCCTGGAGAAATATATTTTTGTGTAGGTGTGTGAGGGCGTGCGTGTTTGCTTCCTGATGCTTCTGCAGGCCGCCTGCTGTGATTACAGCTACAATTGGTTGTGTCCATGTCTGAGAGAAACACACCTGCTGTTTTCATGCTGCGACTGTGGCTGTAGGTGCATCTGTTTGTGAGTGCCCCCGTGTGTGTTTGTGTGTGCGTGTGTGTATGTCTTTTCCCACTTTCTTGCATGCCGCTAAGCTGATGTTTCTATTGCTGCTGTGGTGCTTGCTCACAGTGTAGGTGGTGTGTGCACTTTGGTTCAGGAGAGGCTGTGTGCATGTGTGTGTGTGCGTGTGTTACCTGGTGCTTCTGCTGCTGCTGCTTGCTCAGGTTGCGGCTGTAGGTGTTATATTTGACAATGTCTTGGCTCATGTCATCCACTCTGTCCATCAGAAGCTGAAGGCTTTTCTCCAAGTGGTTGCTGGAATAAAATTGACAGAGTGTCATTCAGAGGGATTTTTTGGGGGGTTGATGTTCTGCCGGCAGCACTTGTGAGCTGCACCGGCATACATTTCACATGCAACTGACAAATAACATCTAATTGAACATCTCCAGCTCATCCTTATATTGTTTCAATTGTACTTCACTGTTCTACAAACGGATACCATTTACCCAGCAATTGCATTCAAAGCACCAAGTCAGAATTCACTCATGCATGCATGCACGACCACGCACACACCCGCGCAATCTTGTTCCATCCACTCTTGTACAAGGTGTTGTTGAAACCATGAGGGACATTTTGCTTTTCACTTCCTTGCTCAAGGACACTTTGAAATGTGAACAGGACGGGTCGGGGATTGAACGCCAGAGGATGACCAGCGTAACCACCTGAGCAGTAGCTGCTCGGAACAGCCGTCAAGCATTCATGAAGGGTCTGGCTGAATCGGGGCTCAAAGGTCTGTTGCAGCCGTCTTATTGCAAAACCTGCACCACCATCACTTCTCACTGTGTTGCTATGATAGGCGAATTTACACTGTTTGACAAGGACATATAGAAAGCAGCTGTAACTAAACAAGCACTTTAAGTTATACTTTTTCTTACAAAACAAATCAATCAAGTACCCCGTCTTTCAATAGCTGTACAGAACATAAAGTCACTTTTCTCTCAAGAAAAACTCATATTGTGAAAAATGTCATCTGAGGCTCATCTTCCTCCGACACTCAAGCACAAGATGTTTCTTTCCGTCTCCTGCAGCGAAATGACAACCCACTCGGCTTCGAGATGGCCTCTCAAACCAGTCTGTGTTCCCAGCTTGCCTGACCTAATCTTTGCATTCACCTCCAACGAGGCGTGTTCCTCTTATGTCTCCGAGAAGACATGTGCAGCCAAACCTCTCCCCTGGGCTTTGGGAGTGTTTGCTCCTGAAGACCTTTCCTCTTGCCCCTGTGCATCAGCATCTGGCATCACACTGCTCATCTTTTCCCAAGCCTGCCATGTTGACAACATCACGCGCGTCGCATCCCCCTTCAGCGCGCTCCCCTGAGCCCCATTTTTTAACAGGTTCTTCCACCGCTGCCTTAAGTTCACCCTTGACAAGGCTGCAGTGCTCCACTTCAAGTTGTGTCCCTCTCGAGCCTTCCTCTGTGGGATTGCGTTGGTTTTCATTTCCGAATGTTTGGATGCCACATAATGCAGTCTGTTCGGTGGGGAAACAGATTCTCGCTGTTTATTTTAATGACAACTATACCCGCAAGAGCAGCCAGCACCGAGTGTGTTTTGGATGTGTACACACTTGTGCTGATGTAACTGGGTGTTACACTGTTTGTGTAAATATGTGGGGGAAGAGTGGAATCAGTTTCCTGTAATTTCAGTTACTTTTCTTCCTGCTGTCACATTTTTCCAAGTTAAAGCTTACCAAAAAAAATCTATAAACCTGCCTATAAGAGTTGCACCTGCATTAGTTCTGCGATTTTGTTCAAGCTGAAAAGCGTCGATATTTATAAACCTCGATTTCTTTAAGTGCGCCGATAAAACAGATTCCAATATTGGTAAAACATTTTTGCTTCCTACTCGGTGGTTATTAGAGCAAACAAGGTGCTCAAGGAACATGCGTCACCGCCAAGGCTGCAGCTGCATGGTCACATGACGCAGCTGCACCAGATTTCAGGTGAGCGCAACCTTCCAGGTGTCTTTGGAGTTGACTTCCTGTCCTGTTTGACCATGACACTAGAAAGGTCACTCCATCAGCAACGCATTGAGTATGAAGTTGTATATAATGTCGACTTGCTTTTGAAACCGCCCCTCGGATATGGATTTTGCACTTTACTTTTTGGCTCTCGGGATTTATGCATAATACGCTGCTTCATTAGCATTTTTGCTTGTAGTACTCATGTCAGCCTATAAGCAGGATGCCAAGAAGTACAGAATGTAGAGTGTACCTTATCTGAGAACTCAGAGCCGATAGTCATGTGCATAAAATTAGGCATCCACACATGTGTAAAATATATGCACATCATAAAGACTCCTGATCATCTCAGCTTTGCACTGGTTTCCATCAACTGCAAATACCTTAATTACATTTACATGCAAACACGCACACATACTGAGAGGGAACTCATGCAGCCCACCACGGGCATGCAGATAACTGTACAAACACCGCCGCTGATGATTTATAGTGTTATTCTCACGGTGCTCCAGTTATCTGTGACACTATCAGTTTCAGGAACCTGCATGAGGTGTGTACTAAGTGATCCAATAAAAGCTGCCTGATCTTGTAACGTGCATTGTTCAGCAAAAAAGAAAAGGGAGGCGGGGGGGGTGTTTACTTGATGAATGCTGTCCATGGTTTCCAATCAGTTTTTCACTTTCTACACCAGAATCAAATCATCGGAGGAAAATTGTTTAATTCCGAGAACTTCAACAGTCATTACCATATTTCAGTCGGGCTGAAATGTTCGCGGTGCGGCCGTGTTTGCCTGTGAGGGGCTGTTGTGCGATCAGTTTGTCAACCCTGCACTGTAAACAGCAGAAGCGATGGCCCAGGACCAAATCCCAACTCTACACTTTCCCACTGTGTCCCTCCGACTGTGTCAGAATTGATTCTCGCTGCCGAAAACCCATTTAAAACTATTTCATCAAGCAATACGGTCCCTCATTTGCGTGGTGCACATGCATAATACATGCAAAGGAAATCAGTCACTCAGAGCGGGAGCTTTCAAACATCTGTCGTTTAGGATGTGTCAAGTGTTTAAGCCGGACAGTGTGAGAGGCGTGATGTGTTGGAACTGGTGCAATACGCAGGATCTGGTTGCATCTTTCCAGTTCTAGTTGTGTTTCTTCTGTAGTAGTTTGTGTGGTGGGTTTTTTTTTCTTCTTTTTTTCCGATTGGCTGATTTTGCAGGAGAGAAGAATGGGGGAAAGATCAAGCACAGCACTACACTTTCCAGAGTTCATCATTCAATCGATGATTTACTCGGGGGGGGGGGGGGGCTATTCGCATGTGCGAGAA
>JAUESE010000010.1:9604532-9619273 GCA_032274725.1 Malacoctenus triangulatus
CCCCCCCCCCCCCCCCCGCCCCCCCCCCCCCCCCCCCCCCCCCCCCCCCCAGCGTCGCATGTGCGAGAACTCAGCTGTTACTGTGCGTTTACAAAACCTTGACGTTCAACAAATATCACACTATTGCTTATAATACTTTTAAAATACTTGAGCGTTTGATATAAGCAGTTACATATGGTTGTTGGAGCTACACTTTCAATAATTCATTCGACACCACACAGCGTCTCGTCCTAAACTCCAAAGGGTTAAATTATTCAGACGGGTCAGCGAGTTTTGCCGATCAATACTGAATTAGAAATCAAAGTCTATCGAGGGATTTCCTATCATCACCCATTCTGTTTAAAGGTCAGGTTCAATGGCAGCCCATACAGTGCACCGCATGCATGTTTGTGCGCACATGCTCACATATTCAGGGAGGACAATAGAGGACAAACTTTAAAATTGTATTGATGTGCGAAACAAAATTGGCTGACATTCAGTAAATTGAAAGTTCAGAGGGGAGTTGTTGAACAAAGCTGCCAAGGAAATGACTCCCATTCTTCGAACGCGCATTTTATTCTGATGGAGTCTTTTTAGCTGATGGACTAGGGCACAATATGGATTGCTGGCTTGCTTCTGTGGCAGAATAATTTGTTTTAAAGAGGACATGAAATCTCCAATATCGAAAATTGCCCCGGTGTAGGAGAACAGCATCATCAGAGCAAAGAAAAAATTCAAAGAAAAAGAATAAAAAGAATGTGGGAATATATAATTCAAGAAGTGTGTAAGATTAGTTTGACCTAAATTTTAGGGAACTTGTTGGCCTGAATACCCTGAAGTTTTACTTGTTTTCAGTTTTAAACCGTTTCTTCTTACTTCCTGGCATCACATTAGAGCGAATGGAGACTGAACTATCAAAGGTGGACCTGTTGTGGCTTCCATGAAAAAATGTTTCTTCTCAAAATTCATCTCAATAAATCAACTTCATCAGTCGGGGGGCATTTTTTCCCACCTTCAGCAGAGCATTTAATTCACATCAGCATTTGTCTCACCTCCACCTTTCGTTTGACCCCAATTCCAGTCACTTCTCTTCATCTGCATCACTACAGCAACACTCGCACAGCCTCACCGTTCTCCTCCTCTCTGCCTGCGCTCACTTCCTTTTTCCCTTATTGAATAAACATTATCAGTGTAATCTCGTCGCGCAGACAGAAGTGTTGACATATTCTTCCACTGTCCAAATTACAATGCAGAGGACCAATTACATCCGACGGGGACCGGAGATAATGGGCTGAACGAGGTGCTCGTACGCACGCGACTAAAAGTAAATATGAGGTTTAAAGGCTGTTGATTTATAACGCACTGTCTGAGCTGCTCCGCAGAGGGGAGTTTCAACGGGAGTGGAGACCGTGTACGAAGCTCTGCGGCCCGACATAAATATAGTCTCGCGTGTGACACAGCAAACACTCGGGCTCTTCAAGGGTGTTTGAGGGGGAAAAGGCTACACAGATGGATTTACATTCATGCAATCCATCACCACGATCAACATCATCATCTGTGGTAAGAACAACCCTGTTTGCTGGAGTGGGACTGCACTCACTCAGCCTTAGACATAGATGACATTGACAAATGGGGCTGGAGATTGGAAAATGAGACAAAAGGAAAAAACATTAAATAAAACCCATTATCGTTTACTCTTTTTTTCCTGAAGGGGGGGAGGAAACGAGGAGAAAAAGGCGGGGCTGTCAGCGGAAGATGTAGAGAGATGGACGCTACAATCCAACACAAGGACGGAGCTGTGCAGCACTCTTGACAACTCCAAGAAACAATTTCATCTTGCCAGACATCCCACCGGCATTGTGTCGGGGAGCCTATCGGGAGGGCCGCTCTGTTGCTGCCCCGTTTCGGGCCATATCAGAAGCAATACTTCAACTCCAGAGCGGTTGTTTGGAAAATGAAACAATATGCAAGAAAGGTGAGGCGTTCTCCTGTCTATTGGCACTTTGTGACAAATCACTCGTCCGGGTGCCAAGGTTACTTGGCAGAGCGCGTGGATTTGACAGAGCTGCGCACATCCGCCTTCTTATTTAAGTCGTGGCTTACGAGTGTTGAAAGTGACACCGACAAGAAGCATCACAACAACTCCTAATGTGCTTCGCTGTCGTGTTGCAAGTGGGTGCGGTGACTTTTTGCGCGCCAACAGTGTGTAAATCAGCACTTTGAGTCGTTATTGTGCTAATTTCTCACACCTGCCCCTGGGAAGCTTTTTGATTAGCAGCTTCACAGCTGTTGCTCCACTTGCAGCAGTTTATCTCCATAAATGATTGCTGATAAATTCTCCTGAGACTGATGCTAAGAGCCTCTGAGATAAAAACGCAGGACCGAAAAGAGCCAGGCTGTGAGCTGATATGGTGGGGTGATATTTGTTCATATTGTGCTCATTAGCGAGAGCCCACCAAGTTGGATGGCAGCTCCTGTTTTAGGAGATCTTATGAATATATATGCTCTGACATTTGGGCGTGACATTTGCTGTACCTAGTTTTGGCATGGATCTCCCAAAAGAAGGCACGATACCATCCCAAAGGCACGAGGTACTGAAATCTGATAAGTGGTCGACACGTGTCGCAAAACTGGCAAGTGTCGGTGGCCAGTTACCCAAACAATAAACAGAGTTTGTTTTCTGGTCCCACAGAGAGGTGCGAGCACAACAAAGCTTCTCCGGGTGGCTGAGAAACGTTCCTGCAGCTGGCAGGCAGGCCCATTTTGAGATGTCCTGAAAGTGTGGCCTGTCCCCCCGCCCGTCTGGTGCAGCGTAATCATTTAAAAACAGGGTTTAAAGGATGAGACTGGCTTAATTTCTAAGCATTTTATTGTTATTAATAAAACCCCAAAGGAGACCAATACAAACTAAGATTTTCTAATAACTAATTTCTATGTTGTGTCGCCTCAGATTCCTAATGCCTGTGTGTGACAGAACGTCATTAGCTTCAAGAAAGCATCGAAAACGCATGCAAAGGCCAGAGGGTTTCATATGACTACGGATTCCTTCATTATAACAAACACGGAATTTGAAAACGACCCTGCGCTACTTGCTGATGTCCTTTCTCCTGCGGCTTTTACAAGCCACCAAATCTGACCTTGTATTCCTGATTATTTTCTGCATATTAAACTGTGAGAAAATGATGTGCGTCTGACCCAAACAATGTACGCTGCTAATGGTCATCTCTGCCTTCAATGATAAATGGCAGCGCAGGCTAACGAAGCAGCGAGAGCACTTTGCTGGATCTGTAAGCGTTCGCTGTTCCCAGAGATAAAAAATTGCGGTTGCTGTTATTAGTTGTTGCCTCCGAGTAAACTATGCTTGAGTTGTGTTCATTATAATGAGGAAATATGTCAACCAAAGTGATAATACGGCTGTTTCATTTGTTTTTAATAGCTTTTAGGAGACAACTGCACAGGAGTGAGATCTTTGGCTGCAGAAACAATTGCTGTTGCTCGATAAATTTAGTCCTGGATTTTGGTCCTTCGTGAAATGTTTGTGATGAGAACAAAATTGTAAAAATGAACCAGCTTGGACCCGGAACAGTAACACGGCATGATCGCAGTCGTGTGTGTGGTAATGGGGATGTGTGGGATGTTGGAGGTGAGCATAAGCCTGAAAAACATCAATACAAAGCTTATTCTTTCGTCTAATCTGGTACCTTTTAGAAACAGTGAAGAAGACACAGATTAATGCCTTAGAGTTCCCTAATGTCAAATCAATTTTAATTTAAAAGTAGCTTTAAGTCATGTCTGTAAAACAAGCTTGGGGGGCGGGGGGGTGTTAAACAGATCCTATAATATGTTAGTGAAGGTTAAAAGGCTCTTAAAAAAGTGCTGGCCTTCACCACAAGATGAAATTCACATTTCTATATCGACTATCTGTAAATAAGTCAAACTTGGAGTGTTTTTCTGTTTGATGTTGACTCGTTCAGTGTGAAATAATTCCCATCAAATACATTTCCCTAGGTGTGATTGCAGATTTCACTCACACGCTGATCAGGCAGTGAAGTGTGTTGACAGCTTCATCGAGTCATTTGGTGAAATATTGAAAGGCTTCCCACCATAGTGATATAACACTGAGGTTTTGGGGCACACTGCAAGCCTATTTATCGCGAGCTCTATGAATAGAAGGCTTTAAATGTAAAGTAATGAGCTACAGTAACAGAGGATTTAAATCAGGGAAGCAAAGGCTAGGATTACATACAGCGTGGGGGGGGGAGAAGAAACCAAATCACCCCTGAAACCACAGCAAATAAATCTGCCGGATCACCCACAAGCTCCCCGCAATGTCAGTATTAGATTAAAAATTTACAGCAGTGCTGAAGGTTGGAGGACAGATGTTGATAAACCCACACAGCTTCCCAGCAGGCCATGCAGAAACCTCTTGTAAATGCTTCATCTCTTGAGGAGGAAGGAAAAAAATCCCCCGTTTGAAATAACTTATCCAGATAGCGTTCACCTTCTTTATGACCACGGCGTCTGGCCTTGGGCCTTCTGGGTAAACGCTCGCATGAGCTCATGTCTGACCTGCTGGAAAGGTTGAGCAGCTCGTGCTTGTCGGCGACCGTGGACTTGTCCTCCAGCTCCCACATCAGCACGCTGATGAGGTGTGAGTTTTTGATGATGATCGGCACCTCCTCGAACATGTGCTCGAAGCCAATGTTGGCCTTCTTCAGGCTGTGAAACGGGAAAAGATCAAAGCGGGAGAGACAGGAGAGGCGATGAAATGGGAAATCACATTTGTTGCGGACATAATGAAATATCACAATCAAGCTCGTTGTTGCATTTCTCTGGAAAATACTTCAGAAGACAAAAAACAACTCCACCGAAGCCCAGGGTGCGAATGTAAACTGTGATTTTCACTGGATGGTGGATAAATGTTCAAAACTGGGTGTAATTAACTGAAATGTTTGTTTTCATCTGAAAGTCTCATAAGTATCTTGATATCCAGCTTACTGGAAAGCTCTTTGTTGTGTTATTGTGCGGAGACAGCTGAAGGCTTCCGATATAACCATAAGAAGAGAAAAAGCTACTTTCTCTCCCAGATATCAAGTGGTTTAAGAGGACAGCTTGCATGACACAACACACGACAGCCAGGCTGATTCAGTGGTGACAATTTTTAAACCATTTTCTTTTTTTTCTCTCTTCAGAAGCTAAAAACTGCAACTCTCTCTTCTTTTTTTTGACAGGAGCCTGTTAACAGAGAATGAAACTTCAAACTTTGCTTAATGTCTCCCATAAATCTAATAACACTGGCTGACTGCTTTGTTTCGGCTTGTCAGTTGGGCACCGTGCACGAGCTTCTAACTAATGCCTCTGCATGTCTAATGTCGGCTTGTTAGATGCGGGTGCGATTGTTATTGGATCGATACACTCACTGCATTAATCCACGACGTGCGCTGTACTGGAAACACAGACGTTTATATAATGTGCGTCTGTGCGTCTGTGTGATAAATAGAGGACGTGATGCGTCGGTCAATAGTGATGGGTAATATTTGATAAGCGTTGCTTGGTATTCTGAATGGAGCATCACCTCGGGCTACCTCTAAGAGGCAACTCGGAGGCAAAGGAAATGGACAATGCAGCCTTAGGCTCAGGGCAGAGGACAAAAATCAGTATGGGTAACCGCAGCAGTCTATAAGGAAAATCCATAATGATATAAATACTGTTTGTTAAAGCTTTTGGCACCATTATCAATCTGGAGTGCATTAAAATATTTCCTGCCTAGAGTGACCTTTCCACATGCCGGCAGAGTGGAAGAGAGAAAAAAGGGGGAGAACAAAAAAAAGAAAGGTGCACGTGAGGAAACAGACGGACAGGACAAACTGCTCAACCATACTGGACGTTGGCACACTTAATGCCATGCTCTTTCCCAAGTTGGGCCCCACTGGACAAAGCCAAAGGTTGACTCCACAGGGACACTAATTTGATGCTTCATATTGTGTGCTGAAGTGGACTCCATTGACCACGGCCTCTATAGCCCAACGGACTTGGAGAGCAGTTCAAAGGGACGGGTCCATTCAACACTCATCTATCCACTGCCTTTCATTTCGAGACAAAAAAAAAGGTGCACAATATATGCAAGCTTATGCAACATCAAATACACCAACATGAAAGAGAGTGCTTTTTTTCCCCTTGCACATTGTAGTGGGGTGGGAGGGGCAAAATAAAACACTTTTGAAGTTTTGCATCTTTGAAAGAAAAAAAAACAATTGATATTCAGATTTCCGCTCTGTTCTGAAAATAATAGGATCGAGACAAGATTGTTATAATGGGGTGTCATTGCCCTTTGCTGCCCTGAGCCGCCCTCTTTCAATCACGGCCTTATTGGGAACACTGATAGCTACAGATTGGGGCCGTAATAAATCATAGGAACTAATGAAAAGCTGCAGAGATGAGAAGGATCCTGACTCTGGGCCAAACACACTGGGTCAATAAGAGCGCGGTTGGCAACAGAGACACCAAGGGGGGAGAGATACACGGAGAACGGACGTGAGGGGAGAAAATGTGCGGTTAAAATGTCCTCTTTCGATATACGACTCTCGTTAATGCATCTAAAATGTACATCTGAAGGTTCCGACAGGATTCGGGTAACTCCTCATTTGGCTGTTGCACTTGCATTTGCTGGATCATGTGGGACGTGCCCTCATGCATGTGTTTATGCATGTATGAGTAGGTGCGCTAGGACTACCACTGAACAGCCGGGAAAACAGTCCCCTCATTACGTTCATTTTTAGCTGCAATTTAAAAGCAATTACGATGAGCCTCGGGGTCAGAAAGAGCGTAAACATGGTACATTTGTTTGATGGGCAAGGGCGAGCTGATAAATCATCATCATCAGCCTCCGTCTCCAACTGCAACTAAATGCCTCCCCTGTGGATGTGTGGGGCCGGATTTACATCCAGTGGAAAAGCAAAAGTAAAAAAAGGGGAATTTCATGCTCCGTATTCCTGAGTGAAATGTGAGCACATGTGCTTGTACGTGTAAACAAAATCTGTGAATATATCCGTGCCTCGGTGCACAAGTAATTCAACAAAGCATCAGAAGTGGTTTCCTGCAGTGTGTTCTGCTGTTTAACGACTCACCCCTCAGGTGTGAAATCTTTCTCTTTGCAGATCTCCATGAGTTTCGGGGTAAGCCTGTAGGCTTTCAGAGACAAGGAGCCTTGGGCCGTCTTGATGGGATCTAGAATGGGGGAGAAGCAGCAAAAAAAAAAAAAAAAAAAAAAAAAGTCATTTCAATATTAAACTTCAAATCAAACGGAACACCAATTTTACAAACAAAATCAGAACAATGGCAATTTATTAAAATCTGGAAGACTTCCCTAGTTTTGTCTCATCGATGCTTCTGTGCATGGTGGTCTTTCATTTTGAAGGCCCTTTTGTTGTGAGCTTTGGTTTTCCAATTATAAATAAATGATGCTTTAGTGCTGTGGGCCTCATGGTTCAGAGTTATGTTTCTCAACCTTGGGTCCAGTGGAGGAGCGGGGGGGCCTGAGGCTTCGTGTGCTCGGAGGGTGTCAAAATAAGATCCACACATGTCAGACTAAGTCAGAACAACGAGCTAAGAAGAACCCAGAGCCGAACTTGGGAACTATCCATTGGTGTTATATGTTGGCAAGAGTGTCTGCAAATATTCAGCTTTCCTAGAATGTTTTCACAAAGCAGGTATAAAAGAGGGTCTGCAGATGTTTTAGAGGCAGCAGCAATGGTCAGAAAACTGGCGGATGATTTTAGAGGGAAAAATCACGCTAAATGTGATCAGATACGTTCAGAACCAAGCAACTTTTCACGCAGTACAATGAATTTAAATAGATGACAAATTATTCCACCCCCTCGTGTGTGGAACAAAGAGAGGGTTCATGGCTTTCACTGACACTCTGCTCTGAGAGCCAAACATTTAACCAACAGCTTAACCAAAGAATATACAGAAACCTCACAAGCCCTCTATTAAACCAATCTTCAACAAGCTGACTCAAACTTTTGCATCTGCAAACAAAGCCGAGGTCGGCATTTTAATGGGAACAATTTGGAGTGAAATACAGCAGCGAGCGTGAATTAAAGGTTAACATTTACAGGTATAGAAATAAGTTTAACTGATGTGAAAAGGTGTTAAAACGATGCTCACTCGGGCTCCTGTAAAAATCAATCGGGGGATATACAGTGCCTCCAATCAGACCTTTTAAATTGATTGATAATATCATCCCTCCATTTTCAGTGTGGAAAACTGCACTCTGATGACGCCCAACAACCTATCTGAGCAGAAAAACGAGGAGAAGAGGAAGTGCTGCTGCATTCAATGCAGATTTACATTCTCGTTTGCAAAATCAATGTGTCGGGTTTGAAGTAAGGTTTCACGAGGAGGGATTATAATTTCTACAGCAGCTCACTTCCACTCCTTGTTTATACTACCTGCAGAGAGAAATCGTCAGCACCGGCCGAACAAGCTGACAGCCACCAAACTGCAGTCCAACACAGTTTACTGCCACTTATTCCCTTCCCAAACAGCCAACTGTGACAAGTTATTTGCCTGCGGCTCAGCCAGGGCCCATACAGGACTGACTGTTGACAGCCAATCTTGGTTCATGCTGACCATCACCACTGAGAGAGGCTGGTCAGGACAATGGTTTACTCCAGAAGGAGGTCTGCAGACTGAATTGCGCATGATTGTGTCTTTAACTCTTGAGAGGCTCCTCACTGGAGACAACACAACAATTTATCCTTTCCTGATGACAAGGGCTCGTCTCTACGAGAAGGTGCACACAGATGTGATAATGGTGGATTATGGCGTGTTGAGTAAAAGGTAACTAACTGTTGGTGAAAGCAGAGAGTGGCTTTGGAGATTTGTCTTCTGCCTGCAAGTGCTCGAAGAATTTGAAACCTGTTTAAGCAAGTACACAAATACAATCCACGAAGGATTTGATCTCATTGTTTAATAAACAAAGTTAAGAATTGGGTCCTTTTTTTTTAAATATCTGATTTTCATTTAAATAAAACTGTACAATAATTAAAACCCATGTTGATTTTCGTTTCGATTAACTGTGTTGTGAAATCAACTCCAATACTATTGTGAAGCACGGCTGATAATTCTCTCACATACAATGAAAAGAAAAGTTATTCAGCTTCTGGAACTGTAAGAACCTGTGAAAAGCAAAGCCGTTACTTGATCCTGCGAGTCCTTCACTGATACAGTATCACTGAAAGCTTTTCTCTGCTCTCAGTGAACATTCGAGCCCAATCAGTGTTATTACCTCTTCAACTGTCCACCTCCTGTTAGAAAACTGCCGTTGCAGCAAACGCTATCTAACCAACTGGTATAACAACCCTCTCTAGCTCAACCTCTAAGCTGCCATTGGACGGAAGCAATTAACCCGTCCGTTGTTGGCCTTGATTGATTCATTCATCGGCATAAAATGACCAGTGAGCTAATGACAAAGTGGACAAAAAAGAAATCAATTTTCTTCCCCTTTTGACTTTAAACAGAGATAATGCCAATTCCTTTGAGGTGCTTTGATCCGTTAAGCGCTGCATTATTGATTGACATTAACAGGAGCCCACCATTTAGAATGTGAAAGGGCTGACAGACTGCACGCCTGAGTGGCAGCACTAGATCAGAGGGTTACATATGTAAAATGGTTAAAACCAATCTGCGTGTCGCCGGCGTGTGCGAACCCGAGCGAGATGGCCCTGCAGTGAGTCTGAGGCTGTGGGAGGGCTACGGCGGGGGGAGGTTTTTTTTTCCCCCCTTCAGACACGCGAACACTTGAAATGTTTCCTTTCATTTCTTCCTTCTTTTTAAATGACAATTCTGTTTGCTGCCCTCTCTCTCTCTCTCTCTCTTTCTCGCCTTGAAGTGACTAGATAAACAGTGAGCCGTTTTAATGAAAGATTGTGGTTTCAGGTCAGTGAGCTTGTAAGTCTTTTTCTGCCACCCTGGTTCATTTTTACTTCTATTTTTCGGTTCATAAATCTGAGAGGGGGGGGGGGAACTGGGTGTATTATGAAGTGTGCACTGTGAGCAGAAAATACTGCGTTGATACAATCTGGCACTTTGACACCGACACCTGATTACACGTCTTCAGACTCAGAGTCTTGCGTGTTGGTTCATGTGGGGGCATCACCAGGCGAGAGAGAAACTAATCCAGCCAGTGAGAGCGGCTGTCATCAACTCAATAATGAAGCCGTCTTATCCCCTACACTGTATCAATAAGAGCGCCTCCGAACTAAACGACCACTCGGGGTGGTCATGAATCCCCATTTATTTCGACATCAAGCTTTACAAACGGGCCAGTTTTTTAAGAGCTGACAGGTTTTTTATTTTCCGACACGTATATGCCGTTGTCACTCTCACTTGAAAGCTCGCACCATCTGGACTGGCATTTGAGATGCTGCAATTATGAGCAGCTTTTAAAGGTTTTTTTACTGTGCGGCTCAGGCAGGGTGATCCCGTCCATTCATGTCACGTAAGTGGGTCCAAGCTACCTCCTTTAATCCTCTTCCCTTCTCTGCTTATCGGTGCGTTGGCATCATCAGGGTCTTATCGGAGGAACACAAATGCATCTTTACTGACCTGCCCCGCAGCGCCAGCGAACGCCACTCACTATATTTCAGATGTTTAAATTGGCATTATGGCAGAACTGTACCCAGAAACTATAAGCTCTTCAGTCTATTTGATGTGTACTCGATGACGACAGAAAAGGCAGGTGTAAAATTCGTCTGAAAACGAAAATCTAATTTGAAGCATCTTGATGGTTGGATTTAGATTGTTTTCTGAACATCTGTGCTTACCTCAACTAATCTTTTCCTACATCTGTCAGACTGATTTACTGCTCACATGAACCACGGCAGCATGTCTTAAGACTCCTCGGTGGCTGTCCTATTCTTGGATACTTCTTGATTCGAGGGAGTAAATTTGACTTGTGCTTGTTTAATCTCGTCTCAAACGTGAATGACAAAGTAGCAATAACTGCTAATTAACAACAGAATTGCAGAGGGTCAATTTAAGTGTTAAGAAGAAGGAGAATGCTGTGTATAAGGGGAGTGAGTGAGCTTTTTTTAAGGTTTCATTCTGGGGTTTTTTTCCCTCCCTTTGTTTCATCAGGATCCAGATTACTTTGGGGAGTATTACTGCTGGTCTTGTTCTGCGCTCCTGGAACCAATATCGAACAGCATGAGGCTCTTATATTAGTGTGGCTCTGTGAGCAGTTGGATGACAGGAGAACAATGCAAACAAAGAGGTGAATCGTCCTTAAAAAAACGATCGGCAATGACAGAAATAGACGAGTATGACGAGTGCATTGGACCAGTTCCTCCACCTGGTGTGGATGATTTGTTGGGAACCTGAGCTGATTATATCTGTAGTTTATTAATACAGATATCCTTTTAAAATGGCCTTGTGTGATGTCAAAACCAAAATGTCAGCAGTGTCTGTTTGTGGGGATGAGTTGTCACAGCTTAACAATTTGAGTGACTCGTTGAAGCAGCGTCCAAAATAGGTGTCAGCGAAAGAAAGGCAAATTAACGTGTGGGACTACTTACCATAGATGAGTACAACTGACTCCTCAATGGCGTGCTGGTAGCTGAATTGGGAGTCAAGAAGTGCTCGGCTGACAAAGGAGCCATAGTAGGTGGACTGGTACCAGCCCACATGCAGATGGTCAATGTTGACGTGACGCAGGGAACGCATCATCTCCATCTGGTACTGGACTGGAGGCAGGACACGAGAGGGAGATACAGAGCGAGCGAGAGACAGACAGAGAGAAGGGACAAAGGGAGACATTGATTCAGAATGAGTTTCATTGAAATCTTTCTTTTTTCTAGAATCTGCAAATTATCTGGTCTGTCTGGAACTGGGTATGCTGTATGAACAGAGAAAAGGGGGTAAATAAAAAAAAAAATAAAAAGCATCGGGGAAAGACATCAGAAACACAGTGGGAAAATGAGCAACTGATATGTGAACGACCAATGCAGGGAAACTGAGAGAAACAAAAGGGCTACATCTTCTGTTATCAAGGACTTGCAGTGGGGATTTCTAAAACAAATATCAGCCGGAATCACCAGTCAGCCCTTCATTCCTCATGTCAGTGAATATATCCTGGTTGGGGGGAAAAAGCAGCTGGATAGATACACAGACAGGCTTCAGCTCGTGCAGAGAGGACGAGATACATTACGGGGCGAGTCATTTCATTACAGCAGACACATCCTAAGGATGCACAGCCAAAAATACAAACAACCTGCCATGCCGGCTGTAAGTAACAGCTAAAGCAAGGAAACACAACTGTATCTCTATGCAGGCTCGCTGGAGGAGGGTTGATAAATCAGGTTGTGATTGGGCAGCTGTGGCCCCCTAGACCCCAGTGTGTAGAGCACATCCCTCTCCTGCTGGGGCCGTTAACAAGAACGAAACTCGGGAAGTGGAAAAGAGGGAACCGGGGGTAAGGTGGAAAGAGGGGGAATAAAACAAAGATGGAAAGGTGCAGGCTGCAGGAAAGACAGGAGCGTGGTGTGAGTGGTGGAGGGAGGAGGAGGCAGAAAAGGGCAGAGGCAGGCATCGAAAGAAAGAGGAGCGAGGGGAAGAAAAATGTAATGTCACCTTATTACAAGGATGACATTTCTCCTTTGGCTTCGTTTTTAATGGCCTGGATTCGACCCCTGGTGGTGATGTTATGTAGAGCAGGGAGCAACTTCAGTCGAAATGTATTAACATTTTATTTGGTCACTTGTAGGCATTTGACCTTGCAGAGTTCATGCTGCAGTTTTAAAAAGCCCCGGCATGCGTTTGCAGGGCCAGTGGAGTCTAAAGCAAAGCGCTGGATACCTCCTGAATAATTAGCACCAACTTGCCTAGAAGCAAACCTCCACCACACACAAACACACATACACACACACACTCATGCTTCCTGCTGCAGAGGAGACTGGAAACAATCTCGCAATCCAAGCTTGGACACCTGCAGGAATGCAGCCAGAGGAGCGCATCCTTCCCACAGACGATAACGTCCCAACAAATTTCAACAGCATCTGGAGAGCAGCGGGGATGGGGAGCAGACGCGCACAGTGGTCCTATTCACGGCCCGCCCTGCGAGGATGCGCTCCATGCAACAATCTTCTCTTTAATCTAGCCCTTTATTTCGTGACTGACGTGGTCAATGAGACAAAAGCGAGTGCAGTAAATGGAGAGGGGAATAAGAGAGGGGGCAGATGTGAGAGTGGGAGAGGAATTGTGGGAGATATGGAGAAAGGGAGGGGCGGGGGACTTGGGTAGTAATTCCTCAGCAAACCACAGGAAGAGGGGAAGGAGGTGTTGTCATGTTGTGCCTGACACCACCGTGTGTGTGTGTGTGTGTGTGTGTGTGTGTGTGTGTGTGTGTGTGTGTTTCAAACTTCATTGAGAAAGAAAATAGCTGGTTAGGAAAGCAGGTGGGACAAGGTTTTGCAGTGACAAATGAGAGGTAGGTGAGAATTAAAGCAAGGGGTGGGACAGGCAGGCAGTGGCGAACGCCAAACGCACAGCGGGGGGGCGCCGAGACGGAGCGACCGGGAGCGACAGACTGGGAGGGCGTCTGTTGGAGAGCGGCTCTGCCCAGGGGCAGGCTCGCAGCAGACTCCAAAACACACAGTGCTCAATGGAGAGGCGAGGCAGCCTGCCACCTAACTACTGCATCTGTCTCTGCACTTCCATGGCCATCAGTATGGGTGCTTACCTCTCCGGCTCCAGTGATGCGTGGACCTGCCCCAACACCCTATCATTAGCAGGGAAATTGTGCACAAAGTGATCCGTCTCCAAAGCAAAAGCTGAAGGCTGGAGGATTGACAACAGAGGCAGCAAAACTAATCAGCCATTTCTCCCCCCTTATCTGATCGACAACCCTCCACAGTTCTTTATAAGCTTCGTGTGTGCGCACTATCTTGACAGCCCAAGTCAAAACAGCTTGTTTTAGAGGGATTTATAGAACTCCAGCTTCAAACCGATCTCTGATTCAAGTGCCGTTTTTTAAGGACTATGATATATAAAGTATTGACACTTTACTGTATGTAGATCTTGGATATTTTTGATGAAAACGGTGATTTTCCCAAATGCTCGTGATTAATCGCAGGGGTCCGTTAGCCACTGATGCTGCAACAGTTGTGAGGAAGTGAGAAGCTTCAGATGAGAGGACGACAGCAGGATCAAAAACTGCATTTAACAGCTGAGCATGTGTTACTGTGATACCACTAAAAAGTGACAGTTTCTCCTGACAACTCACCCACCCCCTCAACCTGACTATCACTTTACACCAACACGCCTCGGCAAGAGGTAACGTGCGAAGCTCGCAACACCTTGCTTTGCTTTTTCTATTAGCCTGCTAATCTGCCGCGTGTTTGGGACGACTTCAAAGTCGTAGACTTTGCCTTCATCTGACTTTATGGTTTAGCTTCACCGTGATTGTCAGTGTTTTCTTTTAAAACACTTTTTTTAAACAGGGGAAGGGAAAAAAAAAAAGTGGGTCAAAATCCCTCAGAGTATCCTCGAGATGTATTTATAGCCAGGTTCTTTTTCAACTGACGACCAGAATCCGAAGACTCGGCAGTGAAAAGACGCGGGATCTGGGGGAGGTTATGAAATGACTTTTTCAAGTGCTGAGAATTTCAAAAGCACAGAGAGAGAGAGAGAGGGAGAGAGGGGGGGGGAGAGAGAGAGAGAGAGAGAGAGAGAGAGGGGGGGGGGGGGGGGGGGGGGGGGGG
>JAUESE010000010.1:9623994-9638570 GCA_032274725.1 Malacoctenus triangulatus
TTGTCTTATATATCTCTCTGAGTACATCCCATGATCCTTCTCCGAATGAGCCGAACATGACGATCTCTCTCTTGTGTCAAAGGTGCAAAAACCAAGAGGAAAGGGGCTAATTTATAGGCAAATAATTGATTGATTTTTTCATATTTTTTACAAATAGGTCATTAAATTCAGCATAAAAAGTTGCTTTGTCAGCACACCAGCTTTACAAGTGATCTCGTATTGGTAAGAAATCAATTTCTCCACTTAATCAAACACAACTAAATTTCAAAAAGCTCTTTAAATGGTGAAAGTATCCCGTTTACAGGTTATTTCTGTCCTTAAAAAAAGATCAAAAAAGGGTTTTTTTAACAGCAAAATTCATTACAGCTTGCAACAGGTCATCAACAGTTATTTACCGCCTGTAAAACTTGTATGAAATATGAAGGTGAACCTGAGTTTTGCTGACCAGGCGAAGATATATAGGGGAAAAAAAACAGCATTGTAAATACTGTATCTCCCTCACAACTCGGTGGCGAGATTGATGAGATCTACAAGCCCAGCGCCATTATGATATACATGAGGGAGCGGTAATAAAGACGTGATGAGAGGAGGGAAGGGACGGGACGCTGAGGAGGAGAGGAGAAGGTCTGAAAGGTGCAAGAAGTGGAAGGAGGGCGACCAGCGGTCCATCAAGGAATGCAATTTGCTAAGTGAGTACGCACTGAGTGGTCGGCGGGCGCGCGCATGCGAGTGTGTGTGTGCAACCATGTGGAGAGAGTAAAGTGATGAGTCAGGTGTCGACCTCGCCTATTAAAATTTGAATTGATATGAATTAATAAGTGAATAATAATATTCAGATGATCGTTATCATGTCCTTCATGTAGTTAAACACAGTTTTTCTTTCTTTTTTTTTTACCTCAAGGGACAGCAACAGGAAGCCGGAGTTTAAATCACATCTGCTGTCAAAACAAGACACTTAGGTTGTTTCTGAACCATATTTCACACTCAAATCATCATTTCCGGCACGCTAACTCCGGCGGATGGATTTTAATGGCACTGTCATGGAGGACAGGTGTAACCCGACAGGCCAATCAGCATTTCTCAAAAGCACAGCAACGAGCTGGCTGATGTTCAGGGGTTAGCTTCACTCCCACTCACACCTCCCCCCCCCTCCTCCCGCGTGCTAACAGGAAATTAATCATCATTGCTGTTCATTTGCGCAGCTAATCATCACCTTGCTAAACTGTACAGTAAATATATCACCGACCTTGGCTGCACTGACCTTTAATTCCACTTAATTCAGTGAGACTGTGTCATACGTCATGTTGGGAGTGATCCTGCAGCGCTGCTGTCCCTCAGAAACTACCGCCGAGAGAGGAAAGAGGCTTTTCTCTCCGGACACTGTCGAGGTCAAACGACGCTGATGGGAGAGCAGGTCGCTCGTCCTTTTTGTCGTGGCATTTTTTGGTCTGTCCGTTCTTTCAGCTGTCGGACAGAAGGGAGGGGGGGGGGGGGGGTGATAAATTTGCGACTTGTCTGCGAGTAAATGGCGGTATCGAGTTGTGGTCTGGTCCGGGGCGTCGGGAGAGGCGCGGGGCTAATGTTCAGCAGCGGGGCTATAATGGGATGTGTGCGCCTGCTAGCGAGAGAGCACCCATCGCCGTCCGTGTTCCACCTGGCACAGTGGATTAGGTGCAATTAATCTTAGTTAAGCAAGCCCCGCGGAGAGCGCTGCCTCGCTCCTGCACGTGCGGGCGGTATGGACTGACACACAAAAACCGCTCCGCCGAACGGCGTGCAGACGCGAACGAGCGCGCGGCGCCCGCGCACGAGAGGCTGCGAGAGCGCAGCGAGGCAGCTGCTTTGTGTGCGCAACGCGCTGCCGCGTTCCCCATACGCACGTTTGACAGCATCGCTTTGACGTGATGTTTTGTTTTTATAGCGGGTACAAGGAGAGGATGTGGAAGTGGAAGTGTTTGCACACATCCACGCACATCCCGGTTCATTTTTTTTCGAATGGGGCAAAAGAAAAATATTCATCTTGATATTCTTGTCGATACTTTCACTGAATACAAGAGATGGGAGGGGAGAGTGAGGATCAGAGGCCTCAAAGCTCAAGTAATCCATTTTAAACTGGCCTGGCGATTCTGTTTACTTGGAGAAAAGTTGGGTCATACCAGCCAAACTTTCAAATCAATAAAAAATTTAAATAATTCAAAACGCCCCATTGTGCTTTTTGGAATTCACTTGGAAATATAAAGGGGTTTTTGTTGGGTTTTTTTGAAGAGTGACCTTCTAATTCATTTTTGCTAAACTATCATGTCAACTAAATAAATACAATGAATTATTCTGCGCCTGGCTACAGGAGGTGCAACAGCTCTTCCTGCCTCCTGCATTCACAAGTAGCTTCCTCCCAAACGGGGCAGCGTGTGAGGGTGATTAACTGCACCGCCACACGCGTCATTTGTCTCCCCTGTGGGATCACCTGTGTAAAAACAAAACAAAAAGAAACTTTACAACTATCAGACTCGGATGAGTAAGCGGAGGCCCGTCTGTGATTAACACAGCCCAACAGAGCAGCTAAGAGGGAGGAAATATTTCACACGTCGAAGCTCACCCAAGTGAAAATCCTCTTCATCTTGTGCTCACACCATGCAAGGTGACAGTCAACTAAAGCACCCCCCCCCACCCCCCATTTTTACCTGTTACTCTGCACCGCTATCTCTCTCAGCTGTTTACTTTGGTTGTCCATCTGACTCTCTTTTCTTGTGCTCCAACTCTCAATCATTTACTTGGGTGCTCTCATTTTCTGCTCCCGCTCTTTTCCATCACTTCCCCACGTCTTCCACTCGATCTCCTCTCCCCTGGCTCTTGCCGTACTCAGCCTTTTTGCCCCCCCTCCCCTATTTCACTCATCCTTGTCACATCCTTCGCTCCTTCTTACCTTTTTGCCCCTCCCGATACTCCCTACAGCCCACCTGGATTAGTACCAGTCGGCAGTAATGCATTCTGACCCCCACCCCCTATCCCCCCAATCCCTTTGCACACATACACGCACCAAATTTAATGTGGGGGCAGAATCGTGATGAGACAAAGGAGCAGATGAATAAAACAGTGGAACTGATGGCGATGGCGACGGCACCCGGGGGACTCACACTCTTGATTTATAACGCCAGGTGAGCATTCAAAAGCAGATAGAGAACGGGCTCGCTGCTAACAGCCAGTCTCAGATCTACACTACAGTTAGAGGGGGAGAGAGAGAGAACGGGGGAGAGACGGGAAGCTGGGATGGAGAGATGGAGGTGAGGACTGAGGAAAAGTGAGAGACTGAGGACAACAGAAGGAAAAAAAAGGCAATGGGAGAATCTCTGAGCTCCAAAAAAAAAAAAAAAGCCAAGGTGCCCCCCAAAATCCTCACAGTGCACATATTATCTTTTATGTTTATATATTTCCCTTAAAGGTGGTCCGCCAAGTGATTTCTAATTAGCCTCGGTGAGGGGGAGCAAGGAAAAACGGAGGAAATCAATTTCCCATTTGGGGCAGGTAGAGTGATCTATTGAAGGGCTAACCCCCAAGGTAGACCTTATCAGAATGGGCGCACACAATTTTGGAAGCACAATACACACACACGGGAACGCCTCACTGCATACTGAATAGTATATTTACAGGAAAGAGCAAAAAGATCATGGCAGAGGCGTTTTCAATCCCCCTGACTTCAATTAACCCACTGTGAACACGTCTGCCACTGACGACAATTAGAGCTCCAAAAAAGTGAAGCGTAACCCGGCAGAGCCGACCGGAGGAAAACGCTGATGTAATTGGCCTTAATTAGCTCTGTTTTGTGGTTTTGCTTCTTTTTCGCTTTGCCGGAGTTTTTTTTGGAAGATTAACTTTCTTTTTTGTTTGCCTCCACAAACATCACCTTTCAGTGGACACTTTATCATTTCGGCAGGGTCTCGCCGCAGTTAACAAGCAGCATAATCACGTTCAGTCAGAATCTCGGTGAAAATAACTCCACATGTGGAACATTTTCAAGGCTCAGACTGCACCGTTAGCACCTTGATACCACCACCACATTCCTGAGTTACATTCTGAGGAAATGATTAATTTGAATCCTGTGATCACTTTACCCTTCGGAGAAGATTTCACTTAGAGGAACTCCCCTGTACAGACAGGTGTGCATTAACATTAATCAAACCTTATGATGTGGGTGCTCCACTTCGCAAAACATCTTCCTACATCATCCTGACGAGCACTTTACAGCTCACCCCCCCCTCGCTGCATATCACGGACCTGAAGCGGGGCCAGGAGTTGGCTGAGGATACCTCAGTCTGGCTCGTGCATCCATTTCGAATCGGGTTCCTTCCGTATTACAAAGAGCGAAGAAGCTATCTCATAAATAACAGAACACCTGCTGCAGACCAAAGAGGCCATGGGAAAATGAAGGGAAGGGAGTGCTGGGAAGAGGCAAGGGGACTGCAGTCATCTAACATTTCAGGACATGGAGGATATTCAGTGGCGGTGTCAAGCACCATTGGATGGACAATGACGGATGGAGACGAGCCAGGAGAACTTGAGGCAGATGATGCGGATTTGCTGCCAAGTGGAGACGAGGCGGAGCAAAAGATTCTCACCAGACTAAAGAGGCACGCAGCGGGCCACCAGCGCCAACACGACGTGAAAAGGATGGCGAGTAAAACACTGGGGATTTAACAGAAGCGGCGCAGCCATTCTTCTGTTATGATTATGACGACTGAAGCGATAATGGGTTCGGCTCGGGGACGTTCGCAAGCTTGAGAGTCGGCTTGTTGGGAGTTGATGTTTGTTCGGAGACGTATTCTGTTTTACAATCTAACGTGAAGCTTCACTCAAACAGGAACACTGAGACTACAGCCGTGGTTTGTTTCCGTCACTTTCCGACCCATGTCAGTAAATACGCTAATTCAGAGTGAAATTAGGAATTCGAGTGGCGCTTTATCCCCCCGGCGGGGGTTTTGTAACACTGGGTGTCGGTGAAGCCGGCGATTTGTTATAGCGAAGCGGAAAAACAAATATTGCTCAATCGCACAGGTATTTCACTCGCTCTGTTTGATCAGACTTCAGCTCGGGTGGAAGTTGAGTGAATCTTCGCTCGGAGTGATGTCAGGTCACCTCAATCTGTATGGTAATATAAATGGTAAAAATGCAATTTGTCCCACCCTAAAAACTCAACCGGGAGTCTCTGAGATGTCAATCAAGCAGCCGCATGATGTAACGTGTGCGTGGGGAATATAAATTGAGCAGTTTGAGGTTTTTCTGGGAGTTGCAGGATTGCAGACCCACACGCAGAGCGCTGCCCCCCCGATCACTACACATCAGCTAATGTGTAAGTTAGAGCTAGTACCGTGGGTCATTTTACAAGACACGGTGGTGGATGGGAATGAAAACAGTAACAAGGGGGGAGTTTGGGAGGGCTTGCTTTCGTCTGGTGGTTCATTTCAGGGTTCTTGTGTGAGAAGCCAGCGTTGCGGGAAGGCTTTTCTCCTTTATCTCCCTTCCCAATCATCTTCCCTCCGATCTGAAGTTATGTGGCTAATTGGTTTGCTGAGTAATTCAAACAGTATCAGCGGGAGTGACATAAACAACAAACAACCAACTGAAAAGAGGGTGCCAATCAGCGAAAATCAACTTCGTTAATGACGACAGGTTGTTTGTACATCAAGAGAAATTTCAGTGCTCTCTTTTAATTGAGTATCTCGTTAGAACTGGAATAACTACAACCTTGTAATACGGTGTTGTGTCTTTTTGTGTCAAAAGCCCCTGTCCCCCCCAAAAATACCCCTCCTTGGCTAGGAAAAAAGGGTCGTGTCGTCCGGCGGCCGCAAACGTTTAAAAAACACATTTCCAATTATGGAATCAGGGCCCTCCGCAAAACAGGCAACCCTTAAAAACTTGTTTGTCTCACAAGCCTGACAACTGTTCCCATCGTTCGGGCCAATGCGAAGCACGACTTGAGGCCAGACAGGGGGCCTGGCAGCCCCGACCACCTGTGTTGGCCACGGAGCTGGCCGCTTGGCGAGGAGCGGCAGGACCGCCAGAAGGAGAGGCTGGGCAGCTTCGAAATAAGTTTCAAGGGTGAAAAAATACAAAACATTTTATACTGCACACTGAATGTGCGTCACAATTTAATTATTCATTCGAGATAAGAAAAAAATAAAAACATAGGCACTAAAGTTTGAGGTGGATTTCAAGAGTGTCTTTTTTCAAATCACACGTTATCACTTCAAACACTCACCTTTTTTAATCACTGGCAAGAACGTAGTTTTACAAGAAAATAAGACTAAAACTGATGGTTAGCTATTCTTGGGCACAATTTTTCAGAAATGAAATGCTCTAATTCTGGGACATAATTAGCCCAACAGGACATTTGTTGGAGGCTTTCGTCCTTTCTCTTCAAAACAGTTTATTTCTTAATTAATCTTCCCATTGTTGTAGCAGGCATGGAGGGGAGGATGAAAAGATAAAAGAGTGGATAAAGAGAAGTACCACGGGAAGGAAACCGAGTCTGTGATTGCCGAGAACGAAGAAGGGAAGCGGCGGGACCCGGAGGGAGGGGGCGCCGCTTACCTGCAGTGAGTCAGGGACCGAGAAGAAGGCGGGAGGGAGGGGGGGAAGAGGGAGAGGTAGTGGAGGGTGAAAGGAGGCAGAGAGAGAGAGAGAGAGAGAGAGAGAGAGAGAGAGAGAGAGAGAGACTAATTTTGTTCTACCTTCAGGATACCTCCTCCTGCTGCCGAATACTAGTGACGTGGGTTGAATATCAAAGACTCCTAACAGGGGAGGTGGCGAGCAGCGGTTAGTTTGATACAGTCCCTCCTCACAAGCCAAAAACGCAATCCAATCATGCTTTATAAGGCCTTGAGTTGCACCAAGCCACACTTTATCAGCTCTCTAACCAACTGATGTTAACAGGTGGAGCTGTTTGTACGGTCAGAAGAGATTCCTATTTAAAGGGCTGGATACCGATGGGTCAACCAGGATTGGTTGAATGAACCAAACCAAGTCAGATGTAAGACTTATTTATCACTAGTTCCATTAACTAGGCACCCGACAGCCTTCCAAGTGTGACAGTGTCTGATAAAGAAGGCCCAAAGTCTCATTTACCCAGCAGCTTTCCTACGAGACATTAAAGAAAACAAACTTCAAACACTGTTTCCTAAAAGTGCCAATCAGCGAGAGCGAATGCGTCGGTTTCCAGAGGTTGGGACGACAGTCTGCAGACCGCACCGCAGAGTCGCCACGTGCGGCTTCTTCAAACTCGTAAACAATCCTTGGCACAGTAAAAACTGCAGACGGCAAACAAACAAACCCGCCACGAGCTTGGTTTTTATTTTGGCCTATCGTCAAGTAACAGAATCACTTTTAATTAGTGGGAGCTGATAAGATCAGCCACCGGCAACGTTTGTCATTGTAAACAGCGAAAAATCCTGATTGCTTCCTGAATGTTTTGTAAACTGAACTTTATTTGTGTGTGTGTGTTGGGGGGGGGGACTGGTAGAATTGATGATCTTGGTAAGCTAAGCAGCTTGGCAAGTTTTTTTGCCGACCAGCCTGTCAGGAGAGAATCCAAATCATCTTTCACACATACTAATTTCTCACTCTCACATGAAGAGTAATGCTTGCAGTGCGGAGCTCGGCTGTCATTAGGAAAAGATGAGCAGCAGCAGCACCAGCAGCCCGACGTGGACAACACACAAGCGGCAGACAATAGAGGGGCAGCTGTTCTCCCGGGGCAGCTTCATTTGAGAAGAATCGAGTCCATTCAAACGCATACACGTCTCAAAATAGAAGGAAAAAGTCGATTTTACATCATTTTATTTAATTCTGAAGCAAATATATGTCGTACTTCCTTGTCCTGATGAGATAACTTTATAGTTTTTATGTTATGAATGAAGATATAACTGGAAAAACAATTGACTGCTTCACTTCCAGACTGGAGGAGTATCTCTATGATGCACTGAACCGTCTGACAACTTGTTATCACCTGGAATCAAGACCGTTTAGCTTCGTATTTGTGCTGTGCTTCCTTTCCTCGGATATTTGGTGTTCGTGCCGAGCCGGCTCAGATCAGGCGTCTCCTCCCGACCACTCACTTCATTTTCTTCACCTCTGCGCGAGCAGGAAATGGCCAGTGAACTTTGTCTGGAATTGCAGGAACTTGAGATTGGGAGCATCCTCCCCGCGGGTTTTGTTAAGCAGCCGGCGAAGAGTTGGAAAAAAAAGTTGAAAACTCGTCTTTGTCAACTTGTACGAGAACAGACAGGTGCATTGCAGAACAGGCGAGGAAGGCAGGAGGGGAAAAAAAAGAGCAAACAAACGCCCACACGCTGTCAAAACTTGAGGCGCACCGACGTTTCAATAACGTGACACTCCGGCGTGGTGACAGAGGGCAGAGGTTTGCGAGAGACGGGACGTGAAGCATACGGACTTGACACAGCGAAAATCCCCGGTGTTGAAGCTCAGCGGCACCAACTTAATACCAACACCCTCCAACCAACACATCGCTTCAAGTGGCATAAACAATTAGGTAATGTGGTGTTGTGTGTGCTGAAGGAAAGAGAAAAGCAACACCTCCTGTAAACGTGTCTGTTGTTTATCTGTGTGCATGCAGGGAGGAGGAGGGTCCCGTTCACTGGCGAGGTCTGATGGAAATCTTGTGTGTGCTCACGTCCCTAATAATCTCTCAACCAGCAGATAGCTCTCCTTTGTATCCTCGCTGCTATCGCCTACAGAAGAAGAGGACCCGTGTGCACTATTAACATGCTCTGCGTGTGCATCTTTTTTTTAACAAAATGCCCAGAGAATCACTCCCTGCAGTTCTACACATCTCTCACTATACATTTTGTCAATGGCACAAGGACGGTGCAAGCAAGGACGCATGCGATAGGACAGTTTGGGGTTCAGCCAAGGTTATTATTTGTATTTTATTTTTTTTAATCTGCGGCAGATTCTGCTGTGCGAGCTCAATTACTCTCTCTACCTCTTCGCCCCGCACCCCCACCCCCCCCACGCCCTCCCCGCCTCACTCATTTTGGTCACATATCCTGCCACCGACTGTCCTGCTTGCACAGCTCCACACTGGCACCTGTTGATGGAAGCGCGGCATAGCACGCGCGCAGCCACGCAAGACTTGTGCTTGACCCCAGACTAACGTACGCCGCGGGGGGAGAAGACACACGCAGTCACGAAGCAGGCAGTCCTGTCTGTCGTCTTCTCAGTGACAGAGCGAGAGAGCCGTCCCGATGCGAAGGCGCCATCCAGCAGGCAATGAGTCAGTGGGAGATGATTCAGGTGTACACACACTCACACACACCGCTGCAGCCAAATGCACCCGCGTTAGAAACCAATACATCCACGCACGCTGATCAAGAAGGCCGCGTGTATTCCCAGTTTACTGGTGTGAGGTGGAGCGAGTGCGTGAGTTTCACTCTGCGAGGGTGTAACGATTAGCTGACATGTATCAGCCAGTCGATGCGATAGTCAGACGTTGAGCTACACGGATCCAAAAGACACCGGTTCAAAACATAATCGGTTGGAAGCTCATCAAAAATTTATGCAACTGTCAAAAAACAGTTTTTCCTCCTGTGCCTCCAGAGTGTTGTGGTGCAACAGTGTGCGTCTGCGTGTGTGCGCCTGACCTTCATGTCTCCTGCCAAGTACTCAGAAAAATAAAAAGGCGACAACAACATCGTGGAGAATAACAGAGTGCTGACTGAAACATTACTTCCAGCTGCAATCAGCTCAGCACAAGCAACAATGCAGGCGGGTGCAACAGCAACTACATTATTCACTTCTGCTGTTTAACCAACTAGTAGGAGGCATTAAGTTACTTCTACAGTTCGTAAAGGAACTTCTCTCGGTACCAGATTTACAGCAACTATGGAACTAAAGAGGAAATCTTTCCATTTATCAAGGAGGATTTCAGCCATTTATATGTCCCAGCTATGTAGCAGCACAGTACATGTTTGTTTTAGGAACTAATGTAATGATCTCATTCCAATCCGATTGAATTTTCCTTCAACGAATCAACTCGAGCAGAAAAACCAGGTCTCCACTATCCAGAGATTGATTTTCAGAGTCTGAATCACACATCAACTCAATGCTGCTGTTCTGCCTGCTCCTACATCTGCAGCAGGTCGAGCCAGCCCGGCCAATCAGCACGGATAAAACACCAACAATTAGTTAGGAGGGACAAAGAGACAACAAAAAAAAAACAGTGGATGACTGGTCGGCAGTGTGTGTGTGGATGATTCAGGCTGAAGCACGACGACAGAATGACCAAAACTACCAACATAAAATCCATTTTTAATGTTCTGTCTCCAACGCTTTCACTCCCAGTAATTACCTTCCTGTGGCTTCCAAAACTTGTAGCTTTTATTTTTTTTGTAAATGTTATTTTGAAAACTTGGAACATGGTTAACCTGCCGGAGCATTCTCGGGATTCAGGGTCAGCTACATGGTGCGCTTAAAAAGAGTCGACAACAAAAGAGCGTGCCGAGCCTAAATAACTGCCGTCACATTTTCATTTTTAATTTGCTTCAGTACTGTCAGACAACGGTGAAGCCTGTCACCTTGGGAAGCTTCGATCCCGTTCCCTCTGGAGGGGGTTCGATTGCAGCTCTGAATCTCCAAGGTTCACAGCCAAGCGCTACTCACCTCAGCCCTTGTTAACTTTAAGGGGAATGACAGATGGAAAATCCGGCGCATCAAAAGTCAACACCACAACAAGCAATGACATCCACCGACACACACCCACTCTCACGCCGACACACCGCAGACTGTATCTGACTCTAATGACCTTCAGCCACCTTTGGCTCCTGTGTATCCTGCTGAATTTCTGACGGTTGCTCGTTAGCGATGGAGGCCTGTTAGACACGGATTCCCTCCTTTTCCTGAGCTCAGCCACACCCGCTCGCCTTCTTCCCATCCGTCCCTCAACCTTGGATCGGAGCGGATTTGCTAACAAGGTGTTAAAGTTGAAGGTCAGGGGTCAGAGGACACGGCGTCCTTTGAGACCGACATCGACAGGAGGCGGGGAGGAGGAGGCAAGCCTGACTGCGTTTGGCTAAAAATGGACTCAAAACGTGAGCGAGCTGAACCGCCCACCTGTAACACAAAGGATGGAGGATTACGTCGCTGCACTGCTGCCCTCACACATCAACCCCCCACTGTGACAGCCGAGGACACCCGGCTCCTAGTTAGCTTAGTTAGAAGTCGGCGTTGTCCTTAAAGGCCGAGCTTGGGGACATTGCAGGCGCTCGTCCAAGAGCACAGGCGCTGACATTTCCCGAGCCGTACTCCTTGTAAAGGAATGCATTTCTACAGGGAACAGGCACTTTGCAGACAATACAAACGCCTTCATTTGATTTCTCACTAGTTCCTGTCAGTCACCAAACAAACCAGGGCGCTGGTCATGTCATCTTTCGTGCAGAGGGAATGTGCGGTGTTTGATATGTTAAAGCAGCAGACAAAACACAAAAGCAACAATTTGTAAGCTACAATTATCGTATCTTATTTCTAAAATTAAGCAGAATCTTACAATAAACTCATAAATGTGACTTAAAGGGTGACTTAGCATGTTTTTTGCTACTTGTCAAAATGTTACTTTTGAGCGATGCGCAGACTGTTTTCACACTTTTTCTTGCAGATGTAAATGAAACACCTCCACCAACATTCAATTTAATGCTATGCTCCAGCCGAGGACATGACTGAATTGAATAATAAACTACAAGATATTTCCAAGCACCGGTTCGTATTTATCAGAGTGATGCTTGAGGTAAGATTTCCAGTGCCATCTGGTGCAGAAACTGAAAAAAAGTCTGTTCCAATCAAAAAGGTAATCAGACCAAAAATTTGCAATTCATATTGACATGTGAATTTAAATAACAAAGATGCTCTTATCTTTGGTGGAGTTTCAAAATTTTGGTCTCCAAGTTACTGATGCATCCAAATGTCCTCTCCCATATATTTACAAGCTACAGCAGCTGTTTTATTGGCGCTTGGAGTTTCTTGGGTATTCATTTCGGTCGCCGCTGTGATGTTATGTTGCGAGTGGGAGCGTTTTTCCATTTGCGGGGGAAGATCGATGGAGCAAACAGAGACGGGGGCCCCGCTCTGGATTACCTTCATCGAAGTCGGCGTCGTCCTCGGTGTGCTGGGGGAAGGGGAAGCAGTTGGTGATCTCCAGCCGATCCTCGACTACCAGACCCAGCAGGACGCCCTGGACCACCTCGCTTCCCTGGCCCTCTTCCTGGTAATGCTTGATAATCTTCAGCACCACCTGTGAAAGCGGAAAAGAGCAAGAGAAACGCCAGCTGAGAGGGAGGTGGCGAGGCTTTGTCCTGCTGTCTGGAACAGTTTCTCCAAAGCGCTTTCCTTTCTGACCCGGAGCTCATTTTTTACCATCAAGCCCACGCTGCACTTCCTTCATATTGCAATGTGTCCTGCACTGATTTTATGTGGTCCAAACCAACTACATCTTCACTCAGCATGGTGATTTCTGCTCATTAGTCTGAGTTAGGGTCATTAGACAAAGGCGTTTTTTCTAAGAAGGTCTTACTTGTACAGTTTGTGTTTGAACGTTTTACAAAAAAGTTTCAATTTCAGTTATTAGCAGGAAAAAAAATCTAAAAGAATTCATAATTCTTTTACAAATTAAGCTGCATTTTCATGGTCAGAAAATTACTGTGCATAAATAAAATTGCTTTAACTTGGAAATTAGGGCTCCTTCTTTTTTCTTTCCCAATATACTTGCTCCAAGAAATAAACATATAAAGTTACACATGGCTAAAAATTCACAACATGCAATTAAAAGCTTCATTTGTGTTACATGAGAGCAAACACACGCACACACACCAGACTCGCATGTAGAACATATTCTTGTGTTGTGACCATTTAAACGGTGAAACAAGTGATGTGCTCTCTTCTCTTGCTGTGACACACACACACTCACACGCTGGTGGAGGCGAGCCTGTCCCCCCCCTGCAGCTCACAGATTAATCATGTACTGAATATGTGCTGCTGTGATGGATCATAAGGATGAACTGGATGTGCTGCAGAGGTTACATAAATACCACTGCACCACACTGGAAGTGTGTCAATTTGTCGTGGAAACGAGCACTTGCCATTCGTCTGAGTGAAGCGTTTTTTTTCCCCCCTTTTATAGGCGACAGCACTTAAAAAGGTTAGCCCACCCACAACTCGCTCACAGCTTCCACTCCACTGGCCAACACGCTCAAGATCCCTCAAGAGGTTTCTCTTTATTTGTTGGGGGAAGAAAAAAACACAAACAGTTGACCATTTTTGCCACTTCCGAGTTTTTGTCAAAATGTATAAACCAAGAAAGAGAGATAACTCCGAAAAGCCTCGTTGCTAACTTACACCGTTTGGGTAAAAAGTTGGCAACAGTGCAGAGATTTTCTTGGTTTATTGAAATGTGAAAGGTAAGAAAAAATTGGTTTCTAAATTTCATCAGCTACAACGCTCCAGCTGGTGGCACGCTGCAAAAGTTAATGGCATGTTACCTAGCAACCTCAGCCGACGAACGCCATTTACCCACCGTCATGGGAGCCACCCACCGCGGCCTGAAGCTTAGGCAACATTCCCTCAAATGAGCTGAAAATGGTTTCCTTTACACGTCTCAAAAAGTACAATTTGAAATTTTTGCTACCGTCTGGAGGCATTCAGCACGTGGTCGCTGCCCAGAACATCCACTGCCTCGCTGAGACATACTGAACTGCATGAAAAATCCTCACATACAACTCTGCGCTCTTCACAAGCCACTAAGCTCTTACATAAAGCTGCGAAAAAATGCCCAAAACCCTTGTTATGTTAAGAGGAAATTGTGGGAAAAGTTACTCAGGCAATCACTGGCTGTGGCTGAGTGCTGGATCCCGCAGTGGTAAGCACCACCTGCAGGCTTCAGCACTGGTGCATCACTGATATTAAGTGCGTACAAAAGGCCGGTTAGTATTCAGCACAGTAGAGCAATTTACAAAGGAGAGAAAGAAAGAGAGAGCGAGAGAGAGAAAGAAGGCAGCACATAAGATGAAAAATGCTCCACGTGTACAGTAGGAGGGAACATTTGGACATGTGATGTAATATCCAGCATCGTTGTGTCTCATCAATGCATCACAGCGTGCTTTTAATTTTTAATGCCAGATAAAAACGGGCAAATAGGACAAGACTCCACATGATAAAGGAGCTGATCTGTGCTCTGACGCGTGACACCGACACCAAGGACAGCAGGGGAAGACTGCTGTGCATTTTAACAAAAAACATGGACGTGGACCAACTAGTGGGGACATTACAAACCCATTGTACGGACCTCAAACCAGCAAAAAAAAGAGAAGTCATGGCAGAGAGAGGAGAATAAGGCAACGCGTCTAAATGATCAGGAACAGGACAAAAAGCTGAGAAGCATAGTGTGGAGGGGGAGAGCATAAATCATGCTGATAACAGTGTGGGTAGGTCACAGCCAGAGGCATTAATAACACACACACACACACACACACACACACACACACACACACACACACACACACACACACACACACACACAC
>JAUESE010000010.1:9695537-9714379 GCA_032274725.1 Malacoctenus triangulatus
GTACGTCTCAATCACAGAGCAGAGATCAGGTTCAATTACACATGCAATAACTTTCGGGTCTCGAAAGGCCTGGAAACCATTTATATGCTAATAAGTATGACAGCAGTAATGACTTGCAATAAAAAGACATCTGCTGCTTGATCGAATCCGATATTAGAGCATAACCACAATCGGCCTTTGCTATTTTGTCTTGAAACCACTTGTTAGCCTCGTAACTCCTTGTGGGAAGTGTTTTTTAAATCAAGTGCCGGTGATGGAACAACCTTCCTACCGGCCTTTTCTCCTGTGTATCAGTGGAATTGTGTTTCTGCTCTACAGAGGTGAAACAGAGACATTTTGGAGGCACATGAAAGGAGCGGTTTTTTTTTGTGTTTTGTTGGCCATGAAATAAGTCAGTACATGTCAACCACCAATGTATCAAATTCTAAAAGAAGATCTGGAAGATGAATGTTAGAACATTCCAAAGGCAGGTGTTCCTATACGGTGATGTCAAGCAGCATTCTGTCAAGTTTGTGGCTGCGCTTCTCAAACTTTGTTGCTCTTTTTTCACCTCGTACCAGGGTGGGGTTTTTTCACCACCGACCTGATCGCCCCCCCAAACAAAAATCAGCTTCTCCCATGTGTTGTGCCCCACCTGTCACGCCTCCACCTACCACCGGTGGGTTGCACCCTACACTGTACAGCAAAACACTGCCCTATGGTCTGTATAGACTTGTGAACAGATCCAGCTGATTCTGATTTCATTGAAAGATATCGCGAGCTGTAAGTTTGAATCCCCCATAACGGAGAGGTCACCGTCAGGTCATGGATGGCAAGAGCTTCAATCACACTGTCTCCATGCCTTGCTTGTGTTTCCATAGGAACCATCGCCAATTTGACTTCCGCTTGCGTTCGATCGATAGGAAAGCATTCAGGAAATAAGGTTAGTAGTTGCGTTCGACAGCGCACTTTCTGCTTGACCCCGACATCGAGGCAGATCTCATTAGGTTTGGTTCCACGGGTCACTGCAAATCAATAGAAAGGTATTCTGAGCAGTCCACCTCGCCAAATGATGAGACGTCATGCCGATGGAAATGGTGCCCACGAGGATGAAAGTGGTTCCCTCATTGAGGGCAATAGGTCACTGGACAGGCTGAGTTTGCAATTGCATCAATCAGCTGGTGCATCATTCAGAGCTTTCAGGTCTCCACTGACTCAAACACCTTTGGAAGGATCAGGAAGAATTTTTCAGCCGGTGTCCTTTGAGGCAACCAGAATGCAGCATCTCATAGTTATGTACGAGCTGGAGACTGCACGGTGTTTCTTTTGTGAGGTCAGATAAGACGTTGGACATGCAGTCAGCGTTCTGTCTCCAAGGCAGTCCAGGAAGGCTTTAAAAAAAATGGTTGTGAACCAAAACTCGAGAAAACGAATGTGAACTGGAGGGAGCGCTGAAGCACTGCAGTCATGAGATCCTCCAGAAGGAGTTTTTGAGCTCCACACAATCCCAAAAAGCATCAAGGTGGATGGAGTCGACCTGGTCAGCAGTATGCTCTCTGACTGCGAGGCCCATGTGGCCCTCATTGTGGTGGTAGGTGGCAATTGGGCACCTCTAAACCTTGAGCCAGCCCTCAGGGTCTCCAGGGTGACTCGGCCCCCTGATGCATGAAGTGCATGCCCACAGGCATGTGGATATGGCTTACTGCCTGGAAACCCAGTTCCCAGCGATATTGAAATGAGCCCCACTGCCTTGTGAATAACTAAGGATAGTTTAAAGCTGAGGCAGTCAGCTCTGACAGGGACTTTGCAATGAATCCCCCAGGGCTGCTTCTTGTTCTCTAAGGAAAGTTTCCTGCAGTTCCTGCCTGGATGTTCATCTGAGGCGTTGCAGTAACCTTCTCATTAAAGATGTCCTGATCTAATTTATACGTGATACCAACTCTGTCACCTCTATAACTCATACAAAATCCCTTTTTTGTCCTTTTACTTCTGTATATGAACCAACAGCACCTTTGACCTGAAATGTGTACTGATTTTTGAAGGCCAAGGGGCTTTTTTTTCCAATCTTCATCAAATTATATGAAGAAAGAACAAAGTTCTTCACATGACTGTAACTCAATTTGACTTGATTTCAACTTTTATTTGAACGGAGACAAAACTGTGAAACACTCGCTGACAGAATGTGGCGGAATATGCATTGTGTCTTATTCCAGCGAGGGAAGCCCGCTGTGCACGGCTCGTATTTCAAGGGCCTGAAAAAGATCAATGAGGAAGCGCAGCGCTGGGACTGGACTGCAAATTGAGCCGCCTTTAATCACCTTGCACAGTTCACCGCAGTGTGAAAGTTCCAGCTATGAAAAGGTTTAATCACCAGTGGAGCTGAAAAGAGTCAACTTGCTGCTATTAAAGGGCACACGGGGCCTGAGGGAACACATGTTTATTTGCTAATGCATGGCACTGCACACACAAGCTCTCAAATACTCCCACATTTGCACAGACTGGTTACTGTTTTGGCGTACACACATGAACAGGAGATGATGAATGACTTCTGAGTCCAGATTGTTGCATCCAAATTATGAATCTCTGAGTCACCAAGTCTAAGAAACATCATTCAGAGACCTTGATTCGTTGAGTATGTTAAAACACAAGAATTAACGCAGATGCTGATGGTAGCCAAGCAGTTCAGGGAATAATAACAAGATCTGTCAATACTCTTAATAGAAAGAGACTTCAGGGTCATTTGGCCACTTTGGTTGTTGGCTTAATGAAAATACGATAGGTGTTTGGAACATAGGATAGGACTGCATCGCTGCTTTGTCCCCTCCACCTTCACATGCCTCTATTCATCACAAACCACATAAAACTTCACAATGAAATGATTCTCCGACGAGATCCCACGAAGACCAATCAAGATAACAAGAGGAGAAAACCCCTCAAGGCACCAGAAGGTTAATAAAGGAGTGGTGTAATACGAGACCTCATTAGTCGGAACCTTTCATGATGCTTCCCAGGAAGCCCATCTTGCTGACCCAGGTGCCGCTGAGAATGTGACCTTGGTGCGATGGTAAACGGGTAATAAATCCCGTGGCCGCAGGGACAGAGCGTGTAGTTTGTGGACAGACCGGTCAATGGGAAGGCAGGCTATGAATCCAAATTGCACCTGTCTCTGCCTGTCTGTGTCTCCTGTTGTCACCACGAGGAGCACTGGAGCCCACCAGTGCTCCGGTGGCCAGGCGAGATAAGCAGCGCCTCATTCACCATGTTCAGCTTAACTCACTCGCCATAAGTCACACCCTCTGCCTCTCATCCATCTGTCAATCACCTTTGATGAAAGAAGCGAGAATGGTAAGGCAAATTTATGAAACATACCACAAAGCGGAGAATCCTCGGCGCATCAGAGATAAAACTCAATTAGGGTGATGAAAAAGTGCTGCGAGAGGAAGATTTACAGCAGTTTGGGGTTGAATAATGATGCATGCACTCCGTGACGGCACACAAAGATATCAGTTGGTACAGGATTGATAGAGGAAGTGACAGGTCAAACAAACAGCTCTCAGCACATGGCTGTGATTAACCTCTGGCTCACACCGTTCAAAGGAAGTGCCTGCCATATTGGTAGACTTATTGGCAGTAAAAGTCCAATTCAATCAGAATTTGAAGGAAACATGGGGGCTTGTGGTCACTCATCCGTGCGGGCCACATGTTGGGCATGCTGTTGTCCTGCTCCAGCTGGTCACGGGGTGCAGTGGATCCTGGCATTCACAGGCAAACTTAGATATCACTGCAGCCTGTTTGACAGTTTAGAAGGGTCGTACAGGACAGATGATTTCACACGGCTGCTCCCTGGTCTTAGAAACAGTGGGTTTGGTTTAATTTCAGTTCAGGCTTATTCTCCGTACATGATCCCTACAAATCACTGCATCCCCGCGGAGCCACAAATCTGCAGTGCCCTCATCCTGGCACAGGCTCAGCGTGACTGCAAACTGAGAGTGTAGTGGATCTCTGTCGCCACCTACAGGAGGAGACTCTCACTGCAACAGCGGATAATTGTCTGGGATCCACTTATCACTTCAAGACAACGCTTGAAGGTGGTTTCCAATTAGTTTTTGATGACATACTTATACAAACTATTTAGAAATTAAAGTAAGGACTCTTTGGTGAATTACAGCCTGTTTCTCTCTGCCGGGAGGGCCACGGCTTTTGTTGAAGCTGTTCCCGCTCTTCTCCGGCGCCGTCGTTTGATAAAATCCAACGCACCCAGCGGCACAGTCATGTGGTTGGTCATGAGGAAGTAAATAGAGAAGAGGAGCTCCAGGGAGGTGAGTACTCCACTCTACTATCTTATACTTTAACACTGACACGGCTTAAAGATCACAATACTACGCAAAGACACTCGTTATCCACAGACTGTCTGCACCTGTTCTCGAGCTGTTGCCTTTTGCGAAGTGGTTCATGACAGCAGCTAGCAGGCTGATGCTAATGTTAGCGCAATAGTCAGTAATAGATGCTTCATAATCATATAATAACTGAGTGCTGTTAATTCTTCCCTTGAAATGATAAACCCTCGTCTGTTAGGAACACACAGTTTCCTCCGTGTCTTTGTTTTGTCTGTATGTTTTAAAAAGAAAGCGGATTTTACATTTTGGATGTAAACCGGTTTCAATTATAACTGGCTCATCGTGATAATATAAAACCACTGCCGCTGATCGTAGCTGTTTCTGTGGTTTAGGTTGGTTTTAATACGCACAGTTACACTACATGCACACTAAGACAAAACGCTTTCTCATCTTTACTTCTAAAACCATCAGTCTTGTTGGGTACTTCTCTTTTTTCTTGCTGAAGCTTACTGACCTTATTAGTTTGGCATTTTTTTATTCAGTACCAAAAATATTGAAGTCAATTAAAAAGATAAAACACACTTCTCATTTCAATAATTCATGTAATGTCACTGAATCACTTCAAAGCAAACGGTTTGGTGTGTTTTCCATTGTGCCTGGTCTCCCACCTGGATAAGAGTCATGATTTTATCAAAGGAAATCCCTCAGTGGTTCTGCATTGCTTTGTAAACATCCTGCTCTTACTGTTTCCAGGTGT
Source organism: Malacoctenus triangulatus (assembly GCA_032274725.1). NCBI lineage: Eukaryota > Metazoa > Chordata > Actinopteri > Blenniiformes > Labrisomidae > Malacoctenus > Malacoctenus triangulatus. The sequence goes on from JAUESE010000010.1 coordinate 9,700,611, forward strand.
TTCTGCAGTAGTTTCAACCAAATCCAGTGCGGAGGTGAAGCGACCTTCTCCGTCTCCCTCCTGCTCCGTCGGTCACCATGGTGGACTTTCTGGCGGAGAACAACCTGTGTGGCCAGGCCGTCCTCAGGATCGTTTCCAGGGGAAACGCCATCATCGCAGAACTCCTGCGTCTGTCCGACTTCGTCCCCGCAGTCTATCGGCTCAGGGACAAAAGTGACCAGCAGAAGTATGGAGACATCATCTGTGACTTCAGTTACTTCAAGGTAGGAAGCTATCCAGATGTGACACCAGTTGTGGAGGCTACAGGAGGAGCGCAAATTAGAGTGTGATTGATGTCCAGACTGTGGCTCTGTTGGGTTAGACATATGATTTAACCTGTGGCTTCATGATTTAGGTTCTTACTGGTGTTGGTCCTTGCGCTGCCTGGTTTCAGTGTCCCCCTGTTTTGCCTGCAGGGTCCCGAGTATTACGAGGGGAAGCTGGAAGCCAAACCTGAGCTGCAGGACTTGGACGAAGAGTTCAGAGAGAACAACATTGAGATTCTGTCCAGGTTCTACCTGGCTTTCGAAAGCGTTCACAAATACATAGTTGATCTTAACAGGTGAGATAGGACCGGTTTAGTTGGGTTCACTTTCAGTTCATTCACATTTTTTTTCCAGAAAGGCGAAACATGCTCTGAATGTGTCCTACTGAAATAAATATTACAAATATAGTCATTGCCCTTGAGGCACACTCACACTGTGCTTTTCATAGAGCACAGAACATGAATAAAACACTGTACAAAGGGGTGTTATTGTGTTATTTTCTCCTCTCTCCAGATATTTGGATGACCTATATGAGGGTGTTTATATTCAGCAGACCTTGGAGACTGTGCTTCTAAATGAGGACGGGAAGCAACTGCTGGTATGTAACAGTCATGCAAATCAGAAAATAATCCAATCAATTCTGAACATATCTAACTCACATGCTTGTATTCTCAGAGTACCAGTGATTAGTTGCTATGAAAATGAGGCACCTGTGTGGCAGATTTCTGTAAACACTTCAAATCATCAAAGCAAACTGAGAAGCGACTGCAGCAGCTGACAGTTTGCTGCTGTTTGTTTCCCAGTGTGAGGCTCTTTTCCTGTACGGAGTCATGCTGCTGGTGATCGACCAAAAAATCGAAGGCGAGGTCAGAGAGAGGATGCTCGTCTCCTATTATAGATACAGGTGCGCCTGTGACTCACACGCCTCCGCTGCACACACACACACACACACACACACACACACACACACACACACACACACACACACGACACCCACCCAGTGATTCACAGCCTCGGTGCTCTCACTTCACTCGCCAGCCAGTGTGCTCGCTCACAACACGAGTTGAGTCACGTACTTCAGTCAGACGCAAATTAACCCGCGTGTCAGACGTACAAACGCACAGACACGCGCACGCAGGAGCAGGAGTGGAGCGTAACCCGACATTTCAAATCATTTCTGCAGTGTCATAAGAAATCCCTTCAAAATAAATCTTTCTGAACCGACGCGCGGCTCTCTTCTGCTACCTGCCCGTCAGCCTTCTTGTGGAATTATTTGCCTTTTTTTGTGGCGCTGCGATTTCACGAATATCTTAGTGCTGCTCGTTCGTCGGCCGACTCCAACCTGGACGACATCTGCAAGCTGCTGCGCAGCACCGGCTACTCCAGCCAGCCTGGAGCCAAGCGGCCCGCCAACTACCCAGAGAGCTACTTCCAGAGGGTTCCCATCAGCGCCACCTTCATCAGCATGGTCATCGGCCGGCTGCGCTCCGACGACATCTACAACCAAGTGAGCCCCGTTTCATTATGAGTGTGCTCAAAACAGACTTTATTCTTTTTTTGTTGAAGCTTTTTTGTTGCAGAGTTCACAGAAAAAACTCAGCTTCGAGGGGTTTCTCAGCTTGTTTTGATTTTTTTCTTGGGACTGGTATAAATTATGCTGCTGTGATTACTTTGGTCTTTGTATGTTGTGATTCTGTGTAAGTCCTGCCATCATTCTTCTCCAGGAGTCTCTTGACAAAGAGAGCTCTTATCTCAGTCGGATTTTATTGGGTAAACAAATGTTCTGACAGATGTTACATCCTAACTCTCCCTGTTTCCTCTTGTCAGGTTTCTGCCTATCCTCTGCCAGAGCATCGCAGCACAGCACTGGCCAACCAGGCGGCCATGCTTTACGTGTGCCTCTACTTCAGCCCCTCCATACTGCAAACTCAGCAGGCCAAGATGAGGGAAATAGTGGACAAATACTTTCCTGACAACTGGGTGAGGCAACGATTTTATGATGCCCCACAAGGAGTTCCCGGTCATTTCTGAGATGATGGCCTCAGAAAAGTACAATCAGATGAGTTAGTTTATTCTTTTAACTGGACCTTTTTTCAGAAAGAGTCCGACTGGAGTGTTTCGATTCTGTCTCTGCAGGTTATCAGTATTTACATGGGGATCACGGTGAACCTCGTGGAGGCCTGGGAACCGTACAAAGCTGCCAAGACTGCTCTCAACTACACCCTGGACTCTGCCAACATCAAAGAGCAGGTATTAAAAAATGCATCAGCTTCAATGTCACAGCGCTTCCAAATTCTTCAACTTACAGTCCAGTGTTGCTTCATTCTGCTATATTTTGGCTGTGATGTGATGTGACGTGTCCAGATTCGGAAAAACATCTACTGCTTAGAATTTCAATCAAAGCACAAGTGAATGCTAAGAATCCTTTTGGAGAAGTTTGTTTGAAAAGAGGCTAAAAGAGACGCAGAGTTCCAACGAGATTTTTTTTAGTGAGCCTCTTGTTCAAACTGGTGTTATTGTCGTGGCCACAAGTTGAGGTGGGTGGAGAAAAGTCATCCAACAGTAGAAACCGCCACCATCCCGTCGCTCTGTGCAGGCCTCGCGCTATGCGGCCAGCATGGAGAGCCTGAGGCCTCAGGTGCAGCAGCTGCTGAAGGAGGGCTTCCTGAGGGAGGAGATCATCCTGGACAACATTCCCAAACTCCTCAACTGCCTGAGGGACTGCAACGTGGCCATTCGCTGGCTGATGCTGCACTCTGCAGAGTCAGGTGAGAACACGGGACAGAGTTTTCCTCCCAAGTTAGCCTCTTGACTGCACGGTGGTGCCGTGTTTCGCTCTTCTGTCCAACAAGGAGGCCTGGGCTTCGTGCCAGCTGGGCGGCCTTTTCATGCAGGATTTGCTTGTTCTCCCAGGAGTGCACGAGCTTTCTCCTGCTCCTTCCACACTCCCAAAAATGCAGATGCGAGCAATGTGTGATTCAAAGTTATCCATAAGTGTGAATGTGTATGGTTGCGTGTGCGTTTGTGATAAACTGGCTTTGCAGAATTTCAGCTGGGAGGAGCTTCATCACCCCATTTAACCTGAGTTGAAAGAAGCCGTGTAAAAAGATGATTGAATGGAGGAAAAAGAGTTCTTTTTATAGCTTAGATCCACCTTTTGCGAAGAATACAACTGAAATACTGAAAGGACCCATTTTTTTCCCCTCCTGAAGCGTATGACCCGAACAACAAGCGCCTGCGTCAGATCAAAGATCAGGTGCTGAACGACTCCAAGTACAACCCCAAGATCCTGTTCCAGCTGCTACTTGACACGGCTCAGTTTGAGTTCACGCTCAAAGAGGTGAGAGTCTCTCATCCATTTTGCATAAAGTCAGAGATGACGGGGGGAAAAAAAACTGGGGAATGGCAGTCGGCAACATCGGGCTGTCATTAGCGGCGAGGAAGATGTCAAAGATGGAGTGTGAATGTTGATTCAGGTGCTCTGAGTTCTGCCTTTTTTTGGGGGCTGCGTAGAAATGTAAAATTAATATCAGAATCCTTTCAAAGAGATCCATCCAGCTGTGCGTCTCCTCAGATGTGTCTACCTTCTTGCCTGCTCGCAGACTTTAAGGGAGCATATGGCTAGCCAGTTTTTATCATTAAGAGAGGACACAAATTTACTCCTCTAATTACACATCTCATCTGACTAATCCTTCCTCATCGACTTAGCATCTGTGCTGTCCCTCTTCCAGATGTTCAAGCAGATGCTGTCAGAGAAGCAGATCAAATGGGAGAGCTACAAGAAGGAGGGATCAGAGAGGATGACGGAGCTGGCCGAAGTCTTCTCCGGCGTCAAACCTCTTACCAGGGTGGAGAAAAACGGTGAGATACACTGATGGCCTGGCTGAGGTGGAGGATGAGGCTCACAGAAAGGACGTGGTGGAGCTTTCACCACGCAGTGTCTCGTACTTCCAATCTCAACCGTTACTTCTCCTTCGGAGCCCAAATGGAATTTAGTTTATGCTGTTTCAGAGGAAAATGTCGAGGTCAGCAAACAGGGAGGGTAAAAATGCACAGGCGACAGGGAGGAGGATTAAATTTACATCACTCGCGACACCTTTAGCTGCAGCAAAGAAAACTTTCTCGACCGCCAGTTGTGAAACACGCTGATAAGTTTTTTTTTCTTCCCTTTTGCGCCTGTTTGTTCCACACCCTCCTCCGATCGCACACAGAGAACTTACAGGCCTGGTTCAGGGAAATCTCAAAGCAGATCGAGTCTCTGAACTACGAGGACTCCACGGCGGCCGGGAGGAAGACGGTTCAGCTGATACAGGCTCTCGTTGAGGTGAGCCGAGGACATGGTTGTTTCTCCACAGATTTATATACATCTATATTCTGTAAAACACATGAAAAACAATCACAGGTCCACTCAAAGGCCCGGCATCCACGCGGCAGCATTTTCAGTGGTTTCATGTGGACTGAGAGTGTTTTTCTTCTGCTGTTTTCCAGGTCCAGGAGTTCCACCAGCTGGAATCCAACCTGCAGGTCTGCCAGTTCCTGGCTGACACCAGGAAGTTCCTGCACCACATGATTCGCACCATCAACATCAAGGAAGAAGTGCTTATCACCATGCAGATAGTTGGAGACCTGTCCTACGCCTGGCAGATCATCGACAGGTGCAAACCTCCTGATGAGTAACACACAAACACGTAGTGGGAGAGATCAGTGAGTTGTCTGGGAGATGTTTTATGGGTTAAAAGTACCGTGATGCGAGGTCGTCCAAAACGCATCTTCTGTCGGGTCAGCGAAAAACTGAATCCTGGTGGGTCTCTTTCTGCTTCGCTTTCTATTATCATGAACCATCAGAAGGGCCACAGTGCTGCTGTTGTTTTGACTTTGATTCAAGTCACTTTTGTTTTTGTTCTGCCTGCGTAGCAGATTTAACTTTTTTTTTATGATTTTTTAACCCTGGCTTATGTTTTATTCTGCAGCTTCACATCCATTATGCAGGAGAGCATCAGAGTGAATCCCTCCATGGTCACCAAACTCCGAGCTACATTCCTCAAAGTGAGCACTGTTTGTGTGCTGCTCACACGCGCACGCTTATAAAAGAATAACAGGAATCAATGAAACATTTATTTTGCATGTCTCGGTGCGCAGAAGCATCACCTGTGTTTTGAAGATATTTGCTTCTCTGTGTGACTAGTTGGCGTCTGCGCTGGATCTTCCCTTGCTGAGGATCAACCAGGCCAACAGCGCTGATCTGCTGAGCGTCTCGCAGTTCTACTCGGGGGAGTTGGTGGCTTATGTCAGAAAGGTACCGTAAGATTCACTGTCACCTGCACTCAGATGAACCTTCTGTTTTGTGAAGTCTGCGAGGGCCGATATTCTTTATGATACGCTCGGGGAGCTCTGCAGGCCACAAATTATTGTTCACTTTCTTTGTAGTGCCAGCTGCAGTAATGATTAATGTGTCTCGGGCCATCTGGGTGGAGAATTTACCCCAAAAGAAATACTTAGTGGATGTGTACCTTCAGATGAGACTACCTTCTGGTGCCATCAACCACACGCTGTGTCACTTTATGACAGAGGATTTGTTCTTTCTGGCTGTACACGCCATTCTTCATCTGCAGCATCGTGCACCATCTGTTTGGGAAGACTGAACTCCACTTCCCTGCCATAAAAACCCCTTCAAACAAGCATTACAGTCATGTTGGTGCTCAGTGTGGGTATTTTATCTTCTTGCCACCAGGTGCTGCAAATTATCCCAGAGAGCATGTTTACGTCTCTGGCCAAAATCATCAAACTTCAGATCCACGACATCATGGAAGTGCCGACGCGGCTGGATAAGGACAAGCTGAAGGACTACTCCCAGCTGGGCGCTCGCTACGAGGTGGGACAACTGTTGAGCCGGACTCGCGCCTCTTGAGCGCCGTTGGGAATTGTTTTTTACTCGAGTAAAGAAAGGAAAACAAACCATTTGAGGTGGAATGAGGAAAGTGAACGAGAGGCCCCATGTTGCTGTTCTGATGCGAGCTCAGTTTGAGGCGTCTGCTCCAGCTGGCGTCAATGTATTTCAGTCATTCCCTCAAGTTTCATAAAACATTACGAGAGTGAACTTATTGTGTCCCATGACAAAGTGTCTATTCAGAGTATAAGCTACTGTCATGTCCTGTTGTTTCTCACGTGCACATTTATAATTCTCACTAGAATACTGTTGCATCACTGTCCTTAAACATTCCTCTTCTTCCTGTGACTGCAGGTGGCGAAACTCACCCATGACATTTCTATTTTCACTGAGGGCATCCTGATGATGAAGACCACTCTCGTAGGAATCATCAAGGTGAATCATACGAGTTATATTTCTGTTCTTGGCTTCACATTCAGCTGCCGTCATCACCTTCAGTGTGCTTAAAATGTTGCGATGTTCCAGGTGGACCCGAAGCAGCTGCTGGAGGACGGCATCAGGAAGGAGCTGGTGAAGAGGGTGGCCTACGCTTTGCACAAAGGCCTCATCTTCAACCCCAAGGCCAAGGTGAGACGTCATGGCGGTCGTCAGATCAGAGTTCTCATCTTTAGAGCTCAAACAAATAAACAGATGTCATTTCTTTGTTGTGTTCCCGTATGGTGCTGAACCCTCGCAGCCCAGTGAACTGATGCCCAAGCTGAAAGAAATGGGGGCCACCATGGACGGCTTCTACAGGTCGTTTGAGTACATCCAGGACTACGTCAGCATCTATGGCCTGAAAATCTGGCAGGAGGAAGTTTCACGCATCATCAACTACAACGTGGAACAAGAGTGCAACAGTTTCTTGAGGACCAAGGTCAGGCCAAGCACACTGCTGTTTCGATCACATCCGCGGGTTGTGCTCTGAAAGCAGTTCATCCCTGTTTAATCAATGGTAAACGCTCTGGATGTCAGCCTATTTGTCAGGATGGGGAGCTGATTGATTGGCTTCTTGCTTGCTTTCATTCAGATCCAGGACTGGCAGAGCGTGCATCAATCCACCCACATCCCCATTCCCAAGTTTCCCTCCGTGGACGAGTCTGCCACTTTTATTGGTCGTCTGTGCAGAGAGATCCTCAGAATCACAGACCCCAAGTATGTGTCATTGAATGAAGACAGAAAACCTTTGCAATGATAAAAGCTGTTCTTCTGATTCCTAAATATAACTTTAAGATGTCAAAAAAAAGGTCACTGTTGAGAATGGGTCTCAAATTTGAAAATAAGAGGTTGAAAAACATGTTTGGAAATTAAATGCTGGTGCAAAATCTGAACTCAGGCGGCTTCCTGTGGTTCCCTCTGCAGAGTGACGTGCTACATTGACCAGATGAACACCTGGTATGACCTGAGGAGCCACCAGGAGGTGACCAACAACAGGCTGTTCTCTGAGATCCAGAACACTCTGGGCACATTCGGACTCAACGGGCTGGACCGCCTCCTCTGCTTCATGATCGTCAAAGAACTTCAGGTAAAGTTGCCTCAAGCTACGTAGAAAAACAATCATTTTGTTGGACACTTTGATTGAGATCATCAGTACACATAGAATATAAACACTGTAACTGTGTGTTTCATCAGAACTTCCTGACGATGATTCAGAGGACCATCCTGAAGGACAAAGCTGTGGTGGAGGTCTTCAAAACCATGCTGGGCGCTGTCAACCCCGTCCAAGGCATTGTGGGTAGGTTTTCTGAGAGGGACTGATTGTAATTTAGCATTTTATCAATTTAAAGTCTAATCATGAAATAAATACACTGTTCTTTTCTTGCATCAGCTAATGCTAGCAAAGTGTATGCCAGTGCAGTGGCAAAGTCCCAGAAGATCTGGGGTGGTTACCTGGAGGCCATCATGAAGGTACTGACACACGTTGCTCTCTCATTATGGACACATATCAGTGATATTTCCTATGAGTTCTACATTGTCAATGCTTTGTGTCTTCTTACACAGATAAGACATGTCATTAACAGAGATAATTATCTGTGTTCATCACAGGTTGGTCAGATGCAGATATTAAGACAGCAGATTGCTAATGAGCTCAACTACTCCTGCAAGTTTGACTCGAAACACCTCGCTGCTGCTCTGGAAAACATCAACAAGTAAGAACATTTCAACAACACACTTTGTTTCAATTCATGATATATTCATTATCAGTGTTTTTTTTCTTCAGTGATCTACAAAAATAATGTATTGACATCGGAAATAAGCGAGTTTATTGAGCATCAAACAGAATTCAATTCAAACAAGTTAATCAGCCTAATTCGAGTGAATATATTGACCTCATGATCAATCATTTTGCAGATGTCACATTTTCTTATGCAGGATGTAATATTGTAGACTGATAAATTATTTGTGATGGTTGTGTAACTTTTACTCTCACGTTTCTTTCCTTCCTGCTAATTCATTGGTTCTATGATTTTTGGCCTCACCAGGTCCCTGCTGGCAGACATCGAGGCCCACTACCAAGACCCCTCCCTGCCCTACCCTAAAGAAGACAACACCCTTCTGTATGAGATCACTGCGTACCTGGAAGCAGCTGGTATCCACAACCCGCTCAACAAGGTTGGGAGATTAGTTTCTATGAATGTTTTGCTAAATGTTAAATGCTGAACTTCTAATTTGCAGAAAGTCAAGGAAAAATCTTTCTTTCCCTTCTCTCCACGCGTCTCACACAGATCTACATTACTACGAAGCGCCTCCCCTACTTTCCCATTATCAACTTCCTGTTCATCATCGCACAGCTGCCGAAACTTCAGTACAGCAAAAACCAAGGTAGCATGCTGGTGGTTTGTGCACTCGGGGGTTCTCGTCAAAGTTGGAAAAAACTGTTTTTTTATGCAAGTCTTCAGGAAAATAGATACGAAACATGTAAAAAAAAAAAAAAAAGTCATGTCTCAGTGGCTGGTGTGTTTTTCCTTTCTCCAGGAATGACCTGCAAGAAAGCAGCAGACCCGGTGGACTGGCCCCCGCTGGTCCTGGGTCTGCTCACGCTGCTGAAGCAGTTCCACTCCAGATACACACAACAGTTCTTGGCTCTCATTGGACAGTTCATCCGCTCTATTATGGAGCAATGCACAAGGTAAGCAAACTAACATTTTTGTGTGTTTTTAGGATAGGTAGAATACTTTAGAGGACTCTGGAATTGTTGATGCAAAATGTTGCCAAACAAATGACTTCAGGTGAAGCTGATTTCATTCATGATTCTCACCTGGATTTATAGTCAGAAAATACCCGACATGCCTTCTGACGTGGTCGGAGCCTTGATGTTCCTGGAAGACTACGTGAAGTACTCAAAGCTGTCACGCAAGGTAGGATACTTTTGTAGATGCAGTAATAAGCTGTTTCTTCTGTGATTATTTATTTATCTTGATTTCATCTAAACTGTAGTGTTTGCCGAGTATTTCTGCAACTTACAAAGCAGATTATCGCAACCAACCAGAGGTCGCTGCCCCATAGGCTTCCTTTAAAATGAATGGATATTAATGTATTTCTGTGTGTGTCCCCCTTATTTTGTAGGTGGCTGAAGCTCATGTGCCCAGTTTCATTTTTGATGAGTTCAGAACCATACTGTGAAGAGGTGGAAGAAGTGCTTCGCCTCAGACGACACTTCTGTCACCAAAGGCTTTTTTACCACACACATTTGTATCAGTTGTCAGTAGATAAGTCTCAGGTGCGACTAATAACAACTAATTACTGTAGTTGTTCAGAGTTCAGTCATCATTACTGTTGCTATTTTTGCCTGTTTCTCCTTTTGCTGTGACATGTCACATATGAGGACTGTCAGAGTGGACTAACATTTCTTTTTTTTTTGCTACTAATGTACTGCACTAATTATAGATTGTACATAGACTGACCTTTGAATTGTCCATAAATTAAATTGCCAACATTGTTTACGATCACTCTGTGCCATTTCTAAATGAGATTCATTAATAAAGAATATTGTTCACTTGTTTTTTCTTGATGGGATGAAGCTTTCTGTTAACAGTTGTTTGTACAGAGTGGTCTTATATGGGTGGTCTGAGTGGGTTGCTGGGTCAAGCTGAGTGGGGGCAACCAGTATTTATCATACTGTGAATCACGCTGAAGGGTAGGAGCACAATCATCAAAGTAGCAACAACAATTGAGATCAGTTTTCTTTTTAATGGCTTTTGTTTTTTATTTATTTAGTAGATTGACATTTAAAGCAAGTTGACCCTTTAATACCAATTAAAATCATAAATCACACAAGAGACTTGATTCAAGTGCTCTGCTCTTAAACATTGCTGCCTCTGATCAAAAGGTAAATCATAGGCGTACATTCATCAGAGAGACAGTATATAATGGCAGTGTGGTACCTGGGGTGGTACTTTGTGGTACCGTGGTCTTCACATTTCGATTTGCAACCCTAATTTACCGCAAAGCACGCCCCTGTCGGTTTAAGCTTTTAATTTGAAAAACAGCGCCCGGAAGCTAGATATAAACTGTTGTATTACTTGTTGATACGCGGGAGTTTTGTGTGTGTTTGTGTGATTCTGTCTCGTGTATTGACTCGTACCAGCTTCACAGCATCTCTGATACATAATTATTCAAGCAACTGCTCGTAAAGTCTCACGCTGCGAGTGAAGAGTTAAAGTGCCGGTTAAGCTAGCCTGAGCAGCGTTAGCCGCGTTAGCTGGTGACGCTAACGTGTGAAGCTTTTTACTGTGTTCAGCGCGCGTCTGTGAGGACTGAAGCCTCGAGATGTCTCTGAGCGCTGTGCACGGGACGTTGTCCAGCCTGAAGGCCTGTCAGGCGGACTTGCTGACGGGGATGGACATCGTTACGGACGTGGCCATTGACCTGGCGGAGGAACGTGGTACGTAGCAGCAGCTTGGCGGTGAAGCCTTGGAGCTGCGTTACAAGAGAACATAGGCGTCACCAAGTGGATTCTCAAACTACAGTGTGTTAGTTCCACTGACTATTTTGTTGAATTGTCTTTAGAGACAGTGGACTCAGGGACTCAGAGAAAAACCAACGCACAGGAAGAACATGCAAATCACACCATAGACTTGCTCTCTATGCCTCTGCTTGTTATTCTGTGTTTATACACCATAATGTATTAGGGTGTTTGTGTGAGAAAAGTGCAGCCAAATTTCTTCCCAGCGAGTGATATTTACATTAAAATGCGTAATCACTCTGTCAAATGAGGTACAGAGGAAATCACTACAGTTATTACTGCTGTCCGAGTGGATGAATGCGAGCTCGGTGTCCAGCCAACAGCTTCAAATTGATGCGTCACTAATGGATCGCTGACATCCATTCCATGTCGCTCCTACAGCTGTTTTCCTGTCGTCCAAAGTGTTTTTTACGACGCCAGTGCCACTTTCACGCAAACTAATGATGTGAATCCTTTCCTGTTCCTCGGTGTGTGATGAAGCGGCGGACCCGGCGATCAAAGAGTTGGAGGCCATGATTCTGGACTGTGCCAAGCTGGACAGGGAGATTGACTACTTTGTTGATACAGTGCAGCAAATCACAGGAGAGGTGAGGTCCGCCCCGCACGCCGTCATTACCTGTAATGGCAACATGTGAGCAGCTATGGAGCTAATGACCGGGCCAAGCTGAAGATGCTCCTGCATAGACTCCAATTAATGAAACATGCGTAATGATGTTTGATTCCTTTTGAAAGTTTCTCGTTGCATCTCCTGCTATGGATTTTCTTTAATGGCGAGTCTTCGTGTCCGTCGGGTGGGTTTTGTTTCAAAACAGCGAGATCGCAGCGAACCCCGACTCATTGTGGAGATCAATGACGAGCAGTCTAACACGCTTCAGTTCCAATCTCGCAGGTTGCCGCTCAGCAGCCGGAGGCCATGTTCAGCCTGTCGGAGAAAGTGAGAGAGCAGTTCGCGCAGCGAGTCGCGCAGCTCTCTGATGCTGATCTGCACAATCACCAGAAAGTGAAAGCCTTCAAAGACAGCATCACAAACTCTTCACAAGGTAAGACCTGTGGAGAGACGAGAGGCGAGCCGTCTTCACTGCACAGCTGTCAAAGCTTCCAGGCATCAATCATACGCTTTAAAACACCTTGATTTCAGGATCACTTGTGGCAGCAACAGCAGGATCACTAGAAGTTATTGTCATGCTTTTCTATCAAATGTAATTCTTTTTGCACTTTAACAGATAAAAGTCACTTTTGTATTAAAGTTAGTCAAGTGGTGATAATTGAGTGCCTCTGTGGAGGAGCGTAGTCTTGTGTTTGATGGTGTTTGCTCCCGGTCTGTCTCAGCACGTTGTCACATTCAGTGGCTGACATTTGTCCAGGCCATCTTTTGCCTTCTTGATCCAATTCTCTGTGTCTCAGTGAAAACTGTGTTTGGTCATCAGAGACTTCATGTGCGTCTTGTTTTTAGCCAATCAGGTGTCGTCAGGGGACATGGAGGAGCTGGACGAGGACATCGCTGTCACACAGACCCAAGTTAACTTCACATGCCCTGTTACACAGGTAGCTAAAGTTTTACCTGTATGTGATCCAGTCAGTATTGTTACATATTATGTCAGGTCATTTCCATATTCTTCCCCATTTACTAAACCACATCAGACATTCTCCATCTTATTATTGTACAGCTGAAGGTTACATTAGAGAACCACAATAGTGTCATTTCAGTAACACACAACAGTGACTATGGAAGTGAGATAAAGCTTCTTGTAAGAAGAAGTTACTTTGTTACTTTAGCTAAATGTACTATTTCAAAACTAAACACAGCAAGAATGACCACTACAGCTGGATGCAATGTTTCAGTCTCAGAGTTTCTTTGTGTAAAACACGTTTCTCTGTGTGCTCGTTAGGTGGACATGGAGAACCCAGTGAAGAATACAAAGTGTAACCACCACTATGAAGAAAGAGCAATACAGGACCTGATCAGGAAAAGACACAGCCAGAAGAAGAAGTGCCGGTAAGACGCTGTCTCTCTGAGTAGTCTGGGAATGTGGAGTCAGGTTCTGCAGCAGGAAACAACTCTGTTGTTTGAATATCTGCATGTCTTGTTGATTTTATCATCTCATAAAATCAGTTTCAAATATCGAGTATATGTTGTGTTTCTCCCTGTCTCCCTGTCCTGCAGCTGTCCTGTGGTGGGCTGTGTGAACGCAGACGTGAGGGAGTCGGACCTCGTGCTCGACCAGATTCTGAGGAGAAAGATCCAGAGTCACAAGAGACAGAACAGCCAGAGTTAGCACGCTCCATCTTCACTCACTCTTTCGCCATCTGCATCAAAAATGCCTTTGGACTGTTTTGGATGTTGCAGGAAAAAATGTGGGGATTTATTTTTGGAACATTTCCCAGAAATTGACTTGGAAATTGTTAATACCTGTTTTTTCAGTCAATATTTCAAGCTTGTTTGATTTTGAGATTTTGTATACTTGTTTTTTTAGCAATTGTAAATAAAATCTAGAAATGTTTGTGTGTGTGTGTGTGTGTGTGTGTGTGTGTGTGTGTGTGTGTGTGTGTGTGTGTGTGTGTGTGTGTGTGT
>JAUESE010000010.1:9734974-9745481 GCA_032274725.1 Malacoctenus triangulatus
TCATGAGACTATAATAGTTGCAAGAGAAACTCAATACAACTCATTCAACGCAACTTTTGTTCATTCACAGCCACCTCCATCCCCCCCACCCCCCCAAACTACGATGGTGAGCTTCCCATCATGGCTAGTGGATGATATCTGGATAATGGAGCTGAACAATAAGTTTATTTGAACAGAGAAAAGCAGTCATCAAAGTTATTTCTAAAAATAAAGGCTCAAATTGGCCTGCTTTCTGCTCATTTTGTTGCTGTTGTGCATGTGTGCGTGCGTGCGTGCGTGCGTGTGTGTGCATGTGTGTGTTTAGGGGGGTTGGGGGGCTCCTGGCTGACATGTTTTTGTCTCTTGTGCGGAGAAAAAAGCCTATTCAGGAATATTGATTTTAGGGGCTTTAGAAGCTCAAAAAGCAAACTCTGCTGGTAAACACGGGCTTAAATTCAGCTTCTGTGTGTGAGAAATATCAGCTCTGCAATTGCCCTAATTTATTTATGTGAATGACAGAGATCTCGCGCAGCGCAGCACTAATAAGACACAGGAGCGCTGCCCCATGGCTGCCGGAGAGACCCTGGGGCAGGCTTACACCCTGGATCTCTATGGGAATCTCCAGCGGGGTGCGGGGGTGATTTGCATCGCCCCCTTCAGGCACTTTCATCTTGACCTGGCAGCACTGTGCACGTGGCAACGCCGTAGCCAGCACTGTTGCCAGGACAACTGATCGCAGGATTACAGGTTGTGAGAACAAAAGCAGAGAGGGAGAGTTTGGATCACTGGTCCTCAGCTCTGGTCCTGCTGGTTGGCCAACCCAGCAAAGGACTGGTCTCAGATCAGAGACGCGAGGTGGAGGCAGTTTACTGACTGTCAGGCGTTTGGACTCCAAGGTGAACATCTGAATTCATCGGTTTAATATTGCTGTTGTTGAAAAAATAAAGACATGTTTGTGTAATTCATTCAAATCGTACCATTAGTGCAAACTATAATACATCACAAACAAGAAGTAATTTTGTTACTAGTATCTGAATACTGAGGCAATGGGGTACTTCCTCTCTAATTCAACTTTGCCTCAAGCCATTGGCGGAAATTACAGGAATGCGTGTGTGTGTGTGTGTGTGTGTGTGTGTGTGTGTGTGTGTGTGTGTGTGTGTGTGTGTGTGTGTGTGTGTGTGTGCCAAATGTGCGAGCGGATACACACGTAAAACAAGCCACTTGAAACAGAAACCCTGTTCAGGGGGTTCTGATTAGGGCATTGTGTCTTTACAAACCGTGTCCTCGTTTGCTCTCTGAAGGTTCGACACAAAGTTAAATTGCAGTCTGGAGTCTGGCTGGATCGTCGGACACCTCAGTGCAATTAAAAAGCAGGAGCGGTAAAATAAAGGGACCCTGAGACGGTGCGAGTGAACGGGTCCGCCTCGCCGTGAGTAACGCTCCACTCCTGCAGGAGGCCGCTTCTCGTCTGGGTTAGAATCGGGGTCCACGCAGACCAGACAGGAGTACTACGGGATACGGCTCGCTCTCACATCTAATGTCTTCAGGGGGGAGGAAAGTTTCCACTGCTGCATATTAAAGCGCAGCTATTTTCTGTGAGTGTGGCATGTCTTTATTCAATATCACGCTCTCCGCAGAGACACATACAGCTCTGGGCTGGCGGCGGTGCGGGGAAGAGCGTGAGTTGCTATCTGACTGACTGATCGTTTTTAATAAGCCCCCCCCACCCCACCTCCCCCCTCACCCCCCCCCTCCCGGTTACATTCGTTCATATTCAACCAGGGAGACATTGGAGCACACCAGCGTTGCTCCGTGTTTGGATTCGGCCTAAATAAGGACAATGGTCATAATTTGTGTCAATAAGGGGGAAGGAGGGATTCTTCTTTCACTAATGACTCCTAAAGACAACACGTCTGGTTAAATCATGCTTAGCAGTGCAGGAGGGAGACCCCCATAGGTGGCAGGGAGGGCATTACTTCCAGCAGGGGAAGAGCAGGGAAGAGAAGAAAGCCTCTCTCTGAATGGGACTTGAAAAGGAGAAAGGATTGACCCTGAAGTTATCGTATCAATCTGACACAATGACACCGTTTTGCTGAGATGGTCAGAATCTGGTTCCATCCCTCGCTCCTCGTCCACACTGCTCTGAGATCTGATCTGCTTCCCAAAGTCGATCCTGAAGCTGTTCTGTCCACACTGTATTTCAGAAAGGATCAAATCGGTTTCGATGCGTCCACACTGCAACGTGTCGGGAGTAGCAGTGGTTGTTATGGTTACAGTGTGGGCGTCAGCAGCTAACCTGGTGACGTAGGCGATGATGGAGGTAAAATATCTGACGATTTACACTGCAGCTGCACTGCTCCTTTGTTTTTGCATGATGGTAACGGCGTTTGACTTCTTCAGTGTACTGTTTGGGCAAATCAGAGGTTCAACAGGGGGGTCCGTCGCCTTTCTTCGGGGCCATCGGGCCACCGGAACAACGATCTAGCCGTGAAGTACACTGGTTTGTAAAGGGTCTGTTGACCATTTCTCCACTGATGCCAAGTCCCAGTGTTTGCAGTGGTATGACATTTAAAATGACATTTCTGCGGAGCGGTTGGTGGAGCTCCCTGCAGAACGCACTTCTCGCTTCACCAGTTTTAAAGTTTGTGAACAGATTTGAGCTCCATCTGCCTCCTCCAGCGAATCTGAGGAGCTTTTCTTCCCATTTGGAGGAAAGGTGAACTCTGTCCATTCTGTGAGCCGTCCTGCACCAACACACACTGTCTCTCTTGTCCAGGTCCACCCACCTGTCTCCTGCTTTTCACTGACAATGGCGGCCACCAAAGCTGTCCTGTTGTTCTCACTCACCAATAAGCAGCAATGACTCAAGTTCTGCACGGGAGCACCAGCAGCTCTCTTTGCTAGAATCTAATTACCTCGGAATACCAACAACATTTTTTCTTTGCACATTTGCCCACATTTTACTGGCTGAAACACACTTTGAACCAAAACTACTTCAGTAAAATCTGCGACTAGAATAGAAATTAAACGAGAGAACAATGCACATGAAAGAGAATGTTTTTGAGATTTCGCAGACCTTTTGGAGTCGTCTTCATATTGTGGCAACGGTGAACCTGAATATTGTTCCTGCCGCTTCCTTTGTAACGTTTCACCGAAGTATATTTGAAGATAAATCTCTTTGTAATGTTTCGGAAAGAGTCATAAAGCTATCACACCGCGGTCGCGGTCTGCGAGCCACAGTCGGAAAATTGTGACATTACATAAAAGCCTCTTTTTTCCTCTAAAAAAAAAACATTTTCATGCCATTTCTTCCATTTGAAATACATTGTGATAATTTTTAACTGTTTCTGAGGGAGATGAAACGGCACTGCTCAATTGTTAGTTAAGTGAACTGTGTCTTTGTCAGTAAAGGTTTTCCAGCATCTTTCTCGGAGAATAATTGGGAGATTATTTGTTGTTGTTTACAGGACAAACCTCAGTTACCCACTTGAAATTCATGGAAAAAGCCCCTCAAAGCTCACAATAGGCAACCGTCAGTGCCGTTTCATTGACACAATTCATCCCTTCATCAGTTCATCCATCTTCCTTACCTGCTTTATTCCAGCCGTTTCACAAGCTGCTGGGGCCTGCGTCCAACCCACGTTGTACCAAGGGCAGTAAACACTCCACAATTCACCAGCCCGCCGCGAGGCCGACTCAGACAGACACACACAAACACTCACAGCCACAACAAAGGGCAAGACGGTCAAACTTAACCCTTTAACGCTCCCAGTTAGTAGAGCAAGCTGTGAATAAGAGGGATAACATCAGATTTTATGGAACTTCGCTCTGACACACACCTTATAGAGATAAAATCACATACGAGTGATTGTGTCCACAAAAAGTTTGCAGGAAGCAGGAAGTTAAAGGTTCGGCTGACATGTTTTTCTTTTTCTTGGCTTGTCGGGTGAATTCAAAGAACAGGAAGAAAACCCAACACAAACAGAACATGGAGAGTTTATGTTTTTTGGGGGCTTAGATCTCATATTGAAACCTGTTTTGACAGTGCAAACCACTGCACCACCATGCAAAGCTGGAACAATGTTTATGGTAGAGACAGACATAACGATTCTGAATGCACGGTTATCACTCGCAAAGCGCTGTGTGGGTGCTGAACTGGAGCCGGTGCATTAGTGGTATCAATATGCAGCCATTCCAGGAAAGGGACACATTTATCCAAAAAAGCCGATTCGGAGCTAAACACCACTTTGACAAAATGGAGCCTTGCTTCCTTTCATTGGGATGTGTTCCCCCTCTTAGGCTGCCGCTTAGAAGATTAGCTCCTGATGCTCCTTTTAAGTGAATCCATAGACAGCCACCGAATGGGTCTGGTTTGACGAAACTCTCTGACTGCCAATATTAGACAAGGTCAGAACAGTCATCATCCCCAAGCTGCATTACAGGAGGAGGCATCCCATTAATTTGGATGGTGTTTAGCGAAGCGAGGGGGAGGAGTGACCGAGGAATGTGCGAGGAATGAGGGAGGTGAGGGGAGGTGGAACAGGTTTCCAGGAAGCGACGGGGAGGAGGCGAAGCGGCGATGGCGCATAGGACCTGAAGGAGACAAGCAGATGATACGAGGAGGAGGAGGAGGAATCCAGCATCTTCATCTGGCCTCCCGGGCAGAGAACGGGGCGCGACCAACCATTCTTCCAAACTAAAATAAACTTCAATGCCAGAGCGCACGGCCTCGGCTCGTTTTCCACTGAGGAGGAACCCTTGAGCAGGATCCTTGATCCCTAAACTGCTCAGCAGCCAGCCACAGACGGTGGGTGTGTTTGGCAGCCTCCAGGTGTGAACGTGTGATCTTTGAGAGTGAAGAGCGAGAGAGAAGAGATGGAGGTTAAACCGTCACGCTCACTGAGGTTTCCTCAGACCAGATCTTTTGTCGTGTTGCGTGAAATGTCAGATGAGTGTTTGTCACTTTGAATAAAAACACCTTGAAAAGAAACAACATTGACATATAAATGTGAAGAGCTGTTTCCTATAAATACAAACGAGTGACATGAATGAATCGTTAGATGTTCACAGATGTTTCTAAAGAAAACAAAACATTTCTTTAAAACAACACAGCAGTCAAATTAGCTCCTAAATGTAGACTGAACAAAGGTGCTTGTGTGTAGATCACAATTTCAAGTTCTGTGTACCTCCGTGTGTCTTTTCAATAGAAATCTGACTCAGTGTGACGCGACCCCATCATGGCCATCGCTAATTTAGGTACTTAGACTCATCTTGGAGGTTCAGTTGAAGAGGAACGTTTCAGCTCGAAGTCCCAGAATAAAATATTTCTCACTAAACTCAACAGTCCTCGATGAAAAGCCTCAGTAACTCCTCCTCAGGCTTCGGCAGGTGCAGTTGGACTCGATTAGCCCACCCAACAACTTGAAGACTGGAAGGAACTGACAGCAGCCTCTCAGACGGCCCCGTAACATTTGAATGCAATGAAAGACTTCATGTCGGATTATGGTGAAGTGTCAGAGTGAAAAAAAACAGCACATTCAAAGAAACTATAAGTGTTTATCTTTAATTCGATTTATTCCTGCAAACCAAACTGTAAATAATGCTTCAGTATTTCATCATTCAAGACTGGAAAACTTGAGCGATCTGCGAGAGCTTCAGAAGCAATATTCCTCCTCGTCTCTGGAGCTGTGGCGACGAAAAGAAGGAATTGTTCATTTCATCTGAAACATATCACGACCTCAACGGAGATTGGTGCTATTTGTCCCCACTTTCTTTTTGTTTACCTTTCAGAATCGCGTACTCGAGAAAAGACAAGGCTGGAAATGGAGTGTTTGCCTGCTGTTTGAATCGTCAGCCCACACTGAAGGAACAAAAATACCGTAAGGATTCGTAGGATGAGAGCAGACTGGGAATGGAGCCTCGAAAGCAATGTTGCGCCGTTTAATTGAGGTCTGTTCCGAGTGCTCCGTGTTTTCTGCGAGTGTGTCCGTGCATTATCGGTTTGTGTTACCGCGCAGTCTCGGACCCTCGCTGTTGCCTTTAAAACCGCTCATTTGCTCGGTTTTGAAAGCTGACATTTTCGGCGCCCGTCCCTGCAGCCACCACTCCCTCTGTGTCCATCTGTTCCTCTGCCTGTCTGCATGTGGCCGCGAATACAGAGGGAGAAGGCAGTCATGGAGGCCTTCACAGACATCTGAGTAATTTCACCTCCAGAAAAACCCACCAAAGTGTTTTTTTCCCTCTTCCCCTCCCTCCTCTCTCAATAATTTCCACTCGCTTCCTTTTTCTCTCTCGCTGTGGTGCCCTCCTCTTTCTGTCTGTCTCTTCATCTCCTCTGCCTTTGTGCTTTTGCTGTCTTTCATGGCCGCGCTCTTCCTCTCTACGTTTCCACCTCGCTCCCTTGCTCTCTGCGCTCCCTTCCCTCACTCGCCCTCTCTCCCTTCTGTACTTCAGGTACACCTGGCTGGCTGCTGAGGGCTGACACTTTAAAGACACTGGCTTCAGCTTCTGCTGCTTGTGGAATATCAATATCTGCCGCGCACACACAAGCAATCACGCACGCGCACGCACACACACACTCATGAACCCCTCCCTCCCACACATGTAGCAACATATAGCCTGCATCAAGGCACACAGACACCCCTCCACCCTTCACGCGCAGCCCACACTGTATAAGTTGACTCTGTGGGAGCAGACATAAAGAGCGGCTGTGTTTACCGTTTTGCACAGGAGCAGCGAGTGACCGACCGCCACGCCGGCACCAGAGGAGCCTCGGGAGCGCTCCGGAGCCGGGCACAACAACGGCAGCAGGAACACTCACTGCTTATTGTTGCTGCGATGCACTTTGGTTCTCTTCCCAAATAACATGTCCTGCATGTGTTGGTTACATCAGAAGAATTTTAAGCAGCTAACTATAAGCCCTTTAAGACCTCATCCTTGCTCCGGCATGTGTGTGCGCACACACACACACACACACACACACACACACACACACACACACACGTCTTTCCCACCACCAGCCCCCCCCCCCCTCTCTCTCTCCCTCTGTCTCTGCAGGGAACTCCTCAGACCTCTCTTTCTCCTGCTACATCTCTCTCTTTGTTGATTTATGTGCGGACGTCTCTCCATCTGAGCCAGATTACTGCTCTCACTGATGCCCGGCATGGACCTCCGTGCCCATACTGCAAGGCAGGTTCTCTCCAGAGGTTATCGCGCGATGATTGTTATTGTCTGTTTCGATTGCTCTGCCTATCTGTTTTCTGGGTAAATGGGAATTTCGCATTTCGAATCATAAACACCTGTTTTGAAACAGGAAGAGAAAAAAAAACCTGTGCTGGGATATCTCTGAGGATTAATAGTCTCATTGCTTTATTTGTATTTATAGCCTGGATGTTTTGTTGTGCCAGCCTATAAATAACTCAAAAAAAATAGGAAAACAACTCTCATCTCACCCGTTTATGCATCTGTTTTTCGACTTACTGACTGCAAGTTGGCCTTGATGCCTTTTGAGGACTCACAGGGGACAAAGTCAGCTTTTTACCGCTCTGATATTTGCATAACGTTGGCCTGACACCTAGTGGATACAATAATGACTGAAGGCACAATCGGAAAAAACAAGATTTAGGAGCCAAGCCCACAGTTCTCCATCGGTGCTGATAGAAATCAACAATGCCAGAGTTGATTTGGCACCAATAGAAATCTCAATTAACTTCTGGTGCGGCTGTCATCTTCAAATCATTCAGCGCAGGAAGTCTAATTTGCATCTCAAATATTTTTACTTGGGCTGGTGTTTAATTTGCAAATGTGATATGAATTCTTTGAGAAGGTCATGCAAGTCGGCGTCTTCATTTCAAACTTCATGAAAGGACTGAATATATGACCTTACATCCCATCAGCGCCGAGTGAGCGAGCGGCTCAGCATGCACCTGCAGACGAGCTTCAATAAAGAGAGTAAAAATGAAAGTGTACAGAGGAAAATGCCACGCAAAGTTTCCCTTCCTCAGCTTGTCACTGTGTCTCAGTCATTCTTCGAGGCACACCGAATGCTGCAGACACCTTTCTGCTCCAACCTACCGAAGTATTTACATGCAAAAGTATAGTTTCCACTATTTGTGGGAGTCGACCAGTGCATCAACAAATGACTGGATGTTTACAGAAAAACACTCGCCTCCATTCTCTGTCGTGAACTCGTGCACGGACTGCTTTCACCTTTTTCCTCACTCGGCTGCAGGCATTCACAGTTTACACACACTCCTTTTGTATTTCTGGCAAAGAAACAAGTGATCAATAGATCAATGGAAAGTGTCATGTGATGGTAAATTCTGACATCTGAATTAGAACCTCGGTGTGACAACAGCAGCAAAATCAATTGGGGAAAAACAAGAGATGAGGAGAATCACGAAATGCGATCCTTTCAGAATCCTTCACTCAGATCAGGACTTTCAATTCACAGTGAAGTGTTTATAAAGCTTTTGGCATCACGTTGGTAGTGCTGCAGTCTGGGGCTGCTTTATGCAAAAGCCAGTGGCACAAATCACAGGTATCCAGCCAAAGATGTTGGACTGGGCTGTGGAAAAGCGGGGCTCGCTATACGTCTCAGCAAAGCTAACCATGCGGAGAATCAGCGCCCCGGCACCGGGGCACGCTCTCCAAACAAACACCAGAGAGCGACAATCCAGTGTAATTCAGAGCGAGCCTGGAAGTCACAGCGAGACAACAAGAGGAGGATCCGAGGAAGAAATTTAAAATGGAGGGGGCGCAGAGTGCGGGGAGGCAGCTTTTTCTGTGTGTTTTTGGTGCACAGATAAGGCACTGCTGAGCGCCAGACCTGTATTATTAAAAAAACATGGTTTGTCAGCAGGAGACCAAATCATTGTTGTTGTTGTTGTTGTGTCCCTCTTGGGCCTGAATCCACGCGAACGTTCTCATTCCTGACTGCGTCGATTTAATAAAAAGAGCTTTGAGCGAGCAAACACAAATCAAAGGTAATCACTAACGCGGCTTGTGAAGGTAAATGTGCCCCTCTCGCTCGTGTTTACAGCCAATGGTCAGTGTTTTCTGAAATGCATGTACCACTGGACCCATTTAGGTGCAAAGATGAGCACAACTTATCGTGATAATCAGAGAGTACACACAATAAAGATCAGTCAGATGAAATCAAGTGAAGAACAGAAAGGAGCCTTTATTGCTTTCAAAAGAAGCTTCATATCGAACCACTTGGAGCCGTCTGCCCTTCACACATGCAAACACACACACACCGGCTCACACCAGCACGGACACACTGCTCATCGGTGGGATCTAAATCCTCTGGGTGTGGGCTCTATTAGACCGTGTGCTTGTGAGGAGATAATCATTCGGTGATATGAAGATACAGCAGCAGGCGGCTGTGTGGCGGCCGTTATGCTGCTGTATAAAATGCCGCTCTGCAGGACGGTGTGCGTGCGTGCGGGCGTGTGCGTGGGACAGAGTCCTAACTTTTAATATAACTTGTTGCCCACAGGCAGACATTAATGAGTCCTTTTCGTCAAGGTGAAGGAACAGAGATAGCAGACAACGTGCTTAACTTTAAAGGATGCAATCACAGCGCAGAATATGAGAGTGTGACTGATAAAATGACACCAAAGTCTTCTGGGCAAACGAGTGAAGCTTTTGCCCTGGACCAGGGGTGGGTATCCCATTTCACTTTTGGGGGGGACAGCAAACAGTAAAATTTCAGAGAGCAACTTCTGGTGGGGACATGAAAAATTGCTCTCTTTAGCCTGCTCCTTTGCAACTTGCCTTGAAGAACCGAGCCCTCATCGTGTTAAATAATGTTATTAAAAGTATTAATAGTAGTTATCGCTTTGTTCTGTGTTAGTACATATTCTAACTGTAGTTATACAGGTTTTTCTATGTTCATCCAGCAATATCAAAAATGTTATTAGGTGGAGGGTAGCAATGAATCACTTTTATGACCACATTTAACACAATTTCTTTCCACTTTGCTCTAATTTCCAAACTATGGTCAAAACCATTGTTCCAAAACTATATAGGAAGCATACATTTAGTGTAGTTTTGCTTGGCGCATTGATCCACTGATGAACGTATTTGAAAAAAAAAATGCAAAAAAGAAATGGAGGGAGGGTAAGACGGCTTTGTGGTGGTTGAGCAGGTGCGTGTATGTCGCCGAGGGGAGTTGAACTCGCGCCCTAGGATGTTCGCCATTGCCGGCAAACGCTAGGCCTGAGCTAATGGCTAATAAAGTAAATTATATCTTGTGCTATTTGCTGTTTGGCGGTAGCTTGATGGTATGCTAGCCAGCTTAGCTTAGCTTTGGGCCCCCGTGTGTGTTTGTTTTTACGTGTGGGACACTTCCGGCGCTTGCTGTGTGGCGGAGCCAGCTGACGCATTTGACAGCTTAGCACATTGGCGCTTTTTTAGCCGCACAAGGCCGGGCGGCTGCAAGCTGCTTCCATAGCTGCCAACTCTCACGCATTGGCCGTGAGACTCACGCATTTGATTGGCTTCTCACACTCTCACGCCACACCTC
>JAUESE010000010.1:9760551-9770928 GCA_032274725.1 Malacoctenus triangulatus
TCTGGAGAGGGTCGTACAGAAAGGTGAGCCCCCCTCTGCTGGCCTCCAACACCTGCTCACCTCTCAGTCACTCCTCTCTTGTTTGTTTCTTTTTTGGACACACGCAGCCCCCCCCCGTTAACCCCCCTTCAAGTGAACAGTGTCGTACACGTGCGGTGTTCTCTTACGCACAAATTATGCAAGTGAAGTGAAGGTGGTGCTTTGTTGTCTTGTTTTGCACCGGCATGTGAGGGAATAAGCTCCGACCACATCTGAGGAGGGCTGCGGATTGAAACTGGGCGCAGTGAAAAACACTGACAGTCACCAGACTCGTCTGTGAGCCGCAGTGTAAACCAAATGTTCCCTCTGCTAAACACAAGGATTCAGCTTGTTTAGGTGAATCCCTCTGGCCAAACGTTCTAAACATAACAGTCGGGGAGTACAACCGATCCAAAACAGTTTGTTTTTAACGAGGTAACTGCTCATGATTCACGGTAACTATTTGCCTGCCTGGCCGGTTGCCTGTCGGCTGCTGATCTGTGTCTGACCCTGGGAAACCAACTAAACAGCCGCTGTCTCCGCAGTCCTCGACGACCAGCAGAACGTCCGGCCCATCAAGGAGCTGCTGCAGACGCTGTACATCTCGCTGTGCGGCCTCGTCCAGGACATGGGCAAGTCTGTCCTGGTGGGGAACATCAACATCTGGGTGCACCGCATGGAGAACATCATGCAGTGGCAGCAGCGGCTGGACAACATCCAGATCAGCCGGGTAAACGTCACGACGGAGCATGGAGATCAGACGGTTGTTTGTTTTGTTTGCGGGGTGGTGTTCCTGACTCTGTTTGTCCCCCCCCCTTCCTCCTCCTCTCAGCCCACGTCCACGGGCATGACGCTGACAGAACTGCCCGCCAGCCTGCAGCTGAACATCATGCAGCGCCTGTCGGACGGCAGAGACCTGGTCAGTCTGGGCCAAGTGTGTCCTGAGCTGGGGACCCTCACCGAGGACCGGCTGCTCTGGAAGAGGCTCTGCCAGTATCACTTCACAGACAGACAGGCACGTAGAAAAGCAGCCGAGGCTCAAACTGAGAGAACACACTCACACACTCACACACACCGGCATACGTGACCTAGTTGGTAAGGACAGGTCCAAAAAAGAGGTTAAGTATCTCTGATAAACGAGTCTGGATATCGTGAGGCCTCTGAGGAACGTACTGACACTAGTTCCCTCACACTGTATTCACAAGCCTTGATAAGCAGGCGACGGTGTCGCAGCTAAAGGCTGAAGTGGGTTATGTGATGGTGTTTTCTTGAGGTCAGAGCAATTCAATCCTTGTTTAGCTCAAACAGCTTCATCCATTAAGGCTGCTAAAAGCCTCTCCTGCTTTGTGCGTTGTAAATTCAGGCCAAAAAATACGATCTCCAAGTATTTTATTTTCCTCTCTCCTTGGGTCAAATCTCTTAAAGTCTGTTTTCTTCCCTTTTTTTTTAGATCCGCAAGCGCCTGATGGTGTCGGATAAAGGTCACCTGGAGTGGAAAAAAATGTACTTCAAGCTGAGCCGCTGCTATCCTCACAGAGAGCAGTACAGCGACACCCTGCACCTCTGCACGCACTGCCACATCCTGTTCTGGAAGGTACAGCAGCAGCACCCAAAGGCTTTAAACATAAAGTCCACAGCATTTGAAAGTCGCTCACTGTTTGTCTTTTTTTTTTTCTGTTTTATCTCACCAGGACACGAACCATCCCTGCACAGCGAACAACCCGGACAGCTGCACCGTGTCCCTCTCCCCACAAGACTTTATCAGTCTCTTCAATTTCTGATCCCCAACAGACACTCCCGACTCCCAAAGAACTGGCTGTACATAGTGATCCTGTACATACAAGTGTACAATATTTTTGTTAAAAGTCACAATCGTGTTTTGGATGTATATTTAGTTGCGGCGTGACTGGAGTGGGTCACTGCCCACTGAGACGATTATGCAATCGGGTGGTTTTTGAAGGAGCACTGAGGCTTCAGTGAGATTTTTACGTTCTGAGAGCGAGTGAATGTGACGGACGGACAAAGAGAAGTTGGAGCAGGTCTGCGGTGCATGAAGGAGGCAGAGAGAAACGAGGGCGAACGTTTAGCTGCCGGACTTCAGTCTCAGTTTGATGTGGGTTGTTTTTGATCATGTGACTCCAAAGTAAGCACGCCTCTCCACCTTCGTGTTGAGCACTTGTTTTTTTTTCCCAGTGTGGAAATTTGGTTTTTCTTTCTGTTTGTGCAGATCTTTGAATGTTTCTCTGAACTTAGAAAGAAGTGTTTCGTTTCAGAAATGTGTTCCTTTGACGTGACAAGGCCTGCTGGGTTGGAGAGGTGCAATACATTCTACGTCCACATGGGGGACTTAAAGGAGCCACCTTATGGTGCTGCAGGACTGAAGAGGAAATGAATGTGAACGATAGTTGTGAAGTGTTGGATCCATTAGAAATGTTAACGCACCACATTATCTTTTCTATTTTGTTCTTTTTTTCACTTTTATATGAATTTGATATTTTTAACGTTGTTTTTTCTGCTGTGGCTGCAGCACCTGAGTGCAGTATTACCAAAGATTGTCATGATTGCGACGGCGTGTGCCTTATGAAACTTGAACTCATGCAGGTACGACTTCCACCTTCTTTGTAAAGCTTTCAGCTTCTAAAGCTATTTTCTTTTTTTTTTTTTATCAACAAATGTCTCATCTACAGATGAGTTAGAATTGGAGGATCTGAAACAAACTCAGTTTAAACCCTCTTATTTCAATCAAGGCTCCTATGTAATGTCTGCTGATTCCTGTTTATTTATTGAGTTTTGCAAGTAGTTCACTTGCACACTTGGGTTTGAGAGAAGTAGAAATTGTTTATGCAAAGGTGCATTTCGAGCCCCGACTTGCATCGACCGCTGTTCAGAATGTGAGAAGCAATATCCATGCCATGCAATGCATTCTGTTTGTTCTGTTGAATAAATAAAAGAACATAATCTCACCTCTCTCCTCTCAATCTCCCCGACATAATCTCCTTTTAAAATATATATGTAGCCAACGCGTCTCCAAGTCAGACTTTCTCAGGGACTGTTTCTGTGCACACATTCACAGCATGACTCAGCACAACTGTTGAAATTGTCAGTTCAAATATTCATGGGCGTCTTAGAGGAGTTAAACAGAAGTTGTCCCCTGGTGCTGCTTTGCCAGCAGTAAAAGTCTGCCCTCTATTGGACAAACGTGCACAGTGATAGTAACACAAACGAGTAACGACACTTCATACAGACACAAGATGAACCTTCAGTCACGAGATGTTATTTTATCAAACCATTCTTTTATTTGCCGCAGGAGGAAAACATGAAGTTGAATTAAAAAACAAAAAAGCTAAATGAATTTAATTTGACACAACAGACAATCTGACCAAAGTATTAATTTACTTTGCTGTAAACAATGTTTTAAAAAATAAAATGCTATATAAATATTATGTTATCAATACATTAATCAGGAAACATGGTTTTAGCACAGAAGTCGCCCCTGTACTTCTCCCTCTGCAGCGTCCCATGTACAGTACTGGCCTGCTCTGCAGGGTGTGTAGGTAGCTTCAGGTCAACGTTTGGAAGCATGATGTGTGTGTGTGTGTGTGTGGCCATCGCTTCACACCAGCAGCTCTGCTTTTAGAGGCGTGCAAACATGATTTTTTTACTACTACTACTAAGCTCTTCTTTGACCTACTGTCTAACTTGCTGGTTTGAGGGAAAACCCAAATGGTGCTACATTGAAAATATGCCAGCGTGTGTGTGTGTGTGTGTGGACAGAGAAGGCAATGTCAGCGGTACATTACGAGCTTATTTTTTCAAGACTCTAAAGTTTAATTTTCAAATATCTATTCTTTTTTTTGTTATTAATAACCCTGTTTTTACTACTATCATGCAAACATTGTCCACAGTTAGTGCCCGTGTAACACAAAATAAGCACCAGTAGCATCTTTCTGATCTGAACGTTCTCCTCCTACATCCGTCTTAAGTGTTTGAACAAAACATCTGCACTAAGTCAGTTTAGTTGCATAACAGTAACATCGCACCACCTCTTTGTTGGCATTCTCAAAGTCACTGAATGTCATGACATGTCTGGTTGCGCGTAATTAAAACAGTTCATGGATGAATGAATGCTGCGTTAGCGATGAGCCACGCCCACTCGATCAGGCCTCCAACACTGGAAATCCTTTCTCAAACGAGGTTTTTTATAACTGCTCAGCTTTGGCAAATATTCCACCGTCCTTCGTTTTTTTTTCTTCCTCCAGAGGTAGGACAGGTGGCGTGAGGGTGACAGTCCACACAACCCTCCACAGGTGGCGCTATGTCAGCTGCAGAGAGACCGGAGACGCCGCGTTTACCCCAGTGAGTCGTGAGGCGCCGCTGTGGAAAGCCGTCCTCGTAGAAAAACTTGTTGTCCTGCGAGGGCAGACAGAGAAGCACCAGGATGTAACAAACTACGCGTTCAGAGGTAAAGAGTCGTCATTGTGAATGTAATGTGGTGAGGCCAGAGATTTACAGGGAGGAAGGAAGGAGAGTTACCAGCGTTAGTAAATGTCACAGAGAGGAACGTTCTCTCTTTCAGAGTTCTGAATAATCCACTCAATCGCATCCCAACCCTACAGATCCACACGGAGAAGGAAACAATCAGAGGGGAAGGAAAACAGATGTCAACCGGGAACAGTCACCAAATCACTGAAACCCAGTTTAACATTGAAAACATGCAAAAGAACTCAGTTTGCTTTTCTTCATCGGGCCGACATGCAAAGAAAATAAAAAGCCCTTTCTGTACACTGAATATCATTCCCTTACCTTTCTGGCATTGGCAGACATTCTCCTGGCCATCATGCCCTCCAGGTAACTGCTCAGACTGACTCCTTTGACAGTGATGATGGCCTCCTGGGTCAGGACAGTACTGAGGAGCAGGCGAAGGCAGGAGCACACGCAGAACACAGGACTCATATCAGTTTGACAGCACATAATGGTGGGAGTACACGACTGGATGGAGAAATGAAGTAGAGTAAATAACACCTACACTTCGGGGTTGTCAGGATGGGGCCTGTACAGCAGCCTCTCATCCACTGATATGAGGTTGGTGAGGGTAATCTGGAAGAGGCCAAGGGTTGGTTACACAAGCTGGTCAAACCTAACGCAGTGTGACTCAATCGATCCTACAACATAAAGGACTGAGCGGTGTCGTCAAGGTGACGGGCTCACGTTGAGCTCACATTTGTTGAACACAGCTCCATCTTTTTCTCGTCCGGGTCCACGATGGAGTGTTCCTTCACGTACGTCTGCGTGTGGTTGGTTCCCAGGATCTGTAATCAGATTCTTGGTTGGACAATTCTTGGAATAGCCAATCAGAATGCATTCATTGACCTCTGCTCAAGCTTCCTGGGGTCTTGTACAGGTACATATACTATTATTTTTCCACCACTCACCGCTCTCACGATACTCGGCAGGCCCCACTCTGTGCTGAGGAGTCTGTGGCTGTGAAGACGTCCCTCTGCGTCCAAGCCGCGGTCCAGCACGTCCACCCCGACCACGTTGGGGTTCATGGGGTTGGGGTACTTCCTCATGGCGGCCTTGATGACAGTCTCCCAGGGGTAACTGGCAAACAGAAGAGAATTAGGACGATTTCTGGAGCCTTATGAGAACCGAGAGAAGAAAAAAAAAGGATCTGAGACACATACGAGACGGTTGTGAATGTATGTTGGAAAGGAAGCAGGTGACCTCTGCTCCCTGTGCAGGTGGTCATTCAGTTTAACAGGCTTTTTAAATAAAAATCAGATTGACACCATAAACTGGGAACTGAAATGCGACAGTTTTAGAGTCTAACATGTCAGTTTCAGACCCAGTTACTAAGCTGAAGGTGTCATCGACCTCGACCTTTGTCTGCAAATCACATCAATCTGCTTCATTCACGTTGGGAACACTCAACCCCAAAGTGACCAACCTGAAAACATGCTCCGTGCTCCAGATTTTCATTTTTCATACGACGGTCTGGACCTTTAGCCTTGAAGAACAGAGAGCGTCTGGTGTCCCGAACTCTATCACCTGACCATGTTCACACGAGGAAGCAGCTCCAGCGATCAGAGAACGGGGCCTGTGATGGAAGCTCACGACCATCAGTGAAGCGCGTCCGCGGAGCGCATCGCGTCCTCCGTCCCTCCGAGCAGCCTCGTTACCGGAGCGCGGACCACACGGCGGAGAGGAGGCGCATCGGCTGGAGCCGCCGGGCGGAACAAGGGAGGAAAAGGTGGATCTAAAACAAGCAGAAAAGACGAACGAGAAGCCGGTGCAATATCAGAGACACCGAGAGACAAGTGAGACGCAGTGGAAAACGGCTTCATGTGAGACTTTCAAAATAAAACTCTGAACCGGACTTTTCAAGCTGCGACTTTTCTTTTCTATGGCATCACTCATGTTTTTATGGAATGCTTCGATGATCATTTGACAGATGTTATATATTTTTTAAATCAACGAATATGATTCGAAAACATTTCGTGAGAAATACAAAACCATCGTGTTGGGCTTCAATCGGTCTCATACAAAAAAACTGCATTTACTCTGCAAGTACTAACTTTTGAGTTCAATAATTTCTTTCTTGACTCTTCCAGCGGGGTTTGACACAAACATACCAACGCGCTGTAAATGTGAGTCCCGCAACAATACAGAGGCTTTTGCACCTGATTCTTCCGCTCTGCCTGTGGGTGTGTTGGGCAACTTGATGGATCAGGTTGCGCTCCGCTGCTGCATCCGCCTCCATCTGTGCGCATGCGCAAAGCATCTTTCCATCACCCGGCCGAAGAGGAGCAGAGCAGCGTCGAGCCTCTGTACAAACACCCCAAACAGACAGGAAGCGATCAGACTCTGTGATAAAATAAAGGTGTAATGAAGTCATCTTGGCCTCTTCGACCACCTGATACATGACATTTTTGAAAAATCTATTGTTGAGTCACTCAATATGGATAACATATTGTTTGTGTAGTTGTTAATTAAAAAAAAGTTAATAGTCCTAGATTGACAGAATGCACTCTTTAATAGATTTTTATGCCAATTTGGCGTCCTGTGGTGGCACCTGCTGCTAATTCTAAACAGATCAGAGAAATCTAAAGCTCTTGCTGTATTTATAGATTTGATGGAATGAGGTAAACATGTACAATACAACACATTAGCAGTCTATTTTTGTCAAGCCTTTGTTTCAAAAAGAAAAAAAGATTGAAATCAGCAAGATTTTTGAATAGCCCAATTTACGTTTAAATATTTATGTTGGAAACAGTTATAAATATTTCAATAATTAAAGGCTGAGTATAATTGCTTTTTTTTTGATTGTGTGTGTGTTTCCCATTATCATTGTACCATGTATTCAAGTTTTTACCAGTTTTACAGTAGAGTAACAGATGTTGGTTCTCTTTATTTTGAAAGTCTCACCAGAAGTGCGGCCTGGCTCCCGTTGGGCTTGACGCGCTTGTTTTCGGGATGTGAGCAGCGATTCATTGGAGCAGACGCGCAGTGGAGGCTAGTATGGTCCCCTAACGAGGAATTCGTGCCGTCGCCGTTCATTCAGCGGCCCGTTTATTTCACTCCGGCTGCAGAATAATTAATCACCTCTTTGAGAAGCTGATCAGTCGATCATCAACCGGAATAACGCACACTGCATGACCTTGCATTGAATGTCATAATAGACGGTGTTTTTTTTTAAAGCACCGACACGGTAAGATAATAAGCATCCCAATTCTCAGCGAGTAGAAAGCGACACCGATGTCTTTTTTTTGTCCGTGATGTGCGGTATGAATGCGTGCGGGTGAGAGGATGACTGCACTGACTGCTGTGCGGAGCGATGCTTTCTCGTGTCCGTGACGGGGACGTATCTCGGGATATTTGGAGAAGTGAAAATGATGATGTGCCTGGTCGGGTGTAGTGGAGGAAGGCCGGACTGCATGCCGCAGAAGGCGAATCGCCATATCAGTGGGGGCTTTCTACAGCGCACATCTGCAGGAGGCTTTCAGGAAGGGTGTTTAAAAAAAAAAAGAACACAAGAGGAATTGAAATGGTGATGCTTGGTTTTATTTTCAGAGCGGTTCAGGCGGTGAGGACCGCGGCAGATGCTGCAGCAGCGCTTGATCCGCTCCGGGCTGGTTGGATGGGGGGTGGGGGCGGAGGGAGGAGGAGGAGGAGGAGGAGGAGGCGGGGGGGCGGGGGGGGGGGTTGCATCTTTTAGGATCATTAAATCACACCGTGCGCCTCAATAGGCGCTCCGCTACTTATCGGCCCCTGCGTCCGTCTGGCTCCCTATAGGAGCTGACCCATTTCAATGTAAGAAGTGGGCCACCGGCCGATCCCCACTGTCATTATAAGTACCACCAGTAAGACTGTTTGCTCGGGTTCACGCCAAAAATCTGCTGACACATGCGCTCTACCGGACGGTGTTACCAGCCTTTGTGCGCGCCAGGAAGCCTGTGGCCCATCCACCGGGCCTCACGGGGCCAAACTGCTCCTACAGGCTGGATCTGACCCCTGTAGAACTGGCTTGGATTGTAGATGGTGTCACACTTGAGACAAGTTCTGATTGTAAAGACTTGGTGATCATCACTATTTTCCTGGTCAGGTGATGGTCTTGTTGTGATTGTGAAGGGCTGCTCAGTGTGAACTCTTGAATTTGTGCTGCTGTGTTTGATTCCAGATCACTGGCCGCCGCCATGGAGATTGTTACACACTTGATTAATGACACCATTGAGTTCTACAAATGGACCTTAACTATTGCAGGTTAGTATTTACAGTACTTGAATCACTTGAAATCCGAAGGCTTTGTAGATGAGCCAGGAAATACACACTGCACTGATGTTCATCAATTTGCTGTTCATCTTCACATGAGATGATGAGGTGAGTCTTTATTGGGTGACTCTGTGTATTTGTGAGGGTTAGAGCTTCATGATGTAGTTGAAAAAGGTTCTATGCAGCTTGTATATTGTGTATTGGTATACTGTACTATTTATTAGATGTTTTCTGCTCTGTTCTTACTGGGCTCATTTGGTAAAGTGTTCCCATGTGTCAGTTAAGTGTAAACTGTATTTTTGATCTCTTCTAAAGAAAAAAAAACCAACAAGAAAATTAAAACAAAACCAAAAAACAGGAATTAATCATCAGGATATATCATAAAATAAAGTTTTATAGTTTTATCAAACTCACCACGAGTTTTCTCAATTGAATTTTCTTTTCTTTTCTTTTGGCGCTCTCATGTAACACCTGTGTGACTTGTTGGGTGAACATAACAAGTATTCACCAGAACATTTGTCCTGCAGACAAGCGGGTGGAGAAATGGCCCCTGATGGACAACCCCCTGCCCACGCTGGCCATCAGCACCTCCTACCTGCTCTTTCTCTGGCTGGGGCCCAAATACATGAAGAACAGGGAGCCCTTCCAGCTCCGCAAGACCCTCATCATCTACAACTTCAGCATGGTCTTCCTCAACTTCTTCATCTTCAAAGAGGTACGCTCCTTCCCACATGTAGATGTGCAGCTATTGTGAGTGAGATGAATTTGAGGAGGTGTTTCACTCTAAACATAAAAATGCCCTGAAAGGAGCGCGTTCCAGTCGCAGTGTGTTCCTCTGGGTTTAGACTAACCTAATTACAGCGTACCCGGCCTGCTTCCTGCTCCTTCTCGCCTTTTCCCTGGTGAAAGTGTCACGCTCACTGCTCGTCTTTGTCCCTGTACATCACTGGATCACAAACACTCTCTCCTGTTCTTTCAGCTGTTTATGGCAGCGCGGGCGGCACGCTACAGCTACATTTGTCAATCGGTGGATTACTCAGATGACCCCAACGAAGTTCGGGTGAGTGTCTGAAGAGAAAAAAGCCAGTCACAGATACACACCCACACATTTTTCTCACATTTTAACTTTTACCATTATTGCATGAGTGGATCTGTTCTTTTAATATGCCTCTGCCACCCAAAGGTGCAGGAGGCATTCTATATTATTTGGATGATGGTCTTGCAGTGAATTTATGCAGCAGTTACTTCATCCAGAACAACTCCTCCTCTTCTGATTGCTACAGCTAGATAGGGATGCCTTTATGCTGTTCCCAGCAACTGAAGCTTGTGTTTCACTGGAAACCTGAGCAGCGTCCATTTATTTGGGCCTCGGTGCAGGAAAAAAAAGTGTGAGCTGTAAGCCGGATAATGAATAGTGTTCAGTTTCACTGCTCTTCCTGTTGCTCCATGACGTAGTTTAACACTTGACACACAAGCCAGGAGCAGAACGTCAGTCTCAGGTGACTGTTGGAGCAGGAAAGAAAAGAAAAGAAAAGAAAAGAAAAGAAAAGAAAAGAAAAGAAAAGAAAAGAAAAGAAAAGAAAAGAAAAG
>JAUESE010000010.1:9791588-9804348 GCA_032274725.1 Malacoctenus triangulatus
GTGAATTCAACATCGGCGCTCAGTTCAACGAACACGTGCCGTGCGAGCACGACGCGAGACACACAGAAGACTGGGAGAGGGACTCCGACAGTAAGAGCCGAGTGGACACGTCAGGCCTGGACGCTGCTCTCTTCGGAGACGCTGGCTGCAGAGCGTCGCAGGAGTTTGCTCCTAAAAATCGCGAGCAGAGCGTCCGTGCTTCTCCTCAGGAGAGCCAGCTGTGGGCCCAGCTGAGCTACAGCAGTGACAAAAAGAAGAACACCACTGCTCTCAATGCTGTGAGTGATGTGTCCAGGTGCTCTGTGTCGGTCGTCGGGGTCCAGCAGTTCACCGTACTCAGCTTGTGTCTTTTCCGTCCCTGCCACCTCTCTGTGTCTCAGGCTTTGAAGGAGATCGCCCGGGTGAGCGAGGAGCTTTGTAGCTACCAGGATGAGATCAGAAAGAAGAGTGGAGATAAGAGGTAAACACTGCTGTGTTAAATTTCCACCTCCTACTTGAAGACAGTAATGAATACACACTGAAGCTTCTCCTGTGCAAGTTTGTAAATGGAGGATCGGTCAATTTGAACTTTTCTCTCTTGAAAAACAGTCAGCGATGTTGAAATGCAGGATGGAATTTTTTGTGAAGGGATGAAATTACTCTGTGATTCCTTCCAGGAGTCGATGTGAGTCCATGTGTTCACCCGAGGAAGTGGCGATCAGATGTGGCGATAATAAAACCCTCCTGGAGGCGGAAGAAGCTCCATGCGACCTCAACCAGATCTACGATGACCTTCGGGCCCTGGAAAGGGAAAATTGGATCACGCTGTCGCCGAACAACACCTGGCAGGCCAGCAGAGCGCCGACCGAGTCCTGGACAGCAGTCACCGCCGAGCCGGACAGCAACAGAGGCATGCAGACCAGCCCTGGAGCGTCCTCTGACACGGACCCCGCGGCTCCCCCCGTCCCTCCTCGCAGCTCCTCCTGGAACCTGAGCGCTCCCGCCCAGTCAGACACGGAGCTCCACATCCCGGATTCTCCCGTGACGACGGTCAGGAAGTGCCACAGTCCTTGTGTTTTGGTGGACAGGAAGTGCAGCAGCCCGTCCATCGTCAGGAAGTTCGAGGCGATGCTGCAAGAAAACGAAGGGAAGGTTTTGGTTGACGGCGTGGTGGCGTCGTGCCCCGTACCGGCGAACCCCAAATGCAACATGGGCTGCTGCCACAGCCGCTGGTCCTGCGATGCCAGCAAGTTTTCCAACGCCAAGTTGTCTGCATACGGGACCGTCCAGAAAAGCTTCTCGGAAGTCAACATCAGGAGTGCTGGAAAAGACTTGGTCTCAGATTACTGTGCAGGTGTCGGAAACCTAAAGAGCCCCGAGCTGCAAATGCCTCCGTTCGTCCGAGACCTGCCTGTGGATTTGCTCTTGTCCTCTCTGGAAACAGTGCCTCTCAGCTCCAACCTCAAGGGCTCCAAGAGAAACATCATGCTGGAACAGAAAACAGCCGAGTTCAACAGGACTTTGTTTCAGGCTGAGATGGGCCGCGGGGTGGAGGACCTGGACAGTCGCACTGCAACGGATATCTGCTCTGTGGGTCACATACCGGTCCCGGCAGCGTCACGCGAGGCTTTACCTCTTAAAGGGACTGAATCACAACCTTATTATACCGACGGCCCCCCCACGCTCATGGATGTGCCCCCTGAATTGACGCTATCCCTCTTCGTGTCAGATCCCACCGTCGAAAGCCCCGAGGTCCAAGCGAAGTGGATGAGTTGTGCTACTGAACTAGAAGAGCTGCAAATGAAACAGGAACTGTCCCCCGTCGTGTCAGCGTCACAAGCTGGGCGCAGAGAGGCCACAGCGTCCTCTCACAATCCTGTTCTGCACCGCGAGGTTAAGCACAGAGTTCAGACAGCAAGCAGTCCCACCAGGAAAACACAGCACAGAGCAGCCACAGAGGCTCCTTTCTCTGAGGCTGCCTCGCCTGCAAACATCCTGCCCGCTCCGTCTGTGGACGGTTCCAGCTCGAAGACGGAGGATCCCCACGGAGCCAAGCCTCAGCCGGCCAAAGCTGCTGCTTCACTCCAGCAGCCGCCTGCCGAGAACAAACAAAGACAGGCGACGCAGCCAAGACACTCGTCTGACACCTCCCGACCTGGGCCCCGGATGATGAACGACCACCCCTGGAAGCCCCTGACTCTGGCCGCGTACCCCCGGCCGGAGGGCTCCAGGTCCAACTACGGGGCGGTGGAGAGGATCCTGAGAAACTACGAGGACGCAGCTCGGGCGCAGCAGACCCAGGGTCAGGAGAGCCACGCGCCTTCCGGCTCAAAGTTCAGCGCGAAGCGAGAGGAGGGCGTCGTCGACGCGGACCCGGCGCTCTCGCCTCCGACTCTGAGACACGCACAGACTTCCAAGTCCACAGAGACGCACATCACACATGTACAGCTCAGCAGCCACGACGCCGCGGGTGTGAGAGAGATACAGCTCCTCGTGCAGGTGGGTGGTTGGACTGAACTCCGCACATCTGTGAGGATACTTTGCTCTTTTTTGCAGGTGTGCAGTTTGCATTTTTTTGTTTTGACTGAAATGCAATTAGTCCTCACTATACTTCCAAGGCCAGCCGCGTTGTTGAACCTGCGCGAACCTGCACATGTCGTTCTATTCTCAAACGCGAAGCAATTGCCCTTGACTGAGGACAGCTCTGCTGGGAATGTTGTTTATTTCTGGTATGTGCTAAGAGACAGAAGCAGGCCAAAGCCTCCATTATAATCTGGGCATCTGGGCCATTCGGCTGCTTAGAGGCTTTTAACAAAAGGAGCTGGCAAAGAGGCACGTAAAGTTTAAACGAGGCGGGAGGTCCATCACCTTGCCGGCGTGCGATTTATCGTTCACGCCTCTGACGCGGCCTCAGAGCAGCAGTGTGTTTTTTCTGGCCCCGGTGTTGCAATCACAAAGTGTCTGCAAGAAGCCAGCTGCCTGAACGCCCTTGGCAGAGCAGAGGGATGAGAAAGCAGAAGTGAGTGTTCTTCCAGGTCATGCAAGTGTCAAAGAAGCTGTAGGAGCAATTATTCAGGCAGGTTTATCTGCCCGTATGAAAAGAAGGTAATTACAGGTACAATTTTAGTTTGACTCTAACCTAAAAAACACTGACCGAGGCAGATAATACTGACAATTCGAAGATAGCATTGTGGCACGAGGGAGACCTAAATTTGCTCTCGACCAGCCGGAACTTGCTTCCCTGCTGTCCCTTTTTTTAGAGGTCCTGTTTGAATTATGCCTGTTGTCTCCCTAGGGTCACGAAGACCACAGATGGAACACGTGACAAAATGTAAAGTATCCAAGTGTGAAAACACGATTGGAGGCAGAATGGTGTGATCATCCTAAATGTTAATTCATGTGTTTCCCCGCAGGAAGACGAGGAGCCTCCGGTCTCTCCTTCGGCCGTCCAGAGGGTCTTCCCTCGGCCCGCGCGTCCGGCCAACCGCCGACTCCCCTCCCGCTGGGCCAGCCGCTCCCCTCCTCCATCCTCCTCCAGCCCCTCGTCTCCATCCAGCACTCCCGTCGTGCCGCCGACCTTCCCCCAAAAGAAACACTCCTCCTCCTCCTCCTCCTTCAGCTACTCGCACTCCTTCCACATCGAAACTGTGATCATTTGATCTCACCGTGTGCTGGAAACCAACCAGAAGCCTTCAGTGACAAACCTCTGGACTCTCAACCTTTTCCTCCTCTCTTTATACTGTTGCATAAACCAAATCCAGACTGATTCTCTACCAATACTGACTCAGAAGTGCTTTAGTTGTGAGTTCATCCGCTCACGTTTAGAATGTATGTGGCGTCCGGCAGAGCCCGACCAAGTCCAGGGTGTGAAGCAGCCGAGCGGCTTTCAACAGGCGTGCTGCGATTTACCCGGCAGACATCATGTAATCCATCAGCGAAGAACTGCACCCTCGGGATGAAAGTTGTTCATTCATGCCAACAGCCTGAATGAGTGTCGTTTGCTCAGGCCTGGATTGCAGCTTTGACTAGCGTAGCCTTGCAGATCTAGCCACAACAGACCGGTCACTGCCCCCCCCCCCCTGTTCTTTATTTACACCCTGTAAGACCTTTAAACCTTTTGCTAAGTGAAGCTCAGAATGATATTCAACTTTTTTTTGTATTTTGCTACATGCACAAAAAGCAGCGTCATGTTGATTTCAGAGACTGTGGAGCAAAAATGTGACTGGCTGTTCCTTCGTCAGTGTGCTGAATGCAGCAGTGTCCGATTCTGACTCCTTGAGTGTCACTAAGCCTGGACGGTACCTTGCCTGCGACAAGAAAAGTTTTGCTTCACACTCATGTTTGGCTTCATAGTTTTCCTTAACGTCATACCAAAGGCTCGGTTTCTCTGTGTTTTTCTTGATCAGAACTCAAATGCATCCTTTGTGATGACATTTCTTTTCTCTGTCAATCCACTGCTGTGTTTTTTTCCCAGGTAAAATGTATGTTAAACCTCATTCATGACAGTCTGTTTCTCTGCACAACATACGTACAATGCTTATGATATGAAAAAAAAAGAAACTCTTTTTCTACTTTTATTAATTCTGAATGGTCACATATCAGGACATTGCTCAGCTGAGTAGTACAGTTCTTTTGGGGTCAAAGTGGTGAACGTATGATGGAGGTGATGCCTTTGCTGTTGTTTTTGTGTAATAAACATGAGGACATGAAGGTCTGTCTTCTCCTTTACCATCAGTTACCAAAACATCCACCTTCTTCCTGACAAAAATTCATGATATATTTTGTCTTGCAGCTTTACTTCCTGACAACTTGTTCGCCTGGAAGATGTCACTCAGGGATTGTTATGTGTTGTTGAAGTGTTGAGTAACCATGTAAACGACCTCCTTGGTTTCCTAACTTGTATATTAATATAATCATTCATCATTTAGCTCACTGACCACAAGCTAACCAGACGCTGTCACCGAGCAGTGTCGGTGTTTCTGCGGGCCTCCTCTGGTCTTGGCGGTGCAGCGCGCACATGAATTTATTCTGCTCTGAACATCAATCAGACGCTTCGCATAAATATTCATGTGATGGAGGATTCGTATGTGATCGCTGAGCTCACCGAGACAAACCAGCAGAACAAAGCGACTGTCTGGCTGCTCTTGTTTCCATCACACGCCTGACTTTTTTTTTCGTGATGCTCTGATCTTTGCTTCTAATTGATGATTGCAGACAGACTTGAAGGCAGCAGAGGAACATCCCATTGTTTTTTGTCCATGTGTCTTTCGTATATGTTTGTACTGTGGCTTTAAATCGCTCCACAAACGCTTCTTTTTTACCTTTTTTTTTTAGACGCGATTCTCATTAAATCATTTAAAGATTTTTGCTGCGCTGGCTGGATGATGGAGCTCTTTGCCCAACAATTTATTGTCATAGCTCGGGCGCATATTAAATCAACTTGTGTTTCATGTGGCCCCTGAACCAAAATGAGTTTGACACCCCTGATTTACATGAACCTTCAAAGGGAGACACCAGCGCGTGGACCCGCGGGCTCTTAAAGAGACAGACACCAGACACTTCACCCTGAAACCTGGCACCGCCGGCTGACTGAAATAACAGGTGCAACAATGTGGTGGAGCCAGAAATCCTACCCTGGCGCTGATATAAATATAAATATTGTCTTTCCCCGCCGATGCCCGGCCTGCTGCTGCTGCAGCACCGGCCGTCTCGCCTCGGCTTCCCGAGACAAGGTTGAGCAGGAGTGTCGACTCGCGTTGCTGGCCTGCGCTCAAGTCTGGAGGCTTCCAGATGCTGGAGCCATTATATAACCGCTGGTAACATCCTGATCCCAGTGCTGCTGGAAAGAATTTATGGAATAATCTGTATTTGGTCCTGCAAGTGCAGAGTGACCACAGCTGCCTTTGAAAAGATCGTCAACAAGTGTATAAAAAGCAAACAAAGCAGCCTCTGCACAACAGCATCGCATACTTTTTGTTCTTTAAGACAAAAAAAACAACGTTTCTTTGAGTCCACCTCTGTTTTTGAGGTCCTTTACGTTTGTTCAGATGAAACTTAGCAGCAGTTTGCTCGCAATAAATGTAGAATGTGACTTCAGGGGTTAATGAATCACAAACTTTTACCCAGAAAACCTCTTTTCGGACGAAACTGAACTGTGAATCACGTGCAGGCACATTTCAGGATCGACTCTGTTTGCTGCGCGGCCTTGAGTACAGCTCAGTCACTACACAGGAATTCTAATGAGCAGCAGTGCGAGCTCCATGTTGGACAGCAGCCCCCTTATTTGTTTTCAGATGGGGCAGTGAGACGTGTGAATAATGAAGCCTGACTGGCTGGTGAGGAAGTTCTTGGCCATCCCGCCTCATTAGGTGGACCTATGCTTGTGCAAAAACATCCACTTATTGTACCGCTGGAGATTAAGGTCGCTTTACTGTCGGGTGCTTTTGTGAAGCCTCGTGAACTGTGAGGAGAAGAGGATTCTCAGTGAATCCTGCTGTTGGTATTCACAACAGAGCGCCCGTTTCTAAAGCACAATAGACGCTGCAGCAGACGGCCGTATCTGGACTCCCGGTGGTTTCGTTGGCATTTCCAACGGCCACATCCTCTTTTGCTGCCGCCACAAAAAAAACAAAACTCCGACTCTCTCTCCAGCGTCTCCTGGCTCTCCGCCGCCCAGCCGCACTGACCTCCCTCCTCACAGGAAACTCTCACCGCCCTGAAAGCCTCTGGCACCTGCCAACCTGCCATCCTCCCTCATCTGAAATAGACCCTGACTGGCAATCATTTGATCTGTGTGTGTGTGTGTGTGTGTGTTGATACAGAGGCATCCTGGCTACAGCAAATTCCCCGACTTCCTGTGGCGCTCCAGACAGCTGCATATCGATCAGCACACTGATGCATCAAGCCAGAGGCCCTCACACAGAACGCACGCACACTCGTTTGCACTGGCACGCATGCAACGTCGTGAGTGCATGCACATCGAGACCAAGTAAAATACTTCTTTCTGTTCCTCCTCTTCTCCCATTAGTAGCTTGTAATTCCACGCAGGCCTCCATTATCAGTCTGCGGCTGCATCCTGGAAATCAGACGGATGATAAAACGAAAGGAATTAGCCACAGATAGGAAGATTGGAGGCGATCAATGGGTTGTAAAAAGAAAGTTTCCAAGTTAAGGGTTTGTCCAAAATTGACTGAAAGATTAGTTGCATTGAATCGTGTTTTACAATCGTGCTTTTAGAGATGGCTGTGCTCTCCTGGTGCAGTGCTTCACAGAGCCACGTGTCTGTAGAAGCTCCTGATGAACCGATTGAGCCGAATGTCCCGTACGGAGCACAGAAAGAGCCAGCGTGTCTGGAATGACAGCCAGAGAAGAAGAGTCACCGCACCAACCTTCCTGAATTCCTTCCCCACTTTTAAATAGAAGCGGAGAGATGAGGCGTTTCAAACAGAGCTGACTCTCTCCCGGTCTTGGATACAGCGTGGCGTATCTGTGCTGGTGACCTTTTATGTTTGCACCACTGTCATGAATAATTTGGTTGATCTATCCCAGCAAACGGAAGGAAATACTTTGTTGATACAGAATACATGCAAAAGACAATCCACCCTGGAGCTACACTTGCATGTGTGTTCTTCAGTCAGAGGGATTCCTGCGATCCACCACTCTCCCACTGTGGTGGATCGCAGATGTTACATTGAGGATGTTCACTTTTGTGTTGGAAATGTGGTTTAAATTGTTGAGTTAACAAACAGAGGATTGTTTTGGTTCCTGTGTGATTCTCACAGAGTTTTTGTGGACAGAAGTGAAGGATTTATGCTCTCAGTAGCTGTAGATCAGACCGCAGCGCAGGAAGCGTCTCAGCCTCCTCCTGCTTTTGGCACTTTCCCTCCTTTTCCTGCGCTGTGACTCAATGTTTATCTCATACAGTCATCCTTGTTTGTTCATGCCTGCATGTTTCATGGCCAGGATGTGTTTATTTTTTCTGTCCACACATCTGACCTCCTTTACGTGCAGGTTTTATGATGGAACAAACCTAGATGTCCGATTGAAAACCTGCCTGCCATCTGTGCCTGTCCGTGCCTGCACAGTAGTATGATCCCAGAACATTTCACACTTTTTACAATCCCTGAGAAAGGTGGCACCTCTTGGTATAACATTACACATTTTTTCTAAGGAGTTGGAGTGGACAGATTTCTCAGAAAAAACTTAATTAGCCTCGTTGTCTGTCACCTTTGTTGTGCTGTCACAACCTATTGCCCCTATTTTAAGCTTCAACCTCAGTTGAGTTTTATCTCTGTCCTCTAAAATATATTTTTGCTTATACTGTCATCTCAACATATTTCACATGGACACTTTGAGAATCAAGCCTCACACACTCAGATAGATGTTGTTTGACTTGGATGAGTCCACAGAAATGTGACCTCCCAGACTGAGACAGCTCACAGGTCGGCCTATCATGTTCTGATGATCTGCCTGTAAAATGACAATCGATCATAAAGCTGAGGCCAGCGACAATCAGAACCAAAGCTGTGGTGTATTTTGTGGCTGTTGCTGTTTGAACTCTTTGTCCATACTTCTGAATAAGGACATGTCTGCAGAGCCAGCTCCTCAGCATGCAGTGTTTACAGACTTTGACAGACACAGAGCAGGTTTTATCCTGAGCTGTGAAGCGATCCATGTCGATTTGTATCCCAGTGCACGTTGAGGGGTTACTCACGTGTGTGGTGCGATATGTTTGTGGCCAAGAACC
This sequence comes from Malacoctenus triangulatus, assembly GCA_032274725.1. Classification (NCBI taxonomy): domain Eukaryota; kingdom Metazoa; phylum Chordata; class Actinopteri; order Blenniiformes; family Labrisomidae; genus Malacoctenus; species Malacoctenus triangulatus. The sequence goes on from JAUESE010000010.1 coordinate 9,800,314, forward strand.
AGAACAACGCAGTTTATAGACATTTGTTTTGGCATCGTCGTTTGGTGATGAGCGTCAACACGCTGAGTGGTTTTTGTGAAGTGAGTATTCCGCCCCCCTGTGGACATGATATGAAACTGCGTCTGGTTTTTCAATGATTGTACAGCTGTAGTGGCCGACAAGGGCCAAACACACTTCAACGGCCCAATGCGGCTCAGTTAGAGAAAACAGCTTCAAGTACAGGAATAATGCAGATTCACAGACACAAACAAAAGTCTAAACGAGGTTCAAAAAGAAAAACGTGCTGCAAAGGACAAAACGTGCTGCAAAAAACAAAAAACAAATGCATCGTCATCAAACGCAGTCCAAATAGAGAAACGACGCAAAACGCAAAACGATCTAAACTAAGGAACGGTCTGCAAATAAAAAACGCTGGAAGTGCTCCAAACCTGCAGGGGGCGCTGTAAGCGCCCTCACTGGCTCGCTCTGTACATCGTTGGGCCGTTGACGTATACGGTTCCTGAGGTCTGTTGTTTCCGGGGGACGCATTTCAGAGTAACACCAAGCGTCTGCCATTTACCAAGGTGGGTCCTTACATTTTTATTAAGTGTGTGTTGCTGTTGTGCAGCCCCAAATTGAATTTATTTAAGAAGTAAAAGTATGTCTTTGTGCTTGTTAATCCCACGTTTTAAAGCTAATATTGTCACTGTAAACTGCTCTTTATTGACGCTGTGTGGTTCACTTCTGCCCTTAAAGTTTGTTCAAGGTTTGATGGATTTATGTGAATTTATTTAACGTGGACTTACTATTGATGGTTTGTGAAACAAACGGGCTTAAACAATTATTAGTTTCTCTCAGCTATTAGTAAAAGACGTTTCACTAACGATGAAACTGTTTCAGCAACACAAACATAACACAAAAGTCAGGTTTTTCATGTTTGTGTGTTTTCATGCTTGTCACAATGTCATTGACATTGTGTAGTTTTTCTCACATCTTAACGAGGCTGTTTGTAAGAAATGCATGCATTGCTCATTGCTCAGTTATTCAGCCCGTCCAACAAGAGTCAATGGCAGAATAAGTTCTGTTCATTCTTGGCTGTGCTGCTCATCCCACAAATGCATCATCTTCCTCACCAATGTGGGTGTAATTTGAAAGGAAACACGTTTGGGTTTTCAAAAAGAGGGAGAACATTAGGAGTAACTCTGCTATGTTAAGTTTGTCCCTTCACAAGACAACCACCAGTCTGTTGACCCTCTGCTTTTGCAAGTGAAAACCAAAGGTTGAGAGGCAGCTGTGCCTTCTTGCAGGATGGTCCAGTGTGTGCTGAGGCAGCAGCTCCTGAGGAGCAGCAGCTGCCGTGGATCCTGGCTCAGGTAACGGAGTTCAGCCAGGCTCGTGATTGTAGTGAGGTCATGATTGAAAGAACATCACATCTGGCCAAGTTGCACTCACAGTTTTCATTCGCTGTCCAAAATAAATACTCAGCCAGTCAAATGCTTCTTCTCAGCTTGTTGACGCTCATAAAATGTGAGTCTCTCAAAGAAATGCCTGAAGTTTAGCACACAGCTATGAAGGCTTTGTATCAGAGACTGTGATTTGAAGTGTGTTTTTGTGGTCTGATCCCACATTTAATGAAGCTGAGGTGAATCAGGAGCAATCATCTTCGTCCTGTTTGTGGGTTCAAAAGGTAGTTTTAAGTCTTGAGCAACACAAGACTCCATCCTGGCAGTTTAGTGCAATTACACAGACGGTTGCAATCAGAATTGTTGAACTACTTGAACCTGCGCGACTCTCCATTATGTCAGTAGAAGTAAACAAAAAGCATAACACAAGTCGAGCGAAGTAAAGAGAAACCAAAACAAAGCGTCTGAGTGGTGCCAAACCGTTATGACCACCGCTCGTCTCTGTGCGCGCTCGATGCAGCTTGCTGATTTCTGTGGTTTCTGGGCTGATGTCAGTAAAGATCCCACTGAAGATCGTAATGCACTTCATGTTTGGCATATGATCCTCTTTTTTCTTTTAAATCTGCAAAACAATGGAGAGAGGCTGCCACCGTGAAGCGACGGCGCTGCCGACTGCCTGTGTTATGAAACCTGAAATGACTCGATGAAAGTTTTCTGGCATCATAAAATAAAGTTTGTTTTCTCGAAGCATCGTCAAAACATGGAACTGTTTCTTACTTGCTGCTGCGCGCTGTCTGAACCGCGACGCTCACCAGGCTCCTGCAGAGATGGAGCAGCGGCGGCGTCTACTCCGGCGTCCATGGCTTCGACCCGGTGGAGATCCGGGAGAAGCTCCAGGCCTTCCCCGGAGGCTCCGTCGATCTGCTCAAGCAGGACTCCGGCGTCGCTGTGCTGACCGTCAACAACCCCTCCCGCATGAACGCTTTCTCTGGTGAGCTCGCCGGGAACGCGCGCGACTTTGGGATGTTTCACTGTATCCGAGCAACATTGGATCTGTTTTTTTTTTTCCTCTGCCAGGCAGTATGATGGTGGAACTGGAGCAGCGGGTGACTGAGCTGGAGAGCTGGACGGAAGGCAAAGGCCTGATCGTTCGGGGCGCTGCTGCGACTTTCTGCTCGGGATCGGACCTCAATGCCGTGCGCGCAATATCCAACCCGCAGGTCGGAAACCTGAGAGGCAGCTGTTGTGTTTCTCTTTCCGTGGCCACATAAATACCAGCCTGCATGCATGTCTGTGTTCCTTCCTGCTCATTCGTCTCTTGTCTCGTAGGACGGGTTGAAAATGTGCATGTTTATGCAGAACGCTCTCACGAGGCTGCTCAGGTCAGGACTCCTGATTTCCTCCTGATTTCCTCTGTATTCGATGTTTCTACTAAAGCAGTAGTAACCAGAGAGAAGCTGAACGAGCTCCTGGTAAATAATGTTTCCCTCAGTCTGCTGACGGGATGTTTTCCTCACTGCAGGCTGCCTCTTATCTCCGTCGCTCTGGTGGAGGGGAGAGCGTTGGGAGGCGGTGCAGAGCTCACCACCGCCTGTGATTACAGGTGATGTTTCTACCCGACCGCGCGAAAGATTCAAAACATTTTACTCAACAACTGATGTGTGTGGTGTGTGTCTCTCTCCCAGATTGATGACGCCCGGCAGCGTGATCCAGTTCGTTCACAAACACATGGGTTTGGTCCCCGGCTGGGGCGGCGCCGCGCGACTAGTCCGCATCGTAGGGAGCCGGGAGGCGCTGAAGCTGCTGGGCGGCGCCGTGAAGGTGGACGCCGAACTCGGGCTGCGCGTGGGACTGGCAGACGGAGTCGTGGAGGCCAGTCAGGAAGCAGAAGGCGGAGACGCCTGCGTGGAGAGCGCTGAAAACTGGCTCGGTCGGTACATAAAAGGACCCGCGCCCGTGATCCGGGCGGTGAAGAAGGTGGTGGTTTCAGGGAGAGAACTTCCCCTGTCAGAGGCCCTGAGGACTGAGAAGGACGTTTTCGGGACGGTGTGGGGAGGTCCCGCCAATCTGCAGGCTCTGGCCAGCAAGTCCAAACACAAATGACCTGCTCCAAGTGGCCTTTTCTTTGTTGCTGCCTTTAAGAGCATCAGACACCAACAAAGGTGTTATCAAATACTCTTGTCATGATCAAAGTAGAGTAGAAGAGTACCTTTAAAAAGAGGTGAGCCATTGAGACACATCACCTTTGTGTTTCAGAAACTGAACTGAAGCAACTCGAGCACCTGGCAGTAACTCAAGCAACAGACACTCTGACTCTGTAAAATGAATACATTAGTTTAGATTTACATCAACATTTTAACAGAGTGGTGAAAACACAGTTTGAGCATGCTGGAAGATCCTTTTGTATCTGTTTGTATGTCCTTTTAAATCACTTCTGTTATCAAGCATATGAGAAGTGTTTGCCTGATGTTGGAGGACAGATGATGATGGGATCATTCGACACACACTGACGAGGTGTATCGAGCAAGAGTTACCTGCGTCTGTCTGCTCTGGCACTATTGTCTGTTATCTGATCTCTCAGTGCTCATGACGTCATTGCAACTTTATTCATCACTTCTTTTTTCTATTGTATTCCAAACTAGTCCATAAAGAA
>JAUESE010000010.1:9828521-9845229 GCA_032274725.1 Malacoctenus triangulatus
GTGTGTGTGTGTGTGTGTGTGTGTGTGTGTGTGTGTGTGTGTGTGTGTGTGTGTGTGTGTGTGTGTGTGTGATTACTAGAGATTCCCTGTCTTGTACGTTTGCTACGTTTAGCTCAGAGCAGCAAAAAAAGCAGAGCACCATTGATAAACACATCTTTCTGTCTTCTGTGACAAGTATTACATATCTGTGAGTTCAGTTTGAAGTTCAATCCAGAAGAAACAACCAGGTCGATTAAAAATCAATGAACCGTTGTACAGCTTTGACAATGCATTGAAACGGAGGAGCAGAAGTAGCAGACGAGTTTCTAAAGTGAGACAAATGTCTAAGTACTGTTTTATATTTGAGCATTATGATCATTTCGATGTGTGTTGCAGCTGTTGGGAGCTGTCGGGCTACATCAAGTCATGCGACGACATACTTGTGTGTTTAACCCCGGTGAGACCTCAAATGACCATTTCTAGACATGTTTTGTTTGACTTTTTGAAGTCAGACTTACTCTTTGTGCTAAAGACAACCAAATATATTAGAGGTGTTGATCTTTCAGTGCATCCTGCGTGTTGGATTTACAAGGACACATGAGGTCTCACCACACAGAGAAGTTGAACTTCTTTCAGGGTGTATGCTGCGCTTGTACAGTGTGCCTGCATGCATAGAAGCATGCTGCGTGTTGCGCTGTGCCGTGGACCTGACCTCAGGAAGGTCCCCCTCAGCAGGCCTGACTAATTTGGCCATGAGTGTGGCATTAACTACACATTCCTTCGGAACCGGTGGCTCTGCTTCCCTCTCCACCTTGCCACGAGCACTTCAAATAATATCGCACTTTATGATGAAACTCTCTGCGGTCGAGCATCGCTCTCACCAGAAACAGTTTTTGGGTTGTTTTTTTTGTTGCTACTCTTGGAAAAACATGATAATCCAGTGAACGGACAAAGTTACTGATGTGACAGGAGAGGGAAAAGTAAAGAAAGTCCTGATTTCATTTTAGAGGGTGACAACTTTTTTTTATTCCTAAAATATTAGAGGAAAAGTCAGTGAGAAAAGCCAGAAACCCTCCTGACAGGAGTGAGAAAGTTTATGTTCTCTCTCCCTTCTCCTGCTACCCCAGTGTTGGGTTTCTTATGAAGCCGTGGAGAGACAATGACAGCGTACTGGGGATCAAACGCTGCAACCCAGGAAATTTTAATCATCGCAGCACCGCCGGCTTTTTTTCTCATCAGCTGTTGCCAGGCAACAGGTGGGGCAGCCCCCAGGTATTCTGTATATAAATATATACGTGTGTGTGTGGGTGGGTGTGGGTGTTAGGGAATGGGAGGGTGTGCAGATCAGGGTGTGTATAGAAGAACCTCTGGGTTATTTCATTAATCTGCACGGGGAGTCTTTTCTTCTTCTCCTTGATAAAACCCTTTCTGCTCATGCTCTATAGCGGACAGCCCGTCTGTCCTCGACTTTTGTGCTGTGATCACTCACCTCTGCAGGGACCCGTGTCAGGCATCCCCCTCTCAGAGAGGCTGAGTGAGAGTAGGTGCGTGTGTGTGTGTGTGTGTGTGTGTGTGTGTGTGTGTGTGTGTGTGTGTGTGTGTGTGTATGTGTGAGTGAGAGAGGGAGAGAGAGAGAGGGAGATACAGAACACTGCGGTCATTATGAAGACTTTTCCAAGCTGCATCTCTCTGGAAAATCCAGTTTATCCTGCAAATACTGTGAATCATTTTTGTTGACTTTTTACCCAACACATGGTCAAGCAACAGCCCCCAAGAAACTGCAGGACCGCTCGCTATAGAAAGTTGAAAGAAGGCAGATGGCCTGAGCTTTATTTTTCTAGTGAACAATTTCCTCTCAATCGAAGGGGTTCTAATGGAAAGAGCCTGAATTAAAACATGTGTGAAAGTACAATTTACCCCTTCGTTTCTCACCCAGGCAGAACAACCCCGCCGAACCACACGGCTAAGAGAATTTGCCTTTTTATAAAGCAAATTAATTCTGACATTTTTCCATTCAGTGGGGAAAAAAAGCCAGCAAAGCTCCCTTGGCCACATCTGCTCGGCCTGAGTTACCGGTGGCTAATGTTGGCTTGTTGGAACTTCAGGAACTGTTGAGACAATGTGGTTTTAACAGTCAACAAATAGCTTCTCAGATTTTGCTAACATTAACTCGATGCAGTAATGCATCCTCTTGCAAAAATGCGCCATTCAGTTGTAGGTTGCCTGTTCCCAGGGTGTTTAAAGTTCAACAAGTTGGTTCTCAGAGCAAAGAGGAGATAATTTGTCCAAATTGTATGTGTACAAAAAACTGCTGCGCCGTACTGAGTTTTACCCACCGAACATCAACATTTGTGAGGGAACGTTTCAGGGTGAAAGGGAAAGTTTTACACCTTAAGGTGTGGATAGTATGTTTAATGGGCCTTTATCATGGTTATAATTCGCAATGTTTACTCGCTCAAATGAGCTCTGAGCAGTGCAACACTTCAGGAGAGTTAAAAAGAAAGTAACACATTCATTTATCAATAAATGCACAACAGTGTTTTTACTCTCTTTGTGTTTTAGAAGTGGCTGGTTGTGTTTCAGATTTGCATCATATGTTTGTGAAAGCCATAAAATCCAATCCAAACAAGCTGCTTTGATTCCAAGTATAAAAGTAACCTTTGTTATCTGTCATTGTTCTGTTCCGGCTGTGGTTGGTCACGCATTTTCATTGTACCCAACAAAGGAGAAAGAATCTCTCCTCCCAGAGAACAGGGGCTCTAAAAATTAAACAAGTGTTGATTATTCGCACACAAGCAATCCATTTCAGGTTTGAAAAGCAGTCATAAAAAAATACCCAGGACCCATAAAACAGCTGGATTCAAGGGCTGGTGTTTTATAATTAAAACCAAAGGTTATTCCTGCTAATGACCAGTGTGGGACTGTTCAGCAGAGACACTCCATGTGGGCCGCACACTGGTTAAATCCCAATGAGCTGCAGCGGCTTGAGAAAGGAGACGGATAAAGTGGGGAAAACAAAAGCATCAACAGCCTGGAGGCTGAACATGTAAACATGAGGAAGTCTATAATGTGTCAACACTTCTATTTTACCAGCCAGTGCACTCTGTTTAATTTTAAATAACTAAAACAGCGTTTTTAAGTTAAAATGCAAGAAGAAAAATGTCAAAAACAAAGATTTCCAAAGACATTGTGTCTTTATACTGGATGCTTTCATTTTACACATGTGCTCAGGGCTCAAATCTCATTCCTAGTGAATTATCAGCAGAGTGGGAACTACTGAGGCACAGTATTTCTCAAGTCGTAGGTGTGATCTGTGAGCGTACGAGAAGCATACCTGCAGCATTAGCCAAAGCAAACTGGAGCGGAGCAGGACGGCACACATGTTTGACGTCTGTGGAGCACATGAGGCCAGTAAAATGTGACTGATCCTGCATCTGACCAACAGAGAGGGGCGACTGACTACAGTGGCTGTTTATAGCCAGTGATAATGGCCTCCATATAAAAGCAACAGTAGGCTAATTACGCCGGTGAATTTGTAACACAGGGCGGTTATTTTGTTGGACAAGGCATACGATGCTAAGTGGTGTCAGGTTTACATTTTTTATGTGACTTGAATACAAGTTCTAAAAATCTTTGATAATTAACAATCTTCAGGTTCATAATCGTGACTGCGGATCTTTCCACTTGTGTCAAATTTTCCAACTGCAGTTTGGTTTTGTACAAGCAACTTCTACTAAATAATTTTGCCAAAGACAATGAATAAAGTTAAATATTCTCTGCTAGGTACAAATACAAATTTCTGTAATGTTATGGTTGTAAGAAAAAAAAAATTCTTGGGCATCTTGAAATGTCAGAGACAAACTGTGGAGGACTATTTCATTTTAGTGAAATTGAGGAGCTTCCTCACCTTTGAGGAGCTCAGAGTAGAGTCATTGCTCGTCGACATAGAGAGGAGCCAGCTGAGGTGTGTGTTTGAGGGGCCACCTCGCGGCCTCCCTGCGGGGGTGTTCCCCGGGCAAGACCGAGGACCCAGTGGAGGGTCTGGCCCTGGAACACCTCAGGGTCTCCTCGGAGGAACTGGAGGAAGTGGCAGGGAAGAGTGAATGGGTGAACGGTTAGAGTACAGAGCTTTGAATAAAAGCTTTGATTGTTTTCTGGGTAAAACTCTAAAAGATGAATAATTTCTCCAGTGATTTTTTCTGTCATCAGAGAGGGTTTGACGGTCCCACGTCTCCGTCAGTTTGTTTTGAATTTGTGGACAAAAGTGCCTCAAACTCTGGGCTGGAGCCTTCAGTGGTTTCCCTGCAATCCCCAGATGACACGAGTCCTGACGTATCGGCCTGAGAGCGAGGATGATTACTTCTTCAATTACTTTGATTGAACCCTGAGTTAAGTGTTTATGACTCTTTGGCATGCGCCACTCTTTCAATCAGTGGCCCTTTGTGTCCTCAGAAGAACTCCGGTCCAGGTCGGAGGCCGGCCTTCTGGAGACATGAGCAGACGTGCAATGAGGGTCTGGCTTTTGAGAGGAGCTAATGCAGCACAGATTGGGGGGGCGCGGAGGGACTCCGGTTGGATGCTAGTGATATGGGCAGGTTTGTTGTACTTGGATGATTGGTTTGGCTGAAGATATTCCCATCCTTGATCATGACTGAAATGAGTTGGCTCCAACAGTTCACACCAGGAAATACTGCTAACTGTACGTTACTCAAAGCACAATAGCATGTGGCCCATAATCAGGCATGCTTTGGGAAATCTAACTGAGAAGCCACAGCCAGGGAGGTTTGGTCGCAAGAGTACACACACACACACACACACACACACACACAGACACACACACAGGAAATAGTTAATATTACTGATCACGAGAGATGACTCACTGTCATGTCAATGTGAAACTTACCAGAATATTCAAATTACCAACAGGTGGTACAAAAGGAAAGTGAATGTGTGTGCGCGCATGTGTGTTTCTTGTGTTGCAGTGATTGAGGAGATTGTGTGCGAAGAATTAAACCAATACAAGTGACACATAATTGCAAGGGTCGAGAAAAACAGACAAGACAATTTGCATGGTTCGTCTTTTACGTTCACTTCTTTGTTTTTTTTAAACACATTATTACACAAAAATACAATGACTGCACTGCTGTGGCCATCAACAGCTTTGTTCAGACAATTTCAAGATTCAGTCCAAACACAACTTCTTCAATGCTCTGTGAAGTGACTCACAGGATTCCTTCTCCAACGCCTTCCCCGTTCGAAACTCACTTCTCTCACTTCACTCTTTTCTTAAGATAGACTCCGAGTGAAAAGTGCTCTGCTGCACGGCAATCCATCAGTGCACAAAAACAAATTGCTGAACAAATAGTTGCCAGCAGCTGTGGTCTACAGTGTATTAGTTGATTCATTGGTTTTGTAATAAGGTGTTAAATCAAAGTTATTAGGCCATAATTGAGACAAGACGAGCAACATTTTGGTTCCTGGCTGCTGTCGTGATGTGTATGTTTGGTTCTTGGAGATAAAAACATTTTTCCATCCCTGTTCTGTGCCAAGAACAATTTATAGCCTGTATGGCCTTTTTTTTTCCTTCCATTGTGGCTTCAACACAACTTTACAGCAATGCGAGAACAGATATTTGTACATTAAGAGTACCTTAAACATACCAAACTCCTTTGTAAAGATGAAATATCCCAAAACAAAAACATTTAAGTTTATTAAGTAAATATATTCACATGTGGAAATTGCGATACAGTTTTCGAACACGAAGCCATATGGACCATTAAATGTGTCATAAAGTTCTGTTGACGGTGGTAATATTCACTCTGTTCCATCTGAATCATTTTCAGTTCATCCACCACATCTTAACAACATTTAATCACACCCATCATGAGAAAGGAGATGGAACAGGAAGCTGAAGAAGAAAGTAGGAATGCAAAGAGGGAAGAGGGGGGGAAAAATAGGGTGGAGGAAGGATGAAGCAGCATGTGTCTGCAGATAAATCATGGCCACAACATCTCCGCGCACAAAAGTCAGCTTAACGGAAGTCACCGAGCAACTGAATGAAGTTCACTTTTTATTGACGCAGACTGTTTTTGGGAACTGCTCGACAAAACCCACAGAGTGCGATGCCACTGGAACCGAATCAGAGAGGGGACGAGCCATAAAAGTGGGATTTTCTCTCAGCCTGCCGTTGTGAGTAGTTGTCTTCCAGCGATTCAATCAGGGGTGTTTTAGTGCTGGTAGTTAGCTGGTGGAGATTTATGAGTGTGGAGAGAGGTGTTGCATGAGAACGGAAAAACATAGCCCCGCTGAACCCGGTGCAGAGCGGAGCCGAGTGGAAGCGTCCGACAGGTTTGAGTCGAGCTTTACGTCTCTGTGTCTCTTTCCAAACTATACCTTTAGTTATTTATCCATTCATCATTCGTCCTCTCATGTACAGCTGCTTGGTAATGACTCTCAACAGGAATATTGGCTCATAAATTTGATCCTAAACAGCTCGTACTCATGTAGACGCATCTGTGTGTGTGTGTGCGCGTGTGTGTGTCTGTGTGTGTGCGCGCGCGCTCGCTCATGAGGGAACACACACAGAGGTCTTAGACACTCTTGGAAGAATCTCTACAGTAGTAAATAAACCCGGGGTCGTAACGCAGCAACACGTCCCGCTCGTGTTTTCATCAGCAACTGAGTAAACAAATAAAGTGCATCAAGCGGGCAACAGGTGCCAAGGCTCTTGGCCAAAACAACACAAGTCATTTACTTGGCATGCACACCACTGTGGTGATGACATATGTAAAAGCAGATGCAAAGTAATATGTGTGTTTCCTGTGAAGGCTTAGATTGGCTCGGGGTTTGATTGCAGGGAATTTTATTCCCTCAAAATCCAGTCAGAAGCATTCACAGACTTTTGTCTGTTGATGTTTTGTTGCATGTGCTCTAAAAAATACGTGATCTGCCTTATTGAGGAGAGTAAAACTAAGATACCTTCAACTTTTCATTGAGACGTGCCCCGATACAATAATGAATTTCTGTCTGTGTGTCTCTAACACACAGAACATGCTGGGTGACAAGACGTCTTAAAACAGGGATGGAACAACACAATCGTCTGTTTGGACTCATACCTTCTGACCCCCCCCCCCCCTCCCGTCTTGTCAATGAAGATGCTGCTGCACCTCTCACTGTTAATCTCCCTCCCTTCATCTCTTCTCACCCTCCTCTCCTCTCTCATCCCACTCTCCGCTCCTCTTTCTCTCAGAGTCACGGCTCATTGGAAGACAAACATCCTGACCCTCTGCACACCCCCACAACTCCCCCAAGCCCATCTATAAACTATCCCTCCCTCTATTCCTCCCTCTTATCCCTCTCTCCCTCCCTCCCAAGCTTAGTTTGTAACCATATCCTACCTGCAGCATATCCTTTACATGCATTCATCAACGTCAGCCATTTAGACAAGCTCTTAGAGAGCAAGCAAAAACACAACAGAACATCAAATTAGTTCAAGAGAGAAGGAAAGAGAGGGAGAGAGTTGTGGGATGTGAAAAGGAGGTGTCCTGGAGAGAAGGCATGCATGGAATCAGTAGTATGGCCCCCTTGCAGAGCCTGAGAGTCACTGATTCAGGACTTCCCAGCGTCAGCCACGATCGGGATTGCTTCATCCAGTCGGATTACAATGAAAGGTGGTTCACGCGACATTTCCTTCGAGGACTTTAAAACTCATCTCTCCGCCACCCTTCGGAAAGCAAGATAGCCTGCTGGAACTGAGCTCCAGGTCCGAGGTGATTGGAGTCCTGCCTGTGCCCAAAGGGCCACTGGGCAGACATTCAATAGAACATAGCTCCCTCTTTTTTGTGACAATGTGAAGTACTTTGGGACAGCAAAAGCAGTGATGAGATGATATATTACACAAAGCACCTACTATCCATTGGTAATTCTACAGCACAGAGATGAGCTTGCCAGTCAGTGTGGTCACAAGTGAAAACAAGCGAGACTCAGGATTTTATTAATGGTGTTTATATTTCAATATAGGAGTCAGCTGTATATTTTACCACATTGTTTCTCTTTTTTGATGCAATACCTTCACTTCCTTCCCTCCAGTCCACAAACACACCTCAGACTGCCTCCTTCACAGAAATGAGGGACAAGCAAAGAGGTAATTTTCTTCCTTGTAAATGCGGGTGAGAGCATTTCTAACAAAAATATTTTCCGTGTTCTGCATGAGTTTGGGTTTTGGAAACGCTGAGGTTGAATCAGGTTACCGTTGGCAGACATAAGACCCACGGCCTGTGCAGCCGCCACCAGCCAACCACCATGTCCTTTCGGCTTCCTGGATCCACATTCAGGAAGCAGACCTCATCGCCAGGAGCGATCCTCCATGCTGGTCGACGGGCTGATTCCCGGCTTGTAGAGAAGTGACAGTCAAACCCGAGGGAGATAACGCAAAGGAAATGCTTGCGAGGACTACGTGTTTGGGTGCAACCCGAAGCAGCTTTTAAGTTCGCTTTTTCCGTTGATGTGGGTTTCGCTTTGGTGTTGGGACGGTCGCTGAAATTGAAGCTGGGCAGCGGAAAATGTGAGCACAGATAAGCGGAGCGGCGAGAGGCTGGTAGGAATCAGAAGGATCCGAGAAAGACCTCGGTGGAGAAGGAGGAATCCACTTTCTCTTGTCTGGAGGGAGGTTCATCATTCCGTCTGAGATGTTTTTCTCCTCCGTGATTAAAAGCAGTAATTTCCTCACCAATAGGATAATTGCTCAGGAATGAAATCAAACAACATCTCTATTCATTCATGCTGGATTTTGAATAAAGCATGCTTGATGCTATTTCCCCCTGGAGGAAGAGAAATGAGACTTGGCAGCAGTAAAAAACAAAAAAGGAAATATAAAAGATGCATCTGTTGTTTGAAAAAGTTTGCCAACCAAATGTCTTACTTACATATTTTTTCAACTCTGCTGTCATAAATGATATTTTGTATTGCAGCAAATGTTTTTACTTAAACTAAAGATATTGATTGTTACAAGAAAGCTCTTTCAAGCCATTATTGGATGAATCGGACAGACTCTGACAGGATCAAACGTCTCTCTGGTGCTTTGTTTTCCTGTGTGTCTTTCTCTGGCTGGACTTGGAGCGTTTGAAGTCAAAGCCCTTCATTGATGAGCAGCGAGCGTTGCAGAGCAAAGAGACGCTCTCTGGAGTGATGTGTCACGCTTTCATCTTTTGGCCGTCTTTTCTATCGGACGTCCGCAGGTTCCTCATGACAGGAGAGCTCGAGACCGCCTGAGTCACTCAATGAAGTCAGTGTGGAAGCGGTGGGAATGTCTGAGGTCACGGAGAACAATGAGAGACTGACAGGAGAGAGTCAGGGTGGGAGCGGAGGGTGTGTAGCCACAGCTGGAGTGCTCACCTTAACACTGGAATCCATACTGATGGCCTTGAAGCTCGGCCATACTGGTGACTAAAGGAGGCCAGAGTGGCATGAAAACACATCTTAGTCACTTGTATCTTCTTTATGAGATGAATGTTTTAATCTTCTTTCAGCCACAAACAGTTAAAAATAAGATCGCTTTGACATCCAAATAAATGAAAGACGAATATACGAAAACATAAAACAATACCGCAAACAAAAACTTCACTGGTTGTGAATAATATCCATTTTTGGAGCATGTATGCATAGATATTTCTTCTGACATTCAACTTCACCCAGATGTGATGAAAAAGCAGTTTTTTCCTGAACAGATTTTTGCTGAAAACCTGAAGGATGTGATTTGATAGGAACCGATGAGTAAACTGTCATCCATTCTTTCGACACTAGAGGCAAACTGCACATGTCATACTCGTATGAGACCAATAGCGGTTTTCAATGTGTGTGGATGTAGTTTGTTTATTCCACAATGACAAAGCTGTTGCACATTTCACATCTGCTCTGTGGTTAGAGGATCACTAAAGAAAATAGATGATTGCGATTAAACCACGTCTGAACGATCTTTTGTCTGTGTTGTGTTCAGGAAGGCCACTCCTCGCTCTTCAAACAGTGAGGGTGCTTTGTGAATGGGATTCAACACCCAGACTGTAACATCTTCTTTCTGTCCTGAGCACTTCATTGTGACGTTCATTATGTCACAACACAGCCCACATCCAGTAGAAAAGTTCAGCTATTTGTTCAGGCACTTTTAACTTTCGTTGAATGGACGAAATGCCTCTCGGACTAGAAATCCGTTTTGCCGCATTAATACCAGCAATTAACCAAACGCAACAGAGCCGTTTGCTCATTTCCCAGCAACAGAAAACACAGGATCAACAGCAGAGCGGAACAAAACTCACTCCCCTGCAAAGTGCAGCCGAACCAGCGTCACGGGAACCTTTCATAACCTTCCTGGTGCTGCTGCATCAGATTAATAAAGGAAAAACAAGGTTTTCAAGATTCGTTTGAAGAGAAAAAGATGAAAAAAAAAGCCTGAAAGCCAAGAGTCAAATCTGAAAGACTTTCCAATTCTAACAGAGGCCAACCATGACTTCAATATAATTAATCACTGGACAAAATTATCGTTTAATCTAAGTGACATTTTTTTTCACCTTGTAAATTCAGTGAGCAAGTGGAGAAGAATGTGTTATTGGCCGTATTGTATCAGCTACCGTGAGCGGCCAAACGCTTTGGAAAATGATGATGCTATCTGTATCCATGTGCCGGAATCACATCCCAGGAAAGTCCCAGAAATATTTTCAGCTGTTGTTATTTTGGTCCTTGGAATTTGCACGAAACATGAATTAAAGTGAACACGTCACCAGCAAAGTCGTCCTCTGAAGTGTCAAGTTTTAGGTGTGGAAACACGTTTTCATTGTGTTTTTTTCAAAAAGAAATCATTTCACTCTCAAAAAAGGTACAAAATGTCAAATTGAACCAATTTTCAGTTTGCAGAAACAGGATGTTGTGTTACAGTTGTTTCTTTTTTCTCAATGAAAACCTCAGTCATGACTGACTTCATCCTGAACTCAGCTCCTTCGAAACTGTGTTGCATCAAAGGAAAGTTTATTTGACTGGAACAAAGATGGAGGAGCTCTCCAGAAGACACTGACGACTTCAGAGGGCAACCTGTGGGGTGAGTCAGCGCTGTGCATGCTTGACTGATGAGCTGGAGGATCCACTTATGACTAATGGAAAATAAGCAGGTCGGAGAAAAGGGAGATGTAAAGAGCAGAGAGGGAGGACTGAGCTCCCAGTGTACACCTGCTCACTTCAGCTGTAGGGTAGACTCTCTCAGATGTAACACAAAAAACCCTAAAATATGTTCACATTATCTAGTAACTTACACAGCTTTATATGGGCGGAAAGGAAAAACTTTTAGGTGATCTTCACAGAAGTTTGTATAAGTTGCTATTATATGGCAAAAACTTCCTCTATACAATAAATCTATTTATTTCTGATGACACTAAAATCTGCTCAAACTGACATAAACATCAGCAACTGGCACAGTTTCAACTTCATGTTACACTCCTAAATAGTAACAGGCATGAAGCCCATAAGTCCAGTGAAAAAAAAAATGACACATTATAAATATTCAACTTTATAATTCAGTGAGAAAAAGTGCTCTCCATCGATAATATAATCAATAATAATATATGTGATTGGCTTGTTTGTTTCCTTCCAGTGTTAGAAGTCTCTCCTTTCATCTCAGCTCTCATACTGGCATCATTCGTCATGCCAGGTTTTTGTTTTTTTGGTTTCTTGTTGAGACTCACTGAGACTTATGAGAGGACCCGCTGCTCCTGAGCCCCGCTGCCGAAGTGGTCTGACTGATAACGTGCACAGATCGCTGTCATGGCTGTGATGTGAGGAGACCCGTGCACGCTACAGCAGCTCAGGTCAGAGGTAAGAGTGCAGCAAGAACACAGGCCGACACCTGGAAGTGTCCTCTCTGCTGCAGAGTCACGGCAAGACTTTATAGGAAGTGAGTGATTCAAACATCGCACAGAGCATTCATTGCAATGTGCGGTGCTGTCCACCATTAATTTGTAGCTTTTTCAGTTACTTGAAAGACTGAATAAATAAACTACAAATAGCATCGAGGATTAATGTGGAGCGAACTGTTGCGTGTGTGTTAGAGTGGTAAAATTCCCAGCAATGTTTCTTTGATTCCTATCACGACTTGTTTAGCTGATAATTTGCTGTCCAGGGTGCTGAACAGTGTTTTAATTGATTGTCATCATAATTAACTCTATTCTGTGATGGAGAGAAACCCTGCCGACCTTTCAGAAAACATGGTTTGCATCGATTTTGCATGAAGCGATTCTTTCGGCGTGCAGCGTGTTTGTACAAACATATGAATTTGTCAATAAGCAGCTTGTTGTGTTCCATTTGTGCAGCGCTGACCTTTTATAGGGAAATCCTGGAATGCATAAATAAGCCTAACAAGCTGCTTGTTTTCATAGTTTCTTAAGACTGGATGTGTGCATATCTGCACGACTCCTCCGTCGCTCCGCAGGCCCTTGCGCTCACAATCGGATGCATTGTTCTGGCAGCGTCCTCTTATCAGTGGCACATTGGGGCTGTTCGGCGGAGCTGCGGCTGGCAGCCGCCCTGTGGTTGTGGTCCAGCTCCAGAGAAATGTACACTAAGTGCAGTCACCATGAAAGCTTTGCACGTCGTTCACCACGTGGAGGGTAGAGGATCCGCTCGCAGGTGGAGATCAGATCTGTGCAGGGGTGTTTGTGCGCGTGTGACGACTCCTGACATGTAAGAGTGCGTTTGCGTAAGAGTGATACGCTGAAGAGCGCAGCTTTTACGTCATTATGTTTCGGATTGACCGAAAAGGACGCAAGCGTGTCCAGTGTTTGCGTCATTCCATCCAAACTCCTTTATCTGATGTTTACCTACTTTGTGATTTTTCAAAGCAGGATTTTAAAGTTCAACTTTCACATTCAAGCATCTCAATCATGATTTGAATCTTGTTTTCGTTGTTTCCTGGAAAGCAAACAAATATTTCATCGTTTTTACTCGTCCCATCAAGACGTGATTGCTCTCCATAGGTTGGCTGTGAGAAGAAAAGGAACATGCATCATCTAATACTACATGTGAAGAGGAGACAGGGGGAGACACACAGACGGAGACAGACAGACGGACGGAGACGTAGAAACAGATGATCGCGCTTTGATATCTGCTCTCTTGACGAGGCCCAAAAGTCAGAACGCAGCCCAAGACAGAGAAGACACACAAGCCTCCGTCACTGTGGTTTGGGTCGCTTCAAATCTTTGAATCAGCAGGCTCTGAGTGCTTGAATAAACACATGCACGCACACACAATCCATACAGAGATGCATGTGTAAATAAGCACAATAGCATCCGCATACAAATACACTCTAAAGAACTGTAATCACATGCAGCTGGGAAACCAAAAAAAAGAGTTGTAGCTCAGAGGAAGAGTTAATGAAATCAAAACTGGCTTTCAGATTGTATCAAAGAGGAATGCTGGTTGTTGGATGTGGGGATGTAATGACTGGCTTTGTGCGCTTAGTGGTTTGACACCCGATGTGACCGCGATGTTGATTTGTAACTTATACATCAAATCACTTTGTCATTTGAAGATCTTTCACTCTTTTAAGATGCCCTCTGTTGCTGAAGTTAAGCCACAATTAAAGAAGGAAAACGATCCACACAGGCAGTCTTTCATTTTTTGACCCGGTGGGGAGCACCAGTCGAAACCCCCCCACACACACGCACAACCACGCACCTATGCGCCTCACCTCCATTTAAAAAATGGTTTTAATTGCCAAACAGTGGCACAGACGGCCTGTCCTCTCTGGATAGTTGAGGATTTTGCCTGGAAACATATGGACAAGTTGAATTTCCAATCGTGCAGCCGTTGTAAAAGACATTTATCACATTCCTCAACTTAAGGGGTTGCACTACCCACAATGCCCCCTGGCTATGTGTCAAAAATGTCAACACTGTTCTCTCGAGAGGTTGGCGTTTATGTAGGGTTAATATCGGGATTGATCTAAAAAACAATGCCTTGCTCCTATGCCAGCTAGCCAGCCAGCCAGCCATCCAAGCCCAGATTAAAGATTTTTTTTTTCTCCTCTTTTCTGTAAAATTGCAAGCAGGTGTTCGTCCCGGCTCCTCTCCCCTCCTGCTCGCCCCCATGCCTCGCTCCTCAGCCTTCCCCTTTCATGCGTGTAAATGTGTGACATTAGTTCACAGTGTACCAAAAACTTGGCAGCTTTAAACAAATTTCCAAAACCATAGGTGCTATTAAAGCGTTGACCTGAGCACGCACAACCAGGAAATAAGATTAGGATCGCGCTCGTTGCCTCCCAGAACATTACCGCTCATTCTTCATCTCATCACAGTTGTATTACTTCTTAAGTGAGCAAAACAGAGGAGGGCAGCTGCGGGTGATGTGGAACTTGACAGCCAGCCAGACAGGGATGCAGTTCATTAATGCTGCGAGTGAGAGAAGTATTTCAGAGTGTTTATTTGGAAGAAAATGAAGTGGGAATGGAGGATAATGAGGGTCTAACGTTCCTCAGTAATAAATATGAATGTGCACGTTTGACCTATTACAATCTCAAATTCTTATCTATATTAGCGAGTCGCCTTTGGCAAGTGCAATTACTTTGATTAAGGGGAAGGATAAGGTTAATTTTCAGAGACCTGTACCTCCAGCAGGTGAATGCTCGGTCTCACTGCACAACCAATGCGATGTGGTAAGGAAACATGTTGAAGCAGAGAAGAATCAGCGGTCATGACGATGAAGTTATCGGTCTCACTGGTACAACTTGTGGCCTCGCTGAATTCACTCTCCATGCATCCCCCCTTTTCCCCCAAACAACGATCAACTTTTTGTGAACTTTCGAGACTTCCTTACATTTTTCTCTGTTGTGAACAAAACAAAAGAACAGCAGGAACAGCAGGTGCCAGAAGTTTGTGCAATGCTTCGGCCTATTTCAGATCGGACAGCAGATAAAAACTGAGAAGAATCACGCCTGTATTAGCTGTTGCATGAACTGTGTCTCTTCTTTTTCTTCGCTTCACCCTTTTGCACTTTCCCTTTCCTGCCTGTCCCTCGTTTTCCCTTTTGCCTGCGACTGCCCCCAAAACTCCAAAAGCACAGCAAAGGAGCATTTCCTCTTGCACTTTCTGCACACCCTGCGCTGGAGGAACCAAGCAAACTCTCACCTTTTTCCATTCACGTCCGTCCTTCTTCCTCCTGACTCGCCGGCGCTGCCCTCGATCCTCCCACTCCCTCTTGTTCTCATACTTTGGTCTTTGTATCTTGGCGTCCCCTCCCACCAAAAAGAGACCCAAGCTGTCTTGATGTGTCAAGGAAAAAAGGCTCTCTAAAAGGTGCAGCCAAATCCCTCGGATATAGAGAGGGCTCTCGTCTTTTTTCGCCACGAGAAGGTTAAGATTGATGAGCCCAGTAAGTGGTCTCGTTCTCTTCGGCTATTAAATGCATCACTCAACCTTCTTCTCAATTATTAGGATGAGATAAACAGCAAAGGGGAGTCTAAGTGCTGGATCGCAGGTTACTGCTGCTGCTTCAAGTGATTAAATAGCATTTAAGAGGTTTGGGGTCGTCACTGATCTCCTCCCTTAAATGTAGTTCTGCTTAATGCTGCATTTCACAGGAGAGCCATCAGGACGTGAGTGTGTCTCAGCATCAAGACCGAACCTCAAAAAGTTGCCGCAGAGTCGGCGAGCGCAGCTCAGACTCCTGACGAATTACTTGGCAGATTGAGCCTGCAGGAGAAATAATGTTCTGGTCTGTCCGGCTCATTTCCTTCGACCTAAATCACGCTGGTGAAGTATACCTCTGCTTCTCCAGCACTGTGTCCTGTTTCAGAGGCACGCTGAGCTGCTGGGACCTCCAGTTGGAAATTAAAACACGGATTGAAGTTAATGGGATGCAAATGTTTGTTCATCTCTTGTGGTGAAAAAATAAAAAATAAAACATCATGAATCAATGATCAGCCGATCTTTCTGACCTACACAAGAGACCAAAAGTGCAAACTCACTGGTTGTTATTTTGTGGTGGAATCTTTTTCCTTTTATGGTCCAGTTTGTTGCACCACTTTGCTGCTGTGTGACTTCAAAAAATTTGTTTTGATCACAATGATGCAAAATTTTTTGGGCCATTTTTTCAGTTAAATTACATAGTTTTGCTTTAAAGTATTATCATCAAGCACCGGCTGTAATTGTACAATCAGACACTTTTGCCTTCTCTCTGTTTCTGTCATTTATGGTGTTAAAATGAAAACTGACATCCATTGAAAACATCACCAGAGCACATTTAATATTGACATCCATCACAAATTGTCCCAGTAAAACTGTTTTCCTTCATTTCATCCACATTATTCCAACCAAGCAAACAGGTTACAGCTGATATAGACAGAATTAATTTGTTCCATTTTTGGACAGATTTTTGTTGTTGTTGGTAGTTTTTACTTCTGTACTTGAGCATGTTGCTATGCAATGTACATATGCACATGCACATAAACACACTCTGTCTTTATGGGGTGGTTTTCATTTGCTTCCTGCAGCCTGCTCGCCATACATCGCACCGCAGCATTCCACCAGAACAATTTATGGTTTTTATTAGATTTCTACGGATGTATGCTTTTAGTATTGTTGGAAAACTGTGGCAAAGTCCAGACTGAGATTTGTTGAATCCACACACACACACACACACACACACACACACACACACACACACACACACACACACACACACACACACACACACA
>JAUESE010000010.1:9919079-9935230 GCA_032274725.1 Malacoctenus triangulatus
GTGTGTGTGTGTGTGTGTGTGTGTGTGTGTGTGTGTGTGTGTGTGTGTGTGTGTGTGTGTGTGTGTGTGTGTACCCATTTGGCAGTTTGGAATCATTAAAAAAGGGTGTGAGGGAGCTATTTAGCGGTTTATTGTCATTAATGAAGAACAGCACTGACAACCGCAAGAACTCACACATGTACACAAACATTGTAAACAAAAAATGAAGCACACATGTGCCCATCCGAATACACTCATTGACTGCTCGTCTGAGGTTCTTTGCTCCCTACTACAAACACATTTTTTCCGCTCACTCTGGCTGCAGTGTGATGACCCCATTAACACGGATGCGCACACAGACCAGCATGTAATTTTGTCAAAACAACAATGTGAGCGTGAAGTGCTCTCGAGGACTTTAAGGTCACATGCCAGAGAAACGGGACAGCATGGAGCTGTGCCAACCGCCAAGTGGAATTTTTGCGTTGTTTTATAAGAAGGAAAGCGTGAACGGTCGTAGCTTCTGTGAGCTTCGGTCGGTGCTATAACCCGGCACCAACGGTCAGATTTGTTGACTGAGAGCCCAGAATAGGTGAAGGCAAGACGAGGAAGTTGTGTGACAAGCCGTTCACTCACCCCCCTCTACTTCCTGGGCCAACAACCTTCACCACTTCCCGGCGAGTATCTTATAGGGGGATGTTGTGCGTTCAGAGTTGCTCTGCACTTTCTCAACCGCAGCTCTATCACTTCAAAAGCTTAGCCCCTGAACTGTTTGTTTACAGGCCGCGCAGCATTGATTGTATGGGCCGTACAGTACATACAGCACATGCAGCTCTGCGGTTATCGCTCTGGAGGAAGGTCGGACGCTTTCTTTGCTCAAGGCTGTCATCTAGTGGCACTGGATTCATGGATGCCGGGCTGAACAGATGCTGCCGTGTTGCTTTGTCACCATCTGCGAAACAAAAGGAAAGTATTCAGCGATGAGAATGCCAAGCGCTCCTTTCCCCAAGGTGCCAATACTTCTTTTCTTGCACTTTATTCTGAGCATGGTTTGAGTTTCACACAGCTGTGTGCGATGGGACTCCCGTGGTGATTTGTAGCACCATAATGGCTCTTCCTCAGCTGTGCTTCTCCTCCCAGACATTGAGATAACACTTCTCACCTTACCACCATCATCGAGTGAAGAAGCCTGGGCAGGGCGTCCCAGGGTGGATGAGGGCACCGAGGTGACCTGAGGGCGGGGGACGCCAGAGAGAGGGGGTGGAGGACTTGCAGGTGTCCAAACTCTCCCGGCTACGCACAGGTGCACAGCACCTGTTCTACATATGCTCATACATGTGCTGCCTGGACACTCCTGAATACCAGCTGCGTGCTGTGAAGTTTTCTTCTCTCCCACCCGAACACACTTATCGCCTCCACCTCTTGAAGCGAAGACACCCACACAGCCCTCACACACTATCCTGCAACGCCCCAGCAGCAAACAGTCAGTGGGCCGAGCGCACTCTTCTGGCGCGTTTCCATTCACACCTACTCAGCCTGACTCGGCTCGGCTGTTCTCTGCACGATTTCGGTTGTTTTTCATTTCAGTTGCGTGCTTCCTTAGCGTGTGGTCACCGGAGGACCAAGACTCAAAACTTGTTGCACAATCTTGGGATGCAACACAAACTGATCACGACCAAAATTTTAGTCACTCGTTCCTTGAATCAGCCCGCACCCGTCCTGCAATTTGTTGAAGTGTTTTGAGTACTAACTGTGGTCACAGACAGGCTGGAATTAAAGGAACCTTCAACACATTGCTTGGAGAACTAGTTATGTAAAAGGGACAACATTGGCAACATCTCAACAACACAAGGTCAGCGAGTGAGCTCGCTGCCACTTTTGATTAAATGTTCGCTTAAATATTGAAGCTTCATTAGTCAGAGCACATCTTCCTGAGAAACATACCTTCCACACTACTTTTTATTGCTGCTAGTTGTGTTTTTCAACCCATTAAGTGTTCTGTGAAAACGGTTTTGGCACTTTACCTCAGTCTGAAAATTCTTGAAGGCAGTTTGGGTGAGACTTGGTTGCATCTAAAAGCTGGAAAGGAGCTGATTCAGCAGCTTGAGGGTCACTGTTGGACCGTAAAGAGTTTAATCAGGAGCTACCCATCCAAAGCGGTGATCCTCTCCTCCTGTTGGGGGGAGGGGGGGGGTCCCCTTGAAAATAGGAGGGGAGAGCAGAGTTGAAAACCAGAGTTGAAAACCATGACGTGATGAAGAGGAGACGAGGTGCAGTACAGTGTCAAAATCAAAATCTCATTGAATATGTATAAATATTGTGTTTCGAGTAAAGAAGCAAGCAACAGGAAGGAAGGAATAACAACCGTTGTCATTCCAGGCCAGCCGAACCAATTGTTGGGATTCAGCTGTTGTTTACAAGTTGTGTCTCAAATCATTTCATTATCACTGAACAGCATCAGGAAACTACTCGGCTGCAGCTTGCGTCCGACTTAAAACAAAACCAGATCTCATGAGTACACACATGCATAAACACACGCACAAACAGAATTTCCTCAACGTCTGGACAGCATTAGTTGGTGTGTAGAGGAACACCCCCCCCCCCCCCCACACACACACACACACACACACACAAACACATACACACACGATCCTCCCCCCCTTCCCTAATTACAGTCTGCATCAGTGGAGAAGGAGCTCTTGAGAGTCCGTTTTTATCACTCTACAATAGCAGCACAAACATGCTAACAGACAGCAGATGCACTGAAAATATTATTGTCATGTCAGGCACTTCTGTTGTGGCAGACGTGGCGCTCGTTATTATTAGCAAACAAAAATACGGAGAGCGCGAGGGCCAGAAGTAAAGCGAGAAGACAGGCGAGGCCTGTTGTCGTGTAAAATCACTTGATTTTGCTTGATGAGGGACAACAAAAGGGCGCTGTGGGAACTGTAAACAACACACACCGCAAACAAATGGTGAGCCGGGTATCATGTGATGGTGTCTGGAACCCTCCCAGTGATGCGGCGGTCAAGGGGGCGAGGGGGGGGGGGGGGGGAGTGTGGTGGAAAAGGCAGAGGCCCGACTGATAAACACAGCGACGGGGAGAAGTACATGAAGGCGAGCGCCGCTGCTCTCAGGAGATGAATAATGAGCCGGGCCGCATGTAAACTGTGGTCGGAAAACAACAAAAGCTGCTGACTAACTGCAGCGGTGTGCGGAGGGGAGGGGACGCCCTGTCGTTAGTGCTCCCGGCTGAATGACGAGTCCAACACACGCTCGCTTTGCCAGAACTGAACCCGGGACCATCACTTCAAAATACACACGTTGTTTTAAATAGATTGTGCACTTCATAACTCAGTAGCACCCAAAAAAAGGTTTATAGTTAAACACTAGTGTTGTAACTTTATTTTTTTATGTTGACATAGTTTTTCTGTGCAACTTTAAGTTTAATTCACAAAAATAAAAACCAGCATTTGGGATTACTGCTTGTAAATTCCACCAGTAAAGTGGGACAGCGTTTTTAAAATGTCCTTTGTAGCTTTGACTGAGCTCTGTGTCCATGTTATTAGCAACTGTGGCTATTAGCAGGCAAACTGAATTTTGGTAATTCTGTGATGTCGCACTGAAACCAACCGATCAAGAAAATGGGAAACACCAAAAACAGAGAAGTGTGAGGGATCAAAATAAACGGGAAAAGAAGGTTTTCATTGTATTCTCTGAAATTTATTAGCAATAAAATAAAAAAGGTAGAAAAAATTTTAAAAGAAAAATTGTCGACTAAAACGTTGGCTGTTCAAGGCAGGTTGAGGAGTTTTGTTCTTCATTTCGCTGTGTTGCTTCGATCACTCTCCGCCGACGTCAGGTGTTAGCTCCTCCTTGCAGCTCTTTTTGTTGACTCCACTGAAGTACTTCTCTCTGAAGGCGTTGTGTCCCTGGTAGGGGCTGAAGCGGGGGTCCGACAGACCCGCCAAGGAGTCCCGTTCCTGTGGGGAGACAAGTAGAAAGGGTAGCTTACTTGACATGTTTGTGCATAATTCACAGTGTTCTGCATGTTTTACCCTGTTTGAAACTGTCGTTTTATGCAGCGTCTATTTCACGTTCCCACCTGAGGGTGGTGGGCGTGGCTAAAGTCAATCTCAGAAAACATTGTGTAAAAAAGCAGGTTAGCCCGCTGGTTAAACTGCCTGTCCGTCACACAGCAAACAAAATCAGACAAACACTGACGATTAACAGTTAACTTAGAGACGCCAATTGAATTAGTATGCAGAATTTGGACGGTGAGGAAACTGGAGAACCCAAAAGAATGCGAGCACAGGGAGAACAACCGTCGAACTCGGGACCTCCACACCACCGTGCAGCCCCACACTGCAAATGAAGGAGTTAAAACATGACAAAAAATTTGATTCATCATTAACCAGATCAAAAAAAATAAACCTCAATGCTACAAAGGGAAATTAAACACGGACAGAGAATTACGAGTTTGGCCTTTTTCCTTTCAACGAGGCGATGACATAATTTCCAGTACAGATGATTTCCTTACTAATTTCCTCCCACATTTCCCATGTTTACACTATAAGGAACAAAACTGTCCTTGTGTGTATTATTAACATGTAACAACTGCTATGAATCCCGCCTGCTAAGCAGTTTGTCTTGGCTGTGAAGTGGCTGCTGGTGGAGGAAGGAAGAGAGATGCTGGGACAAGGAGTAATGAGGTGAGCGGAGCGGGAAGTGATGACTCCAATAGCGGGCCTGTAATTTATCAGAGACACCTTTTCTTTGGCTCGCTGACGCTGCCAAGTAACCTGGAAACAGTTTCCATTCTCAGGAAAAACTTTGGGCAACAACACTGACAACGCAAACCCATTAATAATCAGGATCAACTGACGTGACGGTGCAACCGAAACAGTTGCTACACTTGGGTGTTGTGTTAAAGGTTGCAAATAAACCATTGTAGGGTTATATAGGATTATACAAAGTACATTAAATACATCACCTCAAACCTAATTTATAAACAAGAAAGGTTGCGTTCAGGGAATTTCTTCGCAGGTTTACCAGGAAATACTTTTGTAGAGCGTCAGAGACTATCGACCGACGATAACAGTCAGATAGGATCAAACCGTTTGTTCACTTGTGTCATACCAGGTTGGTTATGGGAGCAATTTGGGGTTCTGAGGAGGAATGGATGTCAGATTCAAAGATGGATTGTTTTCCATAAGATGTGCGATTAGGCTCTTCGGGGTTCCAGTATAAAAGAATGAGCCAATCGCAGCCAGATGGAGAGGATTTACTCCAGACAGACAGAGAGACACCAGCACTTCCAGTGGGGTGAAAAAAACAAAAAACACTTGTAGATTCACTCCACATACATGTACATGATGTACACTTACATGGTTCCATATATGAAACAATTGGTGCAGCAGGCACGGAGGAAGGAGACACACATGCTCTCATTTTACATAAACTAAGTCATATCTGTGTTGCTGTTCATGCTCACACATAAACACACCGTGTGACACACACACAGGTTAGTGCTGTGCAGATACAGCATGTGGTCACTTAAACTGCGCAACCACAACTGTAACTCAAAAAAGACCCCTCCATGTAGGAAGTTGTGTTTCTGATGAAAGGATTCAGAAGAATTAGATTATATGGTCAACTTTACAGCAAAACACACATCAGAGGAAAAATCTCCATGCGAGTTTCAGCTGCAGACATGAACGAATGGCAGAGCCCGGAGTGGAACAGGAAAGGAAATGCACAAGCAAATAGTGCACAAAATGAGAATCCATATCATCGGTAGATGAAGTCTCCAACACTAAAAAACGCTGCTTTTTTTGCAGATTGCTTCTCATACACACACACGCACACACACACACCTCGGGCTCTTTGACCTTCCCCATGGTGATCAGGCGTCGGGAGGTGTGGCTGGACAGCGTCTGCTCGCAGTTGCTGATGAGTTGGAGACACGGGTGGAGAGGAACCATCTCATCACAGTACCTGGAAAGAAGCCACACACGTTTACAGCAGGTCACTGGCCCGTCTCCAGAAAGAAAGACTTGGAAAAACAGAAGACTGGAAGAAGTGGGGGGTGTGATGTCATCCAGGAGGAGCTCAGGCTGGAGTAGCTGTTCCTCCACATAGAGAGGAGCCAGCTGAGAAAGCTTGTGGGTCTGTTTCGGATGCCTTCTGCTCCTTAAGGGGGTGTTCCTGGCAGGGAGGAGACCCCCTGGGAAAGACTGAGTCTCCAAGCTGGCCTGGGAACAGCTCGAAGTGGGAGAAAGCGTCCAGGTAGAGGGGAAGTTGAGATGTTTTTATTGAGACTGCTACCTTTGCAATCTGGCACCAAATAAATTCTCTCTGAAGTTTTACAGAACATCCTTCAAGAGAATCTCGTACTTTTCCCATGGTAAGGTGAAAAAACTAAATGTTTGAATAACTTCTCATCTTTAGCCTCTCTGCCTTTCAAGTAGTGCTGCACTCCCATGAATGGTGATACTGAAGTGACGCATTTTGTGCGAAGCCGAAGGTGGAAAAAGTGAATGTGAGCTGACAGGTTGACTGCTGGCTCCGTCATCACCAGGCAGGCCAGGTTAGGGCCTATTAACAGTGGCTGGTGCATGTGTTTGCATATTTGTGTCACTCGCGCTCTCTCAGAACCTCCGCAGCAGTAGCAACGGGTCCGACTCGGAGCCAGATTTGTGCATCACTGTTTACTTGTTTCCTCGGCGACGCGAGATGTTTGGACGTCACGGTGGCTCGTGGCGACGCAGCCGGGCGATCATTCTCTCTCTGCTCCGAGGCAGAAGTGCAGCAGACCGGCTTACTGCTGCTCAGACCCGAGTGACTTTACAGGTAGTCCTGTATTTTTTTTCCTGAGACGGTCTGAGAGAAACTTCTCCTGAGACGCTGCAGATCACAACCTCAACCCATCCCATGTTCATTTGAATGGCTTTATGTGTTGTAGAAATAAAGGGAAATAGGAAATAGAAAAAAGTTAACTTGACTTTTTCTATGTAAGAAATCAGCATTTCTCTTTATCAGCTCTGATTTGGACAAACATCAGCTCCCACTCGGTCGGGTCGAGTCGTTTCATTGGTGCTACATCTGCGCTCCACTGCTGCGTGTTGGAGTAATCTTTGTAGTTGAGTGATTTGAGCATTTGCTTATATTCCTGAGGAGTCACAGCACGTAAACCCCTCACTGAGGGGGGGGGGCGTGGCTTCCCAATAAAGACTTGTTGGCGATATCGTCTGTCATCGTACAAAAACTTTGATGAAAGTTAAAAAAAAAGAAAGAAAAAAATGAGTTCCTTGAAATGACAACATTAAACATTGAACCTAATTTATTCTCTTACGATGCAAACATTGCCATTCGTCAGACAATGCAGCCACTTCATATCTCTGCCTCACTGTGTATGTTGTAATTAGGTCACTTTATGGCCACGGTGATGGATGCTGCACCATCTGTCTTGATACGTTTTCCTCCTCCATTTATTTATCAAGTTGGGGAAGGGAAGAGAGTTTAAGCGGTCTGACCTGGTCTAGACGCTGTCTCTTGCTGACAGGATTTTGTGTCACCTGTCATCACACACACACACACACACACACACACACACACACACACACACACACACACACAGATTTTCATGAAGCCCTACAGACACACACAGTCCCCACTGTTTCTATCACAGCTTTTGTCGTGTATGTGGGGGCAACAGAAACCTGATACCCCCCCCCCTGTAGAGCCCCAGATTAGGCCCAGGAGACAGGCTACGTCTGGGCTTACACACACAGACACACATGTCCAAAAACACACATGCGCAGGTCAGCCTGCCGACCATAGAGACAGATAGTTTATATATCTGACTTGCCTGGCCTCAGACGTTTATTTTGGCACCGCGCTCTGACAGGCACCAAGTCAAGCACCCACGAGATGAGTAGCAAAGACAAATGTGTGAACATGATGACACAAATGTATGCATGCGCTCATACACAAGACCACACGCAACCCCGTGCATGCATTATTGAGTACAGAAACACAGAGATGGAAAAAAGGTCGAGCGTTTGCACAAATTTGTCTGTATTTGTGTTGTCGTCCTCAAACACTCACACCTCCGACCAGAGCACGCATCACTTTCTCATCTCCTGCCTCGATCTTGTAATCTGGGACCAGCGACAGAGTTCAAGCCCTGCAGGTGTTTTCTTCCCCCCTGAACTTTGGTTGCTGCTGCAGCCTGTTGTGGTTCGTACCTTTACACTCCAACACCTGCTCTCACAGTCAGCATTTTGCTTCCTGCTGATGTGCACAACAGCTAACAATACGCAACTTTGTTTCAGAGGAGCGGGGCTTATGCAGCCATCATATAAAGGAGCCCGCCACTGTCAGTTGTGGTTTACTGTGGCCCAGCTGTGTGGGTGAGGAAACCTCAACACACCTGTATAGGGCTCTGTGCAAACACTGTCATTCACACAGGTGGTTACACACAGAGGACTGCGTTTTTATGGGAGCGGGAAAGCAACATTGCTAAAAGGGAAATGCCGGAAGACAGAAAACCAAAGAGGGAAAAGTGGCGTGGAAAGTGCTTTGTGTGGAGGAGTCGCACTGAAAGAGCTGAGGACACACCCCAGGAGCTTTCAAGTGCTTCGCAGCTTGTGAAGCTAATTAGTCCAAGCAGATTAATGATCAGTCACACACTGCAGTCAGACAGGTTTTCATTTCCTTTAATTAATTCCCCAAAGCAGCTGAAATCACGAGCAGTCACTACCTTTAGTCAGGGGTGATTTCATTAACTGCATACAGTCGTGATTCCTCTTTGCTCGAATTGTTCTGTTATTTGGAAAGTCTATTAGGAACGCAACAGGTTTAACTGCTATAACTTGCGCTTGTACAACGAGCAGCGTGCAGCTTTGGATGGTGGTATTAGTCTGCCCCCTGCTGGTACATTTGTGTCACAACAATCACAGTTTTAGCTCAGAGGAATTAGTGTGTCGATGAATATTACTTCAAATTATGAGGATACCAGCACAAAGTTAAGGTTTTAATATCATTTTGGAGAAAATTACCAAAAGTCAGCTCTGTCGTCATCCTGCAAAGCAAACTGTCATGAGTCAATGAGGTCAGTTCGGCGCACTCACTCTGGCCTGTAGATGGGCAGCCAATAGACGAGCCTCCCACCGATGGCCAAATAGCGAGCGGAGAAGTTGAGGAGGTCTGAGAAGATATCGCTCAGATGGTACGCCTGTGAGACCGGGACGTGAGACTCCACGTAGCTGTGCAGACAATCATGACAAACAGTGAAGCTCAAAAGTGCAGCATGTACCAAACGACTCCTTATACGAGAGTGTAAACAGGACTTACGCGCCATCAGGAGGTTTTGTAATGTCTTTGTGAGAGCCTGTTCTCCTGGTTGACTCTCGTATGCCATAAGGCGCTTTAGACAAAAACGATCCAAAAAACACATTTTTGTTCAAATACTAAAGCTAAATACTACAAATATTGTTAACAACAGAGTCACAGACTTAATCCTGTTGAAAAAGAATTAACCTCTTGCGAATTCAAGCAAACAATTGATTTCCTGGATTGTCAGACGAGGCACTTACGGTCGGTGATGATGGCATCAAACAGAGCCACCTCCCTCCACACGGGCTTGGATGCATCAGACACCATCACATCCACATACATCTTCTCTGTCCCGTACTGCCGCAGGTTGGCTCGGATGTTCTCATCCGGTCCTCGCCATTTCTGGTTTTTACGGCTTGATCGACCTGAAAAAACACACACACACACACACACACACACACACACACACACACACACACACACACACACACACACACACACACACAAATTATTAATCACTAATCACTGTGTTGTTGTGCACACACATTACATAAAGCCATATAGAGGCCCTGTAATCAACACTTCAAAGCTGCAATCGTAAAATCAAAGGGACTTCAGTCGGTGTGCCACTTTATCAGACAGAGCTCACCTTTGCCGTGAATGGTGTTGTAATCGATGTCGGTTCCACAAACATAAGCTCCAAAGTGGGAACATGCCACCAGCAAGCTACCTGAAAGAGAACAAGACGAGGGTGAGGAAGCAATGAAACGTATAGAGAGGAACTGTGAACGGAAGCGAACTTACCTGTGCCAACAAACGGGTCAAAAACAAGGTCGTTCTCTTTGACCTTGGCGTGGTTGGCCATGATGAACGAGAGGCCGGCGTCCATGCTGGTGTTTCCTATGAAGTGTCTGTTCTTCACGCTGTGGGAGCGAATCAGTTCGCGCTGACCGTCTGCTATCTGCAGTGCCCGGAGGACAAAAAGTGGTCGGATCCAGAGCTCGTTTTCTTGGAAGCACGAAGCGGGCCGCGTATCTCACCCATCTGCCGAAGTATATGTAGTCGGGATGTTCAGGAATGTTGTTGGGATCCGAGCCGTAATCCTCCAGCAGACAGAAGACGTGCTGCGGGCTCTTCAGGCTCACCGTGCCCTCGAACGGGAGATACTCCAACGCCTGAGCAGAGAGCGGCAGACGTGAGGACGCGCACGTGTGATAGCGTTCAGTTCAAGTTCCTCCAAGGAAAAAATGACAAGACTTTATAGGGACCATGAGGGTTTTTATTGTCAATATGTATTTTAGGTTCTGACAGTCAATATCTGTGGGAGGTTATAGAATTTTTACTTTGTCATCTTAAAGCTAAAGTTATCATAAGGTGTTTAAATTTCATAACCTTCTTCCAAAAGTTCACAATGACTCTAAATAAAGGACTTTGTGCTGCTTCTTTGTCAGAGCTGAAGAAAAAATGAAAGGATTTCATTCATTCTTTAATGAATTCTGTGAGCTCATCTGTGCACTAGTTAGGATAACAATGGAGTCACTTAGTGATGTGATGACAGATTGAAACAAAGGTACTTTTTGTTGTTACTCTTTTTTTTCATTGACAACAAGCAGCACTTTTTTAGTGGCTGATCCACAACAACACATCTCAGCAGCACCAAAACCTGAAAAATGAATTTTCTCGTTGCTTCAGCTGAGCAGGAAGTCAGTTCGAACCCAATTGTGGATTTGAATCACAAAAAAAAAAACACCCGAGAACAACAGATGGAACTGACGTTCACACTTCTTACACACAAGCCTGGATACTCACGTCTATCTTTTTGATTCTGTCCTCGAACAGCAAAGTCTTGTTGAACGTGTAAACGTTGATTCGGTAGGTGGAGTCTTTGTGCATGAATGGAGTCTGCAGTGAAAGGAAGACGTGTTGAGATGTCTCTCAGCCGTTGGGCTGTTATGTACATTCTGCTTATGAAGGGTGGTGCAACAAACCATGTTCTTCAACGGGTAGTTCAACAGGGACGTTTTGAGTTCACTGTGTGTCTTTCCATGACCCCATAGTTCAAAAGCAGACCTAGAGAACAATGGAGAAAATGTTTTATCATTTGTAAAATTTCCCCCATCATTAAACTATCATAGACATTATGGCAAACATATTTTATCATCAAGAACACATCAGTAAACTCCTGACATCAGAACTTACTTGGCACATACAGATCTGGCCATGATGCAGCGAACATCCTCCTCAGATAAACCATTGAGACACAAGAAAGGAGACTACAGAGGGACAACGTGTTAGTGCCAGGATCACTGCGCAGATAGCAGCATATCTTATATCAAGGAAATGAACCCCGATATCTTTAATAGAGTGGGGGGTCACCCTCATTGAGAGCTGCTGTCCTTCATGGTTTAGAGTTCTCACTGAGTTGAAAACAGGAGCCATCGTGAGGCTCTGCATATCTTCATGCTGCCAGCTCTTCAGGTCAGAAAATAGACACACCAAAACATGCCGGACAGTGGCTGCAGAGGACCAAATCAGCAGCTCACCTCCCTCACCTCTGGTCAAATCTGTGCTGCAAGCGCCCCCTTGTGGGCTGAGTTAAGTTCTTCATATCTGCAATTATTCATTCACTTTTAGGTGATGAAAGTTGTGCAGACTGAAAGCTTTTGTTCAGATAACTTGAAAGCATCAGCTGAACATAAAAAGAATACGAATAACAGAGAGACTCCACAGCATGCCGGATACTTTTTAAAAATGTGGTCAAACGAACAAAATGCATATGTGATGACGCATACCTTTTCTCTGGAGCTTTCACAAGGACAAAATGGTTTTGATCTGAGCTCCAGCAGAGCCTTGATTTCCTGCAAGAACCAGCACAACAACAATTAATGAAGATGAAAGTTTACAAGACGATCAAGTTTTATTTACCAAGCAAGGCTTTATTTTTGGATGTTTTGAAGAAGGACCATTTTTTTTTTCTGAAGTTCTTTCCATAGTTGTGACTTTCAAAATTAGAGGGAAAAAATCCAAACCTCAACATATCAGACCAATTGTCAACATCAGTTCAGGAAAATAATGAATAACGAAAAATCAAACCAAAAATGTGCACAAGTCAAACCTCTTTGCAGGTGGATTCCTGCATAAGCACAGAGTGTCATTAAGACAATCAGCCTGTGACACTCTACAGGTGTTGAATTTGGCAGCATAAAATGCACATAATTGTAATTCATTAGTAACAAAGCTGCTTTACTGCTTTGCCAAAGCATAATTCTAAATATTAACTTGATGAATATCTGGCGTCGTATTTTAATTTTTCTTAACAGCAGTACTCAATCATACTTCATATTTCGGCAAATTACCACCAAACATAAACCTGGTATTCCTTTTCATGCGCTTTTGAGTGTTTACTGTGTTTATTTGGGTTTAATAGCGCCTCCATTACTTCTGCACGGGACTGTTTATTCCTCTGTTCTCCGGTATTCACACGTAGTGATGGGTTAATGAGAACGGTGCAGATTACAGATAGACAACAGAAATGTGTTGAAGTGCAGTTGTCATGAGAAAAAGACACCAAAAGAGAAACATAATCGCGTGTGTTTAACTTTACGGTTTGAATTAGCACATAGCTCGCAGTAGTGGGGACACCGCAGTCCGTGAAACTCTTCTCTGAACACAGGGGGAAAGAAACATTCACGCAAACACCGAGGCCGAAGCTTCAATTGCTCGACGGAGGTTACCGGTATCCTGAAGTCCACGTTATCTTGGGCCAGATGTAGGAGATACTGGAGGCGTGAGCGACTACAGGAGGTGGCCATGTCTTTTGAGACTTGAAAATACGTCCGACTTGAAACAGTTCTTTGAAACGAAAGTACCGCTAGCGGCTCGTTTTACCATAAATGGCAAAAAATGAGAATTTGTCCTTTATTTGAATAATACAGCACGAAACTGGGGCAAGCTACTTTTCCTAAATTTGATATTACTAAATCTGTGCACTCCCTTTTTTAAAACCAGAGTTACAATGATGATGTCAAAAAATGAGTCATGAACGACGAATCGGACATAAAGTTTGATATGATTTGTTCGGTGAGAAGCTCCTACTGTAATATTAGACGTAACTGACAACTGTATCACACTTTTTAACAGAAGATATTCAGCGTTTTGTACACAAAACTTTTCACGACGTGACGTGAGTGAATAAACTCGCTTCTGCATCCAGCCTGTAATCTGCTTTACTTGACGCGTCCTTTGGAGAGCCCGCCTCTCCTACCCGTCGATTGGCTGTCCGTGTCATCCGTGCTCGTCCATTGGTCAGTCAGGATGTCACGTTAAGTGGCTTTCCACTGGACAGAGAGGCATCTGCACTGTTGTTGCAACTGTCAGCAGAGCCGCGCTGCTATCAATTGTTTACCAGTTTACTTTGTAACCACGTTTTATTTACTTCGCACTTTGGCTGCGATGAAGCAGCAACGCAGGTGAACCGATGATCGAGTCACTGTGTAAGTTTGATCCTGTGTAGGAACTCTTTTTTTAACCTCCAAATCTGTGTTGCAATGTAATGAATTTGAAATTACTGGAGAAAGCAAATGTTATTATTTTCAGAAAAAATCAAATGTTTTTTTGTGTCATTTGTCAATCATCTATAATTTACAACGAGTCACCAAACACCATTTGGTTTGAGTGTAATATTTAATTATATAAAATATTTAATTGTGATCGTTCTAATTTGCTCATTTGCATTACAATATCGAGATAATGTAACTTACATGAATTGTAAAACATCAGTTGGACAGTTTTATTTAAAAGCAGTTTAAACTGTGATGTCTTCACCTCCAAACTGACCAGTACCAGCTGTCCTAATCTTGTTCTAAACAGAGTCAACAATGTGGACAAACAGCAGGCTCGCCTCGGCGGCAGGAACACAGGAGGAGGCGCAGGCTCCCCCTCAGCCTGTCGACCACGCCGGCGAGTGCATCGTCTCCGTCAAAGGCCTGAAGGAGAACTGGCAGAGGTGGTCCAGCGAGCACCAGGAGTACCAGAAGAACAACCCCTTCAGTCACGACAGCAGGCCCAGTGCGGCGGCCCCCCAGAGGGGACGGGACGATTACGGGAGACCCCCGCAGGGGTCCAAGACGGAGCAGCGCGGGCTGGACGCTCACACGCACATCGGCAGAGAGGTTCAGGAGCTGTGTGAGGTGATCAGGAGCATCGGACGCACCAGCGGGAGCGGACGTGGAAGCGACGGGGAAGTGATCAGTGTGGAATTTGGGAGGCTTTTTGACCATTATGTCACGATCTCTAATAAAGTGGTGGGTATTCTCCTACGAGCCAGGAAGCAGGGACTGGTCGACTTCGAGGGGGAGATGTTGTGGCAGGGGAAGGACGATCACGTCCTTATTACTCTGGTGCAGTAGTCAGCAGCTTGTACGACAAGGAGACTATTTACTCTGAGAAAAAAATAGCTGGTTTCAAAACGTCCTAGATTGAAAGAACATATGTCACTGTGTGATCTATGATTTAAAACACACACACACATTGAGAAGAAAAGAAACAAAAAAAGTGTGCAATAAGAGGTCATAAAAGGTTTGATATGCAAGTTTACGAGGGAAAAGTGTAACTTAACTGACCAGAGTGTTTTTCTCTTTGTTCACTTCTTCCTCCTGAGGTTCTCACTGGGTGAAAGTGGAGGAGTGAGCGGCTGAAGTGAAGTCAGAGGGGTTAATTAGAGCGAGCTCAAGCCAAAGAGAGAACATGAGGCTCCCTGTGACAGACAATATGGTGCTATAGGATGAACCTGATCCGGCTTGGCCTGGAGAGCATGTCTTTATTACCAGTGTGCTTTGTATTCACGCACTCTGGGATTGGCTTGAAATTCAAGTGCAGAAACAGTGAAACCAAAAATGCTGACTCGGTGTGACGGTGACACACAATCATGAAGTGAATGACCGACACGTGTGTGTCAGGATGAACCATGTATCACAAAGGTACTGAGGGTCAGTTTTATTTATTCTGAATCAAGTGATTAATAAAGTGCATACATTTTGTACAGAACATTGCGTTTGTCATTCTTCAGTGCGTTTGTCATATTTTGTCTGACTCTACATCGTTTGGTTTTATCATTCTTACATTCCATACTTGATGCTCACACCTGGCAACATTTCAAATACTTCGTGGGCTTGATTTACCAATATCCCCGTTTTTGTTTGGATTGGAGTCTGTACTTTTCTCTCCTTCACAACAACAGGTTTACTGGGCAACTCCCACTTTAAAACACCAATGCATACTTTTATACATGTCACACAGAGCTCAGATGACCCGTGTATTTTACATTTGCTTCACCACGTTTCAATTTTAACATGCTTCAAGCCCACAAATCATGAAAACAGTCACAGACTACAAGAAACCGAGCAGCACTAGAGGGAATTTCTGCCTTTATAATGTGTAACACACCATGTGACATCTCAGCAAAGCTCTCATTTTAGAACACATTTTGATTTTAGGTTGAAGTTGGGGACAAATCGAACGCTTTCTTGGTCCATAAAGATAATTCACTTTCAGCAGCCAATCAAGGCCGTACTTGGCTTCACGTCTCAAACATTGTCATGATTAAACTGAAGATAAAGTCGTTTCTTGTTAGCAAGTATGTCTCCCATCAGGAATACTGGCAGCAGCTGTGGCTAAACACACCGCAGACTGATGTGCGCACCGTTCAGCATGAGATAGACTTGTGTCACCTGATCATAGCTGGATGGCAAATCCAAAGAATCAGTTGGTTTCTCCTTTAGAGTCAAGAAGCTCAATCAGCTGATCTGCCTGCAAAACAATAAACAAAAATGAGACCA
>JAUESE010000010.1:9968969-9983301 GCA_032274725.1 Malacoctenus triangulatus
ACACACACACACACACACACACACACACACACACACACACACACACACACACACACACACACACACACAAACACATATTACTAGCCAGGTCAACTATAGGCTTACACTGCTGTTTCCCAGGCCGTGCCATGCCAAGACTAAGGTTATCTATTTACATGCGGTCGACCACACACACACGCACACACACATGCACACATTGCCCCCCTCTTCCCCACACACACAAACAAACACACCCACACACACACACACACACACAGAGTCAGTATCTAACAAGCCGGTTTGGCAGGGCAGGCCCGACCACACCTGGTACACTTTCACTCACACACACACACATATTGGCACACGTGCGCACACACACATACTCAGGTGTCCCTGCCACAGTCTCAGTTGGCTGGAGGAATCAGTGGAGAGTTCGTTGGATCAGCTGTTAGGTGTGGAGACAGAGAGCAAGATGGACACGAGCCAGATCGAACGGGGATAAACAAGTCAACGAGAGGAACACAATTAAATCAGCTTGAAACTCAGTGAAGAATCCTTCACAGTTTGTTAGTTTCCCACTTTTCAGCTCAATCTGGTCACAATTCAGATGAGGATGGATGCAAATGTTGTTCCAATAGGAATGAAAATCACAATTTTCCTCTAAAGAAATATAAACGCTGCTGTCTGTTCTTCTTAAAGAAGTATTCTGTACATTATTACTGTTTTCAAAGTTTATTAGTTGCCAAAATCAACTTGACAACACATTGATGAGTTTGTTTATTGAATCTGTAAACAACAGCTCCACCAAAGGAGAATGATCACAATGATAAACAGCCAACAAGCAGGTAAAATTGGAAAATCAATCAAAATACTGGTCCAGAAACCACAAAAGCTACACAAAGTCACACCACATCACTTTTAGTGTGAATGGAAAGGAGTGAGAATCACAGCTGTCAGCAACATGTCAACATGTGTCATATGTGTTGAATGCAAAAGCCAAAAGCCAAGAATACAGATGTGATTCGCCACAAGCGTCTTTTTGCAAGACATCGTTTCACCAAGTTGGAAATGTAGCTCTGAAAATATCGGATGGGACTCACCTCTGAACAGTCGAACCATTAATACATCACCATTCACTGGCGGCCGTCTCTCTTATGGGCCCTCGCTGTAAATTCTGAGTTCATAATATTTACTTTTATTACTGAAAGAGTCAAAAGTGCAGCTCCGGCTGCTGAACTGCATGAAGCACATTACAGCCACATTCAGCTCATTTTATTTGCCCTGAAAGAACCACAATTGATCTCTGAGTCTGAAAAAAAAAAAATCCCCTCAATGTTCCCAAGAATTCATTTCGAATGTTGTCAGCATTTACTTCATTCCGTCTTTGTAGAGTTACCTGTAATTACATTGTTTAGAGGCTCTCCGTTTCTTCCACTGATGTTTAATTTCACAGTTGCTTGTTCATATTTCGGCTGCCCTCAGGCCACACTGCATTACTTTCCACAGTTCTTTTTAATGGACAATAGAGAATTACTGAGCATAAGCGTGTTTGCTACGAGAGTGCTCACGTGAACGTGTGAGTTAAAATGTACTGAAGGCTTTGATTAGAACGGAGGCAAATGTGCAAGCGAAGGTTTGTGAAAACAAAACAATATCAAGCAGCAGACAGGAATTTATGCTTTACTTGTTGATTTATTCACACGTTGTCTTTACTAGGTGTCAAAATGTCCTCAGTAAAAAAGCCGTATTGTGCACAGAACAATGCGTCTCCTCTTGTCTCGCCGTCCTGCCTGTTTTATTTCTCTCCGACTTCCATCTGATTTCCTCGTGTCGTCTTTAAACTCCCTTTTTCTCCGCGTGGCATCTTTAAAGAAATCCTCCTACACGCATTCAGGTTTAACCACACATAAACAAGGGTGGACATGCATGGCGACGCATCGCGGCTTAAAGGCGGCGTAAGCCTCCTGCGAGCCTCCGTCCAATTAAATTATCCGCTCTCCGCGGCTGTGATTTATCAGCCAATTACACGAGTGGACAGGGGGGAGCGTTGCACTCGTAAATTAAAAGCTGAAGGTCTATTATAACCGATCGATATTTGGGAGGAAAAATAATAACTTTGTGAATGGAAACAAACTTGGGAGATGATACAAATCGAGGCCTGCCTCAGGCGAAGACAGCGAAAAGGAAAACCTCACAAATCAGGGGAGATTATTCAGCTTTGTCCGTTTTTTTTCAACCACCATGTAAGCGATCTTTTTTCCTTTTAGAAACATAAGTTGAGCCTGAAGATAATTAGACTTTATGGAGGTTCTGTCCATGAGATTGGGGAGGGGAGGGGGTGCTGTTTCGAAGCAGTTTCTTCTAACCTGATATTAAACCACACTAGATAATCTGACCTCTCACATGTAGGTCCAAACAAGAGAGACAGTTTACATTTTCTATCAATCTGAAATGACAGATTTTAGGACCCACCTGTGTGAGAAGCTGTGTCATCCCAAACAGTATTTTCAAACTTTTCACCAATTCTAAAAGCTTTTGTTGGTTAAATATTTCAAATTAAGACGGACTGTGTTATAGATTCATTTTGAAAGTCTGTCTTTTCTATGCGCATAAAAGTCAGTAAAAGCAAAACTTTAAAAAGACAAAAATAAAACACGAGGACAGAAAAAAAAAGTAAATTTTTCAAAGTTTAATAAAGCGGTTTCTATAAAATGAGTTTGCAGTTTTCTCCTTGTAACAACAGAAAGCTTAAACTGCAGCTTGTAAGCAAAGACAGGAACAACA
Source organism: Malacoctenus triangulatus (assembly GCA_032274725.1). Lineage (NCBI taxonomy): Eukaryota > Metazoa > Chordata > Actinopteri > Blenniiformes > Labrisomidae > Malacoctenus > Malacoctenus triangulatus. The sequence continues at coordinate 9,971,733 of JAUESE010000010.1, forward strand.
GAGGTGTGTCTAATGGATGCTCGTTTTACTCCTGCGACACGTAGACCAGAAAGAAAGCAACACCAGTATCATAAACTCGAGGAGCGTGAAATGCAGTTGTAATGTCTGAATGTCTCCTGTGTATGGACACGGCCTGTCTAGTAGACGCAGCAAAAAAAAAAAAAAGAGGGGGGGAAAAAAACAGCTTCCGAGACACATCAACAAGCCTCCCCGTGCCTTCGCAGTGAACATTTATTCAGGGATGAAATTGTTTGTTCAGGTGGACAGTTTTTACAGTGTGCAGGAGGAGAGGGAGCCCCTGGAGGGAAGGCAGGATTGAAGAGCAAAAGCATTAAAGGGGGGGGGAGGGGGGAGAGAAGGGAGGGAGGAAGGGGGAGGGGGGGCAGAATCAGCTTCTGCTTTGCCATTTTTCAAGAAAAAGTGAAAGCGAGTGAGGAAGAAAGTTGCAACACATACAAACAAATCATCTCCAGCTTGGAAGTACTGCTGAATTGGCAAAAAAAGCCGAGATCACTGCAGTTTTTTTTTCCCTTTTTGTTGTCGATCTACCTTTCTTCCATTGACACAAACAATACAGCGACTTGTGCGCGGAATGAATAACTACATTTTTCACTCGTAGCCGAGGAAAATATATGATCGGAGCCTCCCTGGTCCGTCCCGTCTTCGTTGTTTCTTCTCCTCAGTTTCGGTGTTTTTCATTCAAAAAAATAAAAGTGCTATTTCCTCCTGTTTCACTTTCACTGCCCCGAGATCCGTGATAATAATTGTGCCTAATGTTTGTCATACTTCATTTTGGCTGCGACAGCAGGAGCGGCCCAGCGGGAGCATTCAGCCTCATTTACTTGTGCAGAATTTATGGTCTCTGGATTGTTGGCACAGGCTGAGGACTGCGTGAGGCCTCGGTCGCACTGGTGTGCATGGCGCGACAGACGTGTGTCATGCATGTGTCAACGTCGGTGTCAGAGATGAGAAGTATTGAGAGGGAGGGAAGTTCCTGAGTGCTTCTGAGGATGAAGAAGGAGATTGTTTCAGCAATTTATGTATCTCAGTTCCAGACTGGACTGTGGAAATGTGCCTCAATATTTTATGCTAAGCAAGTCTAACTGCTGTGTTTGCCCTCCGGCACGCCAAATGAAAAGACGTGGATGGTAAAACAAAATCTCTTTTTTATGTTTATTAGTTTTTATTGGTTGTTTGTTTTGTAAAATAAACACAGAAGAAGTTCATCGGTAAATGAAATTTCCTTGAGAGCGACGTTTCCATGTGACTGTTTTCCAAGTTGAACCCATCCGTTCCTTGGGCTGAGCAATGTGGTCTCATCTGTTTCTGCATAGGTTTTGTTGTTAACACGTCACAAAGACACTTTTGTGTGTTCGATATTTGAGGCCACTTACTGGTGTCAAGTCTGGTGAGATGTTATGATGCCAGAAACCAAACGTAGTCTTTGCAATGTGCAACAGTGTTGTCATCTTAAGTCATCTTAAGCCAACATGTTTAAAATAAAGCTTGAAAAATCAGTGTTATTAATGGAACTGACGTTTTTGTTGCAAGTCAGACTGATGACCTCTGACCTCAATTTATCATTATTTTAACCTCAACTGTCTTGATGTTCTCTTACAAACTGCATAATCAAGGAACATCCCTCTGAAACTTCCCACTTCCAAGTTGGGACGTTGCAGGATGTTTCAGAAGTCAGAACATTCCCAGTCAATAAGACTGTTAACACACTTCACAAATGACAAATGTCGCCATTTGAGTCATTAACAGAGAATATAAATATGAATAGTTGCAATGTGTAAAAACTCGAGGAGGGGAGGTAAAGTCGTCATCGCAATGACGGAATTACGGACGTGAAATTAGGCCGTAAATAACCCGCGGACTCATCTCGTTCTCATCGCTCACACACATGTCACACTGCAGTGTGGCCGTCAGCCTCTCAACATGCCTTTCTGTCTGCTCATAAAGCATCTGCAAGCTCCTACCGATCACTTCCAAACGCCCTCCCCCCCCCCCAGCCCCCTCCTCCGTCCCGCCTGCGCACCGCATACCAGCAGAGTCAAAGTATCAAACCAACACCTCAGCGCAGACACACCGACAAATCACACACACATGCACACATGCAACACGTTTTCCTTTTTTTTTCTTCCCCCCCCTCCTCGGTAGAAGAGGCTTTCTGGTCTGACCAGCGAGTCACTGGACTTTAAATAGCCGCGGCGCTGAGAGCATATCAGCTGATAGGCCGCCACGCTGACACTGAGGAGTCATTCTCCATCGGTGACCTCGGACTGTGTGCGTCTCGCTGCGGAAGCGGGCCGAAGAAGCTGTAAATAATTGTCATTCTGGAGGCCGGCGCGTTTCAAACCTTCGCTGAGTTCTCTGAAATCCACGACGGCTCCTTTTAAGGCCGCACATGCTTTCACATATGATATTTTATTATGTCTCTCTTTACGCTTCGTTTTTTTGATCACAAAGAATTATTATCATAGAGAAGCACAAAAGCAAAAAAAGTACAATTATTTCCCTTTTTCTGTCTTGCGCATTTGAATTAAGAAAAACTTTGTTGTTCATGAATATATTAATTGCTTTGTTTCAGTTGGCTCTTTGAGAACGTTATACCTGCTTCTGAATTTGCAGGTGTTCTCATCTCTCCACATTTGTTCCCTTTTTTACTTGTCCTCAGTGCTTTTTGTGCAACACCTGCTACACAAAGGAATCAACAGCATTGTCCTGCTGTTGTTTTTTTCCTTTTCCTATTTCTATTTATTTATTTATTTTTCGCCGTTCTGATAAAAGAAAGCAAAGTCCCCGCACAATTCAACTTTTCTTGCAGAAGCAGAGAAAGAAAAACAAACTGAAGTAACTAAACGATTTGTGGAGTCTAACTTGTTATTTGTCAAACTTCCCTTTATGAAGTGACATTAAACCACGCTGCCTCTGAGAAACAAGATGTCCAATTCTGTTGTTTATCACTAATATTGCCCCCCAGGTACTCAGCACAGCTGTTTGATTACACTCTCCTCAGATCCAACATAATGTGATTTTAGTCAAATCTCAACAGTAAAACATTTCGATCTTGTTTTGTTATTGTTTCACAGTAATAATAGTGCCTCTCATTCTCAATGAGGAATCACTCAGCATTGAAGTGTTATTATTGATGTGTTTATTATTATCAGAACTAAATTAAATCAAATTATCTAAATAAAAATGTCATGAAATTAAAAAAAATATTAAAATTTAAGATAAGAATTGATAAGTAGAAAAATACCAATGTAACAATTATATATATTATATTATTATGTAACATAAGGGAAAAAATAGTGACTGAAAAGATAATAATTCTTGTGTTGTTGTGACAGTCAATTCATAATTGCTCTCCTGTTTAACTTCCTTAAGGCCAATTAAACTTTGTATAAAAGTTAACTAGAGCGTCTTCATGTTTCATGAAGCTTCGGAGAGAAAGTCAAATAACTGTTTTCGAGCTCAAAACTACTAAATTTGTTCTTCTTACATATAAATTATGGGATTTTTTTCCCTCAGCAGGACACATGTTCTGCATTATTGTGCAATTTTGTGCGTATTATTTATACATTCAATACTTTTACAATCATTTGTTGGAAAGTTTTATTCTTACGTTCGTTTTCTAGGTGTGCAAAAACACTTAACACAACAGCTGATCAGTGGTGTGTAGGAGAAGAACGTGTCCATCGACGGCCCCAATCAAATCAATCACCGCCCTGGACGTTTCCTCATCGCCGCTGTAGCTCCGAGCCGCGGCTATTTTTAAAGACGTGCGTGTCAGTTATGTCAGAGCCACGCATACCTGCAGTGGCAGCGCCCGCCTGCACCGACCTCAGCATCCCGACACACTGGAATACTTCAGCTGGAGGACTGTGTGAGCTGTGCAAGAGTTATGCAGGACGTGCGCCTCGGCCTTTGTATGGGAACGTCAATTATTTAGGGGAAGCAGGGAGGCTTCCTGGTGTTAAGCAGATCAGACTTTACCCACTTTGTCAAAGTTTTTTTTGTATCCGACTTTTGTTGTCATGACAAATATGGTGTTTTGAGAGTCGTAGCAACTGAAGCTGTACGGGCTGACAACAGGGAGGAGGTTTATTCTCTCAAGAAATACTCAGATTTCATTGTTAACAGCAGGAAGGACACGATATACCGATTCGAAGAGATGTGAAACATTGCCTGTTCTTTGTGTTCCTGTGTTGCTGCTCGGCAACACGCGTGAAACTGATCAGGACTGTCCAGACGAGGTCCAAATCTCGCTCGTAGGAAGGTGGCGTCTGTGTCTGGTGGTGCAGTGCTGCTGCCGGCCCGAGCGCTGCCCGCAGAAAACACCGGCGAGCGGAAGGTTCGTCTTTAACCTTGGTCTCAATGTCACTCTCCAGCCTCATGCTTCTCTCCAACCAGCCGCTCTCCCCTCTTCCACCACCCCAAACAGCACCATCACCACCCCCCACCCTCAGCTGGTGTGTTTGAGCTTCGCAGCAGGGGGCCTGCAGTTCCAGAGATATGTGGGGGTGGTGTGTGTGTGCGTGCGTGTGCGTGTGTGTGTGCGTGCGTTTCCTCGCATGTGTGAGTGCTTGCGCTCAGCCACCGTTTGTGTGTCGCCTTTCGGCTTCTCCCTGGATGTGCTAATGTGATAATTGAGTATTCCAAGTTCTGCCTGCAACTGTGTCACCATGCACACCAACAAAAACACACGCACGCTCACACACACACACACACACACTCGCTCGCTCGCACACGCAACCAACACACACTTAGCACAAAGATCACACTGCTGCTGGTTTGTCTCAGAATAGCTTCCTGATGACATTCTTCAGCCTGAGCTGTGTTGAATAGTTAGTGATAACACATGCAGAGATAAATGGCTTCTGTGCTCGTTGCCTCACGTATTCTCGTCACATCATCGCACGCAGGTAGACTTACAACTCGGTTTTTGTCGCGTCTACATGTATGTAAACCCTAAATTCAGAACGTACTTACAATTCATGAATGCAAACACACTTGTGATGACTTTTGGATGTGTTTGCAGGAAATTCACCCCAAAAAAGTCATGAAATGTGAGCATTTTTTTCTATTTATGTTTTGATAATTGTAATTATTTTTTATGAAATAACAGAAATACAAATGAAACTGAGCCTAATAGAGAAAACTTTTTAACAGACAAAGGCTGCATGCCCACAAATAGATCATATATTGCTCTCTCTCGCTCTCACACTCTCTCTCTCTCTCTCTCTCTCTCACTCTCTCTCTCTCTCTCTCTCTCCCTCCCTCCCTCCCTCCCTCTCTCACTGCAGGGAGATGAAGCAGAGATGTCTTCAGTATTCCTTTAAAGGAGCCACCAGTGTGCCCAGGGACCAGCGAGCAGCATCCAGAGACCGGCGCTCGTCCCCCTGCCCCGAGTCTGAGGAGCGCTGAACTGAGGAGTTGCTGCGTTCAAAAGCCAGTAGGTCATCGCTGCATTCACAGCAGCTCCAGGCGAACACATCACAGACACACCAGAAAGGCACTCTGGCTTTCAATATTGATCACCTCACACGTTCACAAACACACACACACACACGCGCGCGCGCGCACACACACACACACACACGCACACACACACACGCATTCCAGAGAAATCAATGAACAGACAAATTTACACTGGCTGTGAACCAAGTAATTCTCGTAGTATTTGTGTGTTTTGAGTTGCTGAGAGCTGCAGCGTATATGCATGACTGAGGAACAGAAGGAGAGAGTTGAAAAGTTGAATCCAGAAAGTTCTGTGAAGATTCTTAACAAACGATCGGCGATGAGGGAGGGAGGAAGGGAGGGAAGGGAGGGGGGGGGCGGGCGCCTATATAGAGAGGAGGAGAGGAGGCGTTGACGAGGCGTTGTCGAAGGGAGAAGAGAGGAGGGGATTAGGGTTGGCGGTTCACTGTCGAACCAGCATCGATACAACGGCAGCATTTGCCTAATCCCTTGGTAATGGGAGCTTAGCAGCCTCCTCGGACACACAAACACTCCCACTACCTCCTCCTCCGCTCGGCTCCTCTCTTCTCCTTCCCTGCCCTCGTCTCCCCTCATTTACATAACATTAGAAACATTAAGGCGGCTCCAACAAGGCCCCATTATGTGCGTGTTGGTTTTGGGTCCCATTGCGTCGGCCCCAAGGCTTTGGAGAGAAGAGGAGCAGAATGAGTCAGGACATCACAGAGGCTTGTCCACTGTTTTGTCTGCTGGAGATGGTTTGTGTGTTTCTAAAGGACTCGCTGAAAGACGAGCGAGGGAGAGAAAGCCAGAAGGAGAAAGTGATAAATGGTTTCTGAGAGTCCACGGTGAATGATCTGATTGCAGATGTGTGTCCAGTAAACCAGCTGCAACAGCCTGCAAACACAGAGGCTTCACTTTAGATAAGGATCGTTTGTTTGGTGTGTTGTTGTTTTTTTTTTCTTTTTCTGATCATTAATTAGACAGAGCGACTTCAAAAAAACACCACGGAAATGATGTTTCATGGATGATTCTTGGCACCAGACTTGTTTTTTACAGAGCTCAGGTTCAAACATCAAGGTGACTGAAACGAAAACAGAAATGAGCTTTTCACCTCATAAACAACTGTTTACTCAGTGTGATGCGCAGATTCACCTTTATTACCATGAAACAACCGGCACAAAACGAAATTAAACCAGCAGCCTGTCTTCAAGTTTGATTTTGAAAAAATGATGGTATATTGTGCAACTGGAGCATAAAAACATTTTTTTAAATGAAATTAAAAAAAATTATCTTAATGGTTGATGCTGATGTAAAAAAAAAAAACTTGAGCATGCTGCCATCAATAAAAAACAACATCAAAAGTTTTAATGTGGTCACGTGACAAACAGAAATCCAGCATTTCTCTTTATATTATTGTGTATTTCCTCTTTGAGAACGTTAAATTGCAAAAGCAAAAAAGATAGATGTTTATATCGATAGGTGTTAAAAAAATCTGTATATATCAGAGTATATTATCAGATTCTTCTTGTATTTTCTGTGGTGAATGATTGAGGCCCTGTCGTTGGCCTTCCAGGTCTGGATTAGATCTTTTTCAAGGAAGCAGAATTTACAAGTCTCATCAAAAACACAAACAAGAGTTAAAACTATAGAGAACACACTGACATGATGATAAAGTGTTTCCTTCACACAGATGTATTTCTAAATAATTTTGTTGAAATAATTTCCCTTCCACCAACATATTTATATTTCTTCTATCTTTAGTCTTTTCATTTCAGGTTTTCTTTGCCAACAATTTTACAACATAAATGCTGCTAATTCCTCATAGTCCATTATGGTTTCTATTTTCTGTATCAAACACATTCAAAAGTTTTACTAATTTGATGTTAAAGGAAAATTGGCTTACAAAATGTGACCAGATTGTTGCTTCCAGCTGTTAGTAAAAGTGCACAATGCTGTGTGTTGATATTGTTTGAACAAATCTTTATTTAACCAGTGCGACAAGAAACTGGAAACAAATAAAGGTTTCCTTTTTTCCCCCCTTTTTTTAATCCAATCCTACAAAAACCAGCAAACTACCACACTGACTGATGACAGATTTGATACCACAGATGTTACTGGCGTTCAGCAAAGTAACCAGATTAGTCCAAGCATGCAGCTAATCATGGAGCCCCACACAAACCCACAGCCATGAGCCAGAGGAGGAAAATAGCAACAGTGCTCCATGTTTCTCCGCTTTTTCTAACTTTCCCCTTTTTCCTGGCTTTCATTTAGTCCCATAAAGCAGAGTTTTCAGTTGGCTTCAAAGCCCTGTGCCGAGCTCAGTTGGGGGCCTTCAAAGCCCCCTGTCTGTCGGCAGGTTTAGGCACAGAGAAAGCTTCTTGTTCTTTAAGGATTTGGCTCACAAATAACGCCCAGCCAGGGCCAAGGCGGCTAGCTTGCACCCTGACAGGATAGTAGACAGACTCCTGCATTTTAGTGATGTGTTTTGGGGGCTATTCCTACATCTATGCGAGTGAGTACCTGCTCTGTTTGGTTGTGTTCTGCTTTTTTTTTCTTCTGATGTTTGCAGTCCTGTCCTCTTTGAGATGCTGCGCTGTTTGGGAGAGAATGTGAGCTGCTAATATTTTCACTACCTCTATTTATTGGCTGAATATTGCTTACAACTGAATTTAATAGTCTGGATTGAGTTCTCTGATTCCTAGCTATTTTTTTTAATTGCATTATTCTTTCAGAGTAGTAATGAGAAGCTGCACTAAGAGTAATGTGAATAGAAACTGTTTTTCAGTGCATTTAAAATAACCCAACTCAAAAGGTTTCTTTTAGATATAATCTTGATGAACATCAATGAAACATTTTTGTTCTTGCAGACAGTTTTTATTGAGAGAGACGAGGAGCTTCAGAGTGTGTTAGATAGGAGACTCTCAGCCAAGTGATTACAATGCTTCTGGGATGTTTTCCTCAGGACAACACATTCTGATTTTATTATCAGCCTTTAATTAACATTGTGATTGGAGCTGATATTAGAGTTGGACTGGGGTGAGGCGTGAGGACTCTCCCAGGCACTGACTCGGGGCTGTTTTGGACCACTCTCCTTGCTTGCAAACACTTCTCAGCCTTCAGGTTTTTCTTGTTGTTGGAAAGAAAACATTCGGTGTCTATACCATAAGAAGGGAGGAGACACAAACCTGCTCTGGCCAATCGATGCAAGATTGAAGATGCAAGTTTGGTTAAAAGCAGTTTACCAGGAGGTGTGTTTTTTTTTTTGTTTTTCTTTTTCTTTCCACCAGGCACACAAACCAACAATTTTCAGACAAAATCTGTGTGTTTTTGTGAGCTGAATATGTGAGAGGTTTTTTGCTTTTGACATTGTTTGCATTTATAATTCCTCTTATTTACTGACTTATCACCACTCTCTGTTTTACAAGGATTTCTCTCATTTTCGTGCAGCAAATCGCGCTTCTGGGAATTTGTTGCATCCCAGTTAACAAACAAGCACATGAGATTATTTTTTTTGCCTGATTGTTGGCAGATCAGTGGCAGGAGCTGGCACTGGTAAGCTGGGTGCTGTTGCTGTGGCGTCTGCAGCTTATTGCCACGTTTGGTGTCTCACGTGTCTTTCGGTGCCCTCCAACAGGCATGCGAGACAAGACGTGGACACAGCAGACCTGAAAACAGGAACAAAAAACAAAAACAATCTTTGGTTTGCTTCTGAGTTCAGTAAGACAGAGAGAGGGGTACTTCTCCTGTTTGCTTTGGAGTTCAGCACAGAGTAGAGTAAGATAAAGCGTGTCAGAGTGAGGATGAAGACCTGAGAATCACTGCTTATTTTTGGCTAAAGCAACAGAAGCAGGATTGTTGGAGGTGGTCGGCTGGAGGCCGAAAGCTTCTGCTGCCCTGAAGTTTATGTGGCTCGATCTGATCTTGTGTCTTTTTATTTGCTGCTGATTTTATACTGTTATTACTTCCTGCTAAGTTTAGTGTCTTGTGTCAGATCAAAAACAAAACAGTGTATTTGTTCTGCACACCAGCATTTTGATCATTATATGACTTTATTTTACTTTTTGACTTGAATATATTAATAAAAAAAAAACGCAGCTAAAGCATCAGTGTTTTTTTGAGCTGTTGGATTAAAGGACTGCAGTAGTAGGAAAGCAGTCGCTCTGTTAACTTTATCTATATTTCTATTGGTTCCTTTTCCATTTGTGTGAAATGTTCCTCCGGACTCGGGCTCTGTGTTGTTGTCTTGTCGCTCTCTGTGATGGCTGTCACTGGTTTGGCTCAGCACCTGTTCTTAGGTCTTCCATATTGTGCTGCTCTTTTCATCAGGGGCGCTGAGGATCACAGGAATCACAGACACCACGGACCCCCTTCTTTTTTTTTTCTTTTTTTTTTTTCCACCGCTACTCTTATTGTTCGCTGCTCCCTTTGGATGAGGGCCTCAGCTAAATGCCGAAATTGTAATTGTAAATCGTGGGCCGGCCCACATGTTAGCTCAGCAGTCACAGCACGCTTCAGAACGCAGTGCTGAGCGGCTGACGGGACGAGATGGAAACAGGCAGGCATTATAATCAGTCATTCACCCTTTTGGAGGAGACATTCAGTGTTTGTGGTTTGTTCTAAATTTAAAGGGAACCTCTGTGACCTGCTGGCTTTCACCGGCCTGGAACCGCCGCGCTCTCCCTCCTCCCTCCCTCCCTCCCTCCCTTCAAAACTGTTTCTCCCCCCTCACTGCTTTTTTTTCCTTTATTTTGTCTTTCATTCAAAACAGACTGAAAGAAAACTTTTCAAAAGTTATTTGAGGTTATTTGAAGTAATGTCTTGAAATTGCATCACGAGTCAATGATATTGTCGATCCTGGTTTACTTTCAGTAACTCAGTTACTTTTTTGTGTGTTTCTTCAATATCACAGACAATAATTTAACGCGATTCTCTGAATGAACTATTCATTAGATTTTCAGCCTTTTTTCAAGCATCTTTTAAGACGTTATTTTAGTTCTCGTGTTGCTTCTTTCAGATTTTACTGCAGGATTTTGCTTTTGAATGAAAACTTACTGTGTTTTTTTATCGGTTCAGTGTGAAAAATGGACACTTCTCCAAGCAAATCCAAGCAGCCAATGACTGAATATCAACATTATTGAGAGAACTTGGTCAGCTCTGATGAATGGCAAATGTAGTTGCACTTATTTACCTTATTGATCACATCAGTTGTGGAGAACAAACCCTGTTTCATGATGTTTTTCTGCTGAATTCATCCATCTCTAGAATTCGTGCATTTTGAACTCCACAATAAACTGTACAGTCACAGTTATGCGTCCCCCTTTCTTAGTGGGGTCCTGTACTGTTTTCATCTTATTGACTTGCTGTTTGGGTCACGTTATGGGGGGGGGGGGGTGTCATTGCTGGTCCCCAGCATGGCCTCGGTGGAGGACGGTGCAGCTCCCCGAGCGGGCCACCGGTGCATTATACGGAGTGTGTGGAGGGACAAACAGTCGCACTCAGGGGCAATTTAGAGCCTTCGATCCCACTGACCTGCGTGTGTGTTTGGGCTGTGGGGGGAAACGCAGGAGGGAGGAGGCGGGGTCATGCAAACTCTGTGCAGAAACCGGCTAAATGAGGTAACCAGTGGGCTGCTGTGGAGCCCTGTTATTATTATCAGTCCCACCCCGTCTCTGCGCCTCACCTCTCCTCTCTCCTCCGTTTCTTTCTGTCAGAGTCACAGTTGGGGAATATTGGCTGCGTGCGTCGCTTCTCTGGCAAACTGTGGTTTACTGCTCTCTGCTGTGCTAATCATATTTCTTCTGGGAAGTTGTTAACTCCAGCAGGAGAGAGTAAGAGAGGAGGAAAAGGAGGGGGGGGGATGTGGTGTCGAAATAAACAGAAACAGTGGAAGGGGGGAGAGGAGGGGAGAGGAGGGAGAGGGGGGAGCGCGTCCTGGGTAATGCTGGGAGATAGTGAAAGAGAATGCGGATAGAGAGTGGCGTAATTAAGTTCTGCCGTGGTTTATAATTCAGAAACATTGTTGACACTGTTTTTGCTGAAGGATACCTGAATCCCGCACTCCTCTCGTCTCTGCTCGTGGGCG
>JAUESE010000010.1:10001073-10011470 GCA_032274725.1 Malacoctenus triangulatus
TCTCACGCTCTCTCTCTCCCTCTCTCATAGATATTATTTGAAGAAACACACCGGCACAAAGACACATGATTAAAACTGAAGCAGGTCACTCTCAGTCCAATCTGTGGCCTTCCTCGTCTGTGGGCTCGACGTGCGAGTCGCCCTGTTTTGCTTCCCTGCGAGCGTCTGACGGCTGCAGAGCAAGAAAACTCAGCATGGCTTTACAGGTACATCTCAGCACTTGTACATCACACAGCTGCGGCGTGTAGCTGTGAATAGCTGTCACTGGGTTTCAGCTGTTTTTTGTCTCTCAGACCCTCAATTTCTTCCAGCAGAAATCGGTATGAGGGTTGCCTCTCTGTCTGCGCAGGATAGATGTGGGATGGAGGACTTTTGCCATGGCAACCACTAATGCAGTATAGATGCAGGGACTGAACCCTGGCTACTGCTGTAATAATACAGGACTCACGGACAGCAGGTGTGGTCAAACGTGAAATCCCACCGGGCTCTGTTGTGTAAATTTGTGTATTGTTTCCTTTATTAGTTCAGCAACACGGTCGTCTTTATGCGCAGTTTCCATTCAGCAGCTTGTGAGCTGACATAAAGAGTCTCTCCCCAACATGGCTTCCTATATTGCATTATAGCTTCAATTCATTTTATGTCAGCTTCTCCGTCACATTGTTTCCTATATCGGCTTATACCGGCCAATCCCCATAATCCTTCTGTAGTCTGAGTCAAATATCTGGTCCATGCAGTGTCCTCTCACCTTCTTCTGGGATGTGATTTCTGTAACCTCCTCTTCACTCGCGCTGGATTACAACTGGACAAGTTGGAGAAGTCACACCTTCGTGGTTAGCATAGGAGTCGACTTTAAAAGCTTTGGGATGAAAGGCTTTTTCTGTTGGCATTCCTCTAAAGACGTGCATTTCACTGTCAAACATTCAAATTTAAAAGGGTTCAGAGACTAAGCCATTTTAACAGACCCTCTTAAAAAAAACCTCCCCAAATACTCTGGAAAAAGGTACATAAAATAGCAAGATTATGATAAAATCTCATTTTTTTTCTATTGTTTTGGCCATAAAAGATGAGAATCCACGAGACAAAAAAAAACACACATCAGAATATATGACTTTCACGGTGACAATAGTCAGAGGCCGATTTTTTTGTGTGTGTGTTTTGCAAAGACAGAACGTGTGCGGTTTGCCTGCAGTGCGAGGGTCATTTTCTTTCAGTGCCAAGAAGGCCACAAAGTCACCGTCGACACACGATCGCCGGTCCAAAGCAAACATGCCTTCCACAAGGCCCCGGCCCCAGCGCCTCCCTGACCTGCTGCTACTGTTGCTATGTGCGTGTGTGTCCCTGCGAGCGAGGGCGTATTTGTTTTGTCTGCCCCTATCTATAGCTTTGAGCTGCCCCTTTCTTTCACAGCGAGAGAAAGAAACCACACCCCTCCGGCCTTGGCGAATGTGTGTGTGTGTGTGCGTGAATGTGGCGGGTTTCCTCCTCTGGGATTTGGGGATCCGTATTGCAGTTTGCTCTCCTCGGTCACGACGCCACAATAACCGATAGATGAAGTTCTGCAAATAATAAACATGAAAAGTTTTTAATACAAGCTCGATAGCGGCGTGTTGAAGATACACATAAATGTACACATAGAGAAAAGTACACACTCGGTCCCACGCTCTGCTATATTCTCTGTAGTTTTTTTTTCCACGCGCTGCGTGCACACATCAATAAAGTATATTTAAAGAAAACACGTCCACACAGAGAGCATGTGAGTACACATACATGGCAGATCTGCACATGTTTCTGCACAGATATTTCAATGCAAACAGTCGCATAGGCGCAGGAATGCACACACACAAACACACAAGCGTGTGTCAACATACTGAGCCGTCTTCAGCCAATAAGAGGCGAGCTCGAATATGACCCGCACTTCCCCCCCGTGAATATAAACCCCCGAGGGAAACCAAAACCTACCTGTCTCGTGTGTTTGTTTGTGTTATTTGCGTTACGCCGGGTTCCGCGCCGTCGCCGGCTTGTCCTCTGTTTAGTAGGAGGCAGAAGGCATATGTACATTCACGCAGCTTCCTCGCAGTCAGGTAGAAAGCCGGGTGTCCTTAGAAGTCAGGGTAAATATAGGCTCTGGGAGGGGGTGTGGGCGAGGCTGGGAGTTCATCGCATCTGTACGCCTGCATGGCTCGTTCATGTGTGATGGTGTGTAGAATAATTCAAAAAAAAAAAAACTGCTCGCATGCTTTACAATTCTGTTGAAGCTCGGTTTGGCTTTCTATTCATTAAGATTGGATATTTTCTCGTATTGAACACAAACAAGGTTTCGATTTAAAAACATCTTCGGAGTATCTCCACAGAAAAATCCGAGCCGAGGTCTCTGCTCGCTGAACAGACTCGTGCTGTTTGAGCTGTCTGACCTCATGTTGTGTGAGGCTGCAATGGACAGCAGGCCGATACAACAAGCCACAATGGACATTAAATCTCTTTTAATGTAAAACTGCATGTTAATAATCTCACAATGTCTCTCAGTGCAATAAAAATGTGCTAAAAAATTCGACCTTTATTTTCTGTTTTTTAAATGAATTTCAGGTGTAAAGACAATTCTGCTTCTGCATTTTTCTTCAAAAGATATGGTTCACATCGTAGTACCTGGTGTTTGTCATTGCTGGTACACAACCTGTGTTATCTTCTTCTCATGTTTTGTCTTGCTGTCAACACCAATCTGCATTTATCAATAAATTTCAGGTGTAAATACTGGGCGAACTCCTCCCGCGTCCAGGGTGGAACATGAAACGGCCTCTCCAGCTGGAGGAACAAGTGCTGTGTGGGCTCCCTGAAGTGGTGCGGCTCCGGGGTCATCGGAGAGCCACAGCGTGTTTGGGAACAGACCAATCTGTGTTATTTCAGCACAGCCTGTTGGACGAGGAGCCATTTCACAGGCATTATGGATTAATCTTTGGCAGGATCTCTGCGGGATCAAACGAAATCGCATGTTTGACCTCACGTGTCCCAGACCTCTGGCGATAAAGAGTTCTCTGGCGATAAACCCTCGTCCAGGGGATTGATTGTGACCTGGACTCGCCGAAGCACCGCATTCAAATATAGCGTATATGGCTTCTTGTGAAAACATGAATTGACTGTGAGTCTGTCAGGGTGTGTACATTCTGTCTCAAGTGATAATGATCCCTAGGCTTTATAATAACCAAATCTGCATTATAACAGTCTAAAGGAGCCAGTTGATCTCTAACATCTCATTTGGACTGTGTCACGCTAAAGCGTGACCTTTTTTGACAGTGCATTTCTTAGCTTTTATTATATTTTAAGTTAAGAAAATAGATTTTGCACACTGGTCAGACTACAACAGCGATGGATAGACTTTACAGGCCAAAGGAAGAAGACACAAGGTTCCGATGATTAATTGTTTGCCAGTTAATCAATAAATTACATGTCATCTATTTATGTTCTTGCATCAAATAAACTGTATTTACAGATCAATAAAGTGAGTTTGCATGATGTTTGTGAAGATTTGTGATGTTGCAGACATCACAAATCAATTCCCAACTGTATCATCAGAAAAAGTTAAAGATGAATAAATCTGTGTATTTTTAACTAAAGTCCGACATTGGTACTGCCGTGTCTCTCCCTGTTTTGAAATACATTTCCTGTCAACTTTATTTTATGATACTTAGTTACCAGCAGCGACCCAAAGGATGTATAAATACTCTCAGAGATAAGATACTCTGATTTCTATCCAAGTATTTTTGTGCCACAGATCAAGTAGAAAATGTAAACAAGCGCCGCCGAAGTCGCTTCTCTTTCAGAAGTGTCATCTTGTTGGAAATGCTGTGTTTAGGTTGGCTAATCTCTGTTTCACCGACACAAAGCAAGATTTCCTCCATGAAAGAGTTCATAAGCACAATCTCCTCCACAGCAGTACACTTCTGAGCAGGTGAAGGCTTTAATGTAGATTTGCCATCTAACACAAACATGATCATGTCAGACTCCGCGTGTACTGTCGTCTCCCTTCAAAGTGTTTTCACGGTAATATATTTCAATGTACTTAATTGTGGGTCCCTTTTGTCTTAATCTGAGCCACAACTACACATTCTCATCTGTTTGATGCTGTGAATGTGTCGCGCGGAAGTTGGAGGTTGCACTTCTTGCTCAAGGACAATCGTTACCTCTTAATGCAAATGAACAGACTTCTAATCAGGGACCTGTCGCCGAACACTTTCAGCCCCTCTTCACTGATGGATGTTTTTCAATATAAATTAAATCTCTGCAACCTTGAGTGTTATGACATCCTGTTTTCCAGAAGTGTCTGCCCCATTAAATCATGTGACTCCGGAGAATCCCAGCACCCTGCCAGTATATTAGACTGAGTGACAGCCTGTAATTCTCACTGTGGTTTATCAGCTATTTGAAATAAAATCAGTCACTCTCAGTCACTGTAATTGTCCATGTTGCAATCAAGTGACACATGATGGAGTCATCCGAGGTGTTGTGCACACCGGCTGCGTTGATTTGATTCCCGTGCAGCCTACTCAGGGGCCGCTCCGTAGACTGTTTTCAATTAGAGTTTGGCTTTCAGTCACTTATTCCACCCACACATGGTAAATAAAGGTTAATGGAAGAGCCTGTAGGCAGAGGACAAGAGAGGGGATTTTACCTCTGTTTGCTTGTGACATTGCTACCTGCAGAATGAAGGGATATTGTGCGGGTACATGATCTGCTCCTAAACCTTTTATACCGCCGAGATTAAGAGACCAAACACTGACAAGAGAACTTGCGATGCATATTTAAATTTCCTGTGCGGCCTCGCCACTAATTTACTTATTATTGAGCCAAATAGAAAGTCATCTGAAAATTAATAGCCACAACTCTGTGATCTCAGAAAAAAGAGGAGATCACACTATTCACTTAAAGGACCACGGCTATGCCCATAGATCACTAGTAATTCTGATGGCTGAATCTGCTTCCTAATGAACTCAAAAACTACGATTAATCTAAGTCTTCAGTGTTTTGGAGAAGTAATCCTGTTAGCAATATGCATGTCGTTTGATCAATAATTCTGTAATGCAGTTAATTGCCAGGATTCGGTTTTATTTTCCTACTCAAACAATTGTAATTAGTCACCTTTCCGTACATCACACATTGTGTGCAGTTTGTATTTTTTTACAGAACCGGATCCAGGAGCTTCAGCTCTCCAGGAAACACTGCCAATCACTGACGCAGAGGTTGAACAGTGTTGCAGGACTGGAGTGAGCCTGTACCAGGCGGTCGGCTCTGCTCAGTGAACTTTAGCTTCGCCGCCTGTGGGCATAATCACACTGTTTAGTTTGGGAAAGCCTTCACCCAGTCGATTGCTGGCTGAACTTTTGAGCCACAGCTGGAACGTCAAACAAAGGGGCTGGGGGCTTCAAATCCAAACAAGACAGCTCGAGAAACATGCAATTATCTTTTTGGTGTATTTTTGTGACAAACTGCAGGAGGGACAGGATAAAAACAACTTCATTGTGACAAGTTTATTATTGTGATTGCATCATTTTCATACCTGACATTTCCCAGATACTTAGATTGGAAATATATTCAGAGATGAAAGTTCAGTGTTGGTCATTTTGAATTGTCTTTGACTTAGGGTGAGACTTGAGCAAAGTTATGACACATTTGGAGGTTACTTTTTGCTGAGCAGAAAGTCTTTTAGTTTGAAAAACGAAAAAAAATTAAAGGTTTTAGCATTTAAACTCCTTCTGTCTCTTCGTGAAGTGTCTCCATGCATAAATGAAGAACACGATCCATATTTTGCTCAGCCTGGATGGTTTAACTCGGGAAAAGGAATCGGATTTCCCTTTTCTAGTCTGCCGGAACTTCATTCAATTGTATATTCATGCTCTCCCGAAAGACATTGCTTCCGGCTTATTATACACTATTTAAACACCCATCACTCAAAGTCAACATGTCTAGTCGCTGTGGTGAACAGTTATAAAGACAGGTTGATAAAAGAAACGGGTGAAAACCCTGACATGCGATTTTGGTTTCTATTTTCTTCGAGAGCACGGCAGGATACGCAACCTTTGGAGGTGTTCTCCGGTCTATATAGTCACGCCGCCATCTTACATTTTCCAGTCTCTGCTGTTGCGGCTAAGTCACAGACTGTCTGTGGTGGGAGTGGACGAGGGCTCCCCGCTGACGCTCGTCCTCAACATTTGCTCGAGTTTTTTTTTCCATTTCTGAGTGGTTTTTACTCACCGGGACCGGAGTGGACGGACTTGCCGTGGTGACAAAGGGTAGGCTTCGACATGCAAACTAGTGGCTCTGCTCAGTTTTACCCACTTTGCTTGTCCGGCTCTGTGAAAGGCAGCCGGAATGGAGACGGGTTGTTGTGTGCGGGCCGACTGGGGATGCTGCTGCTGCTGCTGCTGTTGCTGCTGCTGCAACGAGCGAGCCAGCTGCTTTCACGGTAGCAGTTTGGGAGACGCCAGCCACCGCCTAAAGGGAACATAACGCATTTTACTTACCAGATCCGCCAACTTTACGATAACACAACGTTTGTTTGGGTGCACTATAAGCTCTGTTTCAGTAGCCGGGCTTAACCGCTGGATTCCACCGGCTTCCACTTAATTCTCGAGTCCTCCGCGGAATTTTGGGACGAAGCGTCGATGTTGCGTCTTAGCGTGTTTGAGGAGTTAGCAAACGTTAGCCTAACTATTAGCCCACTTCCACCGCAGGTCACATTCCTCCAATCTGAGTCACGATTTCACGGCTTTCACTCGTTCGTCTTCGTCGCTTTTTAAAAATTTTCTATGAATGAGAAAATGCACAGATGTGAAAGTGGCTTTATGGTGGCCATGTGTTTTCGCTTGAGCCGCCCGGTAAAACTTGACTTTATTTCAAGTTACGAAGCGGGTTTTAACGTTGCAACGTGAAGTTTTAACGCAACTTTGTCGAAGTGTGTGCGGCTACAAATCGACCGAGAATGCGGAGTTATTTTAAAAGACGGAACGTGTCTAACTTGCTTTTGTTTCTGTTCATATCGAGGTTCATTTTAGGACGCGAAGCCAACAGTTAGTGCGTTTTTTGACTTGGTCGTTTTAAACAAAGACCGACAAATTCCTCCTTGCCGCTGTGCTTTGGGAGGAAGACGAGGAGGAGCCAGAGTGTGAAATTTGAGTCAGCGGTGTTGGGGCAAGAAAGTCGGGGGGCAGCCAGCAGCTGTGGAGGTGGGAGGAAGGAGGGGGGGGGGGGGCAGCTCCGCGTATTGTTCAGCTGAAACGTCCAAATACTTACCCTGCCTTATAGAAAGGTGAATGCACACTTTGACGTTTATTTTTCTGGAAGAAATGGCAGTCGGACGGGTTTACAGTGTGGCTGAATAAAAGTTTGGCCGTGTCCTTCGTTCCTCCACCTCTCGTTAAAGGAAAGCAAATTGAGCGACGTTTTTAGTTTAAGGTGAAGTTGTCTTTATGCGAGTCACGTCCTTGTCACTTGATTTTAGCATAAGCCTCATGCCTCCAGTCTGCGTTTATCCGGAGAGGAACATTTTTAAATGGACATTAAATAAAGCTCGTTCAGCGGCTCCAGGTTGTTTTTTTTTTACCGTCAGTCCTGAAGAAGGCTGTTCAGCTGAACTGGTTTATTTTAACTAATGGCACCGCATTAAGGGTCCACTCTAAAAGGTTATTGCTTTAATCTCACCAGTCTGTTTTTTTCTCCCCCCGTGACCCAGAAATCACTGCATTGTCTTTAGCTCTGGGGTTATTTGGAGAAAAAAAAACAAAGCTTCAAATGTTTTAGTTTGTTCGTCTTTCTGCGGTGCCTCGGTGAAATCCCCGATCACATTACACATCGGAACAAAACACTGGCGGACCTGTCAGTTCGTCAGCAATATCTACCGACGGTGTTTAAAAATGTTGAGACGGAAACGTGGGTGTGGGTTTCGTACAGCCCGGCAGTGGGCTGGTCTGAGGTGATCGACTCACGGGAAGACTGCAGCGATGAACCTTAACAGTGGTTTCACGATGCTAAGAACGTAATTCTCAAATCCTCTGAAACCACCTGGTTTGTGTACCTGGAAGAGAAACTAATCATTGAATTGTAAAAGCTTGAATGAACATGCAAGTGTTGTTTGGAAGTTGTACAATGAATCTTTATCATGAGACATTGAAATAAAGTTGATTTTCTTTCTAGATATTATTAAAAGTTCATTTTTCTGTTATCAGAATACAGCTTTCATTATATTGTGTGCTTTTGTTCCACCCCACACCTTTAATTTATTTCCATTAAAAATGCACTGATAACTGCAGAGCAAACAATAGAAAGTCACCTTCACATGGAAGACCTATAGATGATTTTGGTGGGTCTCCACCAGCATCCATCATTTTGTAGTTGAGCTACGGAATAAAGCCCCGCAGCCGCTGCAGGCATTTGGGCTCATTGTGTTGTTGGCTGCCAGCAGTGAGTGCTGCTGACCCTGCACATTACATGGCTAAGCCTGTGGCAGCTCCAGTCTTTCTGCTTATGTCCATAATACAGTTTGTTCAGGTCATTTACTCATATGGATGTATTGAACCTGCTTCATGTTTCATTTGGGAGGAAATTGGCTGTGCCAGGGGTTATGATGGCTTCAGCTCTTTTCTAATTCTGTTCTCTCGAAGCAGATTTTTTTAAACACAGAATCTGGATATTTTTCTTCTAAAATACGAATGATAGAAAATGCCATAGCATGCGATTAAGATACCATTAATTAAATCGCAGATGTCTGCAGGCTAACAACCTAAAATGTGATTTTTAGAGGACACATGTTTCAGATTCAAGTCAGTTTGAGCCGTGTTACTGCGATCTTTACACAGGAGCCCTGTTAACTGTGAACTGTCTGTTTCCCCAAGTTTCATGCTGGCCAGTGTCTCTCTTTCCAGCAGTAAGAAAACAAGTGGTTGGGTACTTTGAATTCAGTTTGTCCAATTTTGTTTTGCTGGTGTCATTATCATATTAATGAGCTGTGCTGGTCTTGTCTGTCTTTGACTATGTTGTGGACATCGTTACAGGGACACTATTCCTAGCTATCCACTTGTGTGTTGGATCAGCACACCCTGTCATTTGAGTGTTGACCTGGGACAGCAATGCTGAAGTTAAACTTAACTTTGTAGGACTTGGAGTGTGTGTGTGTGGCTCACACAGTTCCTTACCATCACCTCCAGTTGTGCTACCAGCTTTACTGAATCCACACGTGACATTCTCCTCCAAGATAGCCATCTGATTATGATGAGTGGTCGTCTCGCTCATTAGTCATCTGGTTACAGTTATCTGGCTTTAAACAGGACCAGGAAAAACTCAACATATTGGATTTCACATCTGGCTTCAAAGAAACCTCCCGTTCACTTTTTGTGGCCGGGCTGCAGGCTTGATGTCTAGGAACTCTCACTGTAATAAGTTTTTTGTGTTAACGTTCAGAGTCTGACTCTAGGGTAAGCTGCCATTTGTGTGTCCCAGTTGGACGCCAGACTTTGCATGTCGTGGCTCACTTTTCAAAGCCAGATGTAAAGAGCCACTTTTCCATCAGTGTGAATCATAAATGGTTCCACTGTGTGCTTTTGATTGTATGTTTGATTTGTATGCAGGCTTGAGTGGAACATGTGGCTCCCATTAGGGGCAGGCTAGGTTATACGAGGGCAGGCCTGTGAGGCTGCAAGGATGGCGTGTGAACAGTGAATTTGAGTTGTTGCGTTTGTGGTTAGAAGCTGCAGTTTTGGAGCCTGACTCAAGATTGTATTTTAATGACACGGCTGAGCGAAGGTGGTGTGGGTGTGAGAGGAGGGAGGCAGGGGTTTTTGTCCTTGGGTGGATTTGCATATTGGCAGTCATTATACTCCGCAAACTCCTACACATGAATTGGCATTCACACTGGACTGACTTTACATATACATCCACTGTTTACGTCCACTTTTTTATTTGGAGGACAATGTGTCCACTTTCAGCTTTTTTTAGACACTGAATAATTCTAATGGTATGTCACCAAAGAACCTATTTGAACCAGTAGAACCTGATCCAGGGCTAAAAAAAAAAAAAGAGTGCCATATAAGTGTACAATAGACAAGCAAGGGGCTTGTTACGAACACCACGTTGGTCTTGAGTAGCATTTTGCAAGATCAAGCAAAAAACAAATATCACCTTTTTCTTCCTGCAGAGATTTTTCTGGACCAGGACTACAATTTCAGTATTTACCAAACTGTAGCAAATGCAATGTTTTTAGGGTAACCATTACTCCAAAAGAGGACCTCAAAGGCTCAGGGTGGCTGGCCAGTTTGTCAACAAAGGCTCCAACAAAATGTTGTCTTTCCATGATGAATGTTACCCTTTCATCAAATATAAGACCCTCAAATAAGGAAGAGTCCTGAGACACTTTC
>JAUESE010000010.1:10194165-10205840 GCA_032274725.1 Malacoctenus triangulatus
AGTTTGTGTTGAGAGAGAGAGAGAGATAGAGAGAGAGAGAGAGAGAGAGAGAGAGAGAGAGAGAGAGATCACATATCATTCTTTCTTTCATTCTGAATCTGGATCAGACATTGGAGTAAATGGAGCTAATTTCTCAGGTTGTTCGAAGCCTTGTTGCCATTTTACTGTAACGCACCATCAAATGTACTTTGCGTAAGTGGGACTGTTGATTTTTTTTTCCAATCTGTTGATCAATCTTTCATGTCAGGTGCTGTGACATGACTCTGCTGCAATTGTTGCTCACTTGAACTGAAAAAAACATAGACAGGAGCTCTTCTGCAAAGCTGTCAGTTCTTAAATAATTGAGTTGTGCGTGTGCGTGGCAGAAATTGTGCAACAAGTGTGATTATGCATGAAATTGAAAATGCTGCTCCTGCCATGTGATGATTTAGCCTCCTGCAAATAAAATCCACATTAGTCATTATAAACAGTCATTACACAAGAGGCAACAGCTCACTGCTCAGCTGGGTAAATATTGTCTGAGGTTATTGTTGTCTAACAGGCTCGGACACATGTAGGGGCGAGTCGACGCGGTGCACATGCTGGAAATCACAGTCCAATTACATGACTTCTATCCTTTTTTTTCTGAGGCGAGATTCGGTTTGACACGGTCCTCCTTTCTCTCCATCTGTCTTTCTCACTTCTCTTCCTCGACACCTTCCTCTTCCTTCCTTCCCACTTCTCCGCTCATCAGAGAAAATTAGAAATGCAGGAACACATTGTCACAGTAGGCTGCTTCCACCTCCACTCACACCTCTGGCATGGACAAGCATGGGCGACTTCAGCGCTGCAGCTGACACTGAGTGATGCCTTCACTGTGCAGCGGGGAAAAAAAGGTGTCGCTTTGAACGAACGTGGACAAATGATCAAAGAACTGATGAGTTCCCGTCATTAGAATTATTGATCTATTGTTCAGGAAAATGGAAATGGAAAGTCTCGGCTTGACTACAATATGAACCATGACTCCACAGACAATTTAGGCTTGCTTAGATTATAATTCCCACCAATTAAAGGGTATGTTTTCACATTAATGTTGCTGAAAATCACATGATACTGTGTCTACTTTCAAATGAATATCATGTGCAATACTTTGAAGTTTGGGTCTGACAAAATGAGTCATTTGAAGGTGGTTCTTCAGGCTGTTGCTGTAAGATAAAGTGTGGTCACACCTACTGTTTATTTGATTCCACTTCTGTTCTCACTTTGCATTTTCTTAATTGATAAAAACAAATAAATAACACTTCTGTTTGTGAAAACTTTCCAGCTTTTTCACACATGCCCACATTTTTTGCACGGTACTGTATTTTTGCCATTTTCTGCAATCTTTGAAACAGGAGAAGCCAATAAAAAACTGTTGAAAAATTGAATTTCAATAGATTATATGTCTGGTCTTTAAAATCTGGATGTATTTGTTGCTGTTTATTCTGTCAAAGGCGAAATCTGCTTCTACATACAACAAACACGTATGGCTGCAGGACGTCACTCTGTGCAGTGTGTCTGTTAGCACATGTATGACCAGCCTGTCTGAGAAGCGAGTGCAGGAGAAATGCAGAAGAAGAAACGACCGTTTGGATGATTGTGTTCATTCAGGGTCTGATTATTCGCTGCTGCAGGCCGAGTCACCCTGATGCTGAAACGTGAAGGTCTCTCATCAGCCGCTCAGGCCACCTGGTGGCCTTGCGCCAAGTCCGCTGGTCTCTTTAAACTTTGGTAGAAGGACGCCAGGCTGCAAATGACGGTCTCCGGGGGTCTGATTGCAGCCCCACAGAGCTGCAGCTGCTGCGACTGAAGTGTCAGCCATGATTGTTTTTCAGAGAGATCCATGGCTCATTTTTTGCCCACACATTTTTGCTGCTGGCCAGCCGTTCTGACGCCATGTGTCTCGCACACGCGCGCACACACGTGCACACACGCACGCACACACACGCACGCACACAAACCAGTAATACCTTGGCATAGTTTGTCGTCTTGATGAACCATTGTGTGAGGAGCTTCTGCTCCACCACAGCGCCTGACCTCCAGGAGCGACCATTCTCGTCCACCTGCTCATCAGCCAGAACTGTCTGATCAACGGGATCCCAGTTAACCACAGCCTGGACAAAACGCACACACACACAGACACACACACACGAGGCTTGAACGCTGATGCAGATGAACACACACAGACAAGAAGTTGAAATGAAAAAGCAGAGCTTTCAGGAGAAGCTTGCCGTTAATAGACAGACCAAAAGCTTATTTCAAGGTCAACCCATTTCATTACACATAAGCAAAAGGGTCCTGCCCTGCTCTTTCCTCTTCATTTCATTCATTTTCTTCAAAGAGAGACGGGTGAGCTGCCTCAATCATTTCTGGAGCAGTCGCCGACCTCAAACGCGAGTGAATCATATTAGTCTTTCCCAACAAGAACCAGAGCAAAGGCAGGTCCTACCTCCTTCTGATACGCCAGGCCTGCTTCAAACAGCTTGATGAAGAGATACTGCGTCCATCTGTAGTAGTCTGGGAGACACGTGGTCACCTCCTGTCAGAGAAAGAGCCAGAGTCACTTCAGTAAAGCCGGCAGTCACTCCAGACCCTCTCAGAGGTGCCCCAGACTCCGATGCTCAGAACGTTTGAGTTCCACTCACACGGTCCCAGTTGAAGCAGAGCCCGAGACTGTCCAGCTGCTCCCTCATAGCCTGGATGTTACTGAGGAGGGAGAAATAATCAGCTCCAAATAGGATGTCATTGAACAAATGGACACACCCGGAAAGAGATGTGTTGTTTGGTGTACCTTTTTGTCCACTCCTCGGGGTCCAGACCTCGCTCTATGGCTGCGTTCTCAGCTGGAAGTCCAAAAGCATCCCAACCCATCGGATTCAACACCTATGGATGAGATGAGCACCCAACTATTATCCCTAATAAATACCTAAAAGGTGAACTGATGCTCGGCATAATTCATTAGGCAGCAACAGGCATCTATTTACTCAAGGTGTCTTAAGATGTCTCTTGTTCACGGAGGTCTGGTAACAGAAATCACTTCCTTCAATCTCTATTTAGAATAACTCGTTGCACACAAAACAAAAAAGGCTGCCTGATGGAGTGAAGGTTTGCAGTTCATTTCTTAAAGTGAAAAGATGCTGGCTCAATTTCTGAAGTTCTTCCATTGTGGAGTTTGCATGTTGTTCCTTTTGCACGCGTGAGCTTTCTGAGTGATGCTCAGGTTTCCTCCTCCCATTCAAAGCACATATTTGCTGGGGTAATTGGTGTCTCTGCACTGCCTGTCGAGGTGTGTTTGTGCAGGAGGATGCCCCCCCCCTCTCTCTCTCTCTCTCTCTCTCCCTCTCTCTCTCTCTCTCGCCCTGTGTTTGCCCCTGTGATGGACTGGCAGCCTCTCCAGGGTGTTTCCTGCCTTTTACCCGACATCAGCTGGGGTCTGTTTGAGCTGCCCAGCAACCCCAGGTAGGAAGAAAAACAGCTACAATGGATGAATGATAAGATATTTTTCAATTTTCTCTGGGTTTGAGAAAGCTATTAAGTAGGAATACTGGAACATTCCATAACTAACACTGATTGTTTTTGCACAGAACTTATATGACTTTATAATCATTCGTAGGAAACATCTGCAAAAAAAAAACATGTCTTCATGCTGAGGTTCTTTAAGGGCAGACTGAGTGAACTGTGTCTCTATGACACATTATTCTCGCCCACAAATATGTGATATCAAAGATGACGTCTCTCTGTTAGTGGTTTGACTCACTTTGATAAGATTTTCCTCCACCTGTGAGATCGGATATTTTTGTGACACTTCAGAACAATTTGAGTGTTTTTAAAGTAAACACTCCAATGAAGTCGGCGAGGAGAAAGTACCTGCGCACTGTCGGAGAAAAATGGAAGATTTTCTCCCTGCCAAGGTGATTTTTATCCTGCCTGAGAACTTGTTTTATGTTTAAAATTAGGAGTGAATAAAGTCCAATCCATGCACTTGATCTGGAGCGCTCCACAGAGCTATCGACTCCACTCTGCTCCAAATCAAAGCCGAGCGATCGATTTGCAGCGGCACCGTGTGATGCCACTAAACGTTTGGTGTTGATGAAGCTGTGGCCGGCATCTGTCCGATGCGCTCCCGCCGTGACACAAACACCCTCTGCTCAGTTGTTTGCTGAGCCTAAAACATACTTTTCTGTCTCGACTTGAAAGAAAAGTTAAAGCACGGCGAGCTTCTCTCCTCCTCTGTGTGTGTGTTTTTTTCCTTTTATGCTCCTTGTGGATTTCCCACTTAGTGATGTGTATCGTCTCCCTCACCTGCAGAGAGAATCCCTTCTCTTCTCCCTGAACAGAAATGTGGTTTCACATGACTGGTAACTGCTCGGTGCCCAGGAGCACACCTTCTCTCAGCATCTGTCAGAAAACCAACCCTGTTCTGCTTTCTGCACACTGTCGGCTCTATTCACCAGCTAATTAAGAGAGGTGTTCTCAGCACCTGCTTTATATTTACCTTGCACCACAGCTCCGACTATCTTTATAGGTAACTTCGTGCCAGAAGGCGAATATGGGCTTTTTTGTCTTCAGGCCGTCACTCTTAGTTTCATGTGGTGGCGTGCTCTATGAACAAACTTCACCACACAAACTTAAAACGCAGAAACTACAGACCAGAAATGTCACGTGTGATTAAGCTGAATAAATGAGGATAAGAGACGATTCTTTGTTGAGACAGCAGTTCCAGGCAATTAACTATGACTTATAACATTGTCTCAGGACAATGATAATAAATGCATTAATACATGGCAGTTCTAATTGATATTTTAGGAACGGTATGGCCAGCTGGCAAACAATGGGATGCATTGGGGTCACACTCATTTCTGTTCAGTTTTCCCCCAAAAAATGCTATAATACCCTATCAATAGTAATCACTTGATGAGTTCTGTAAAACCTTTTAGAGAAAGAGAGAATTATCTCCTTTTTTCCAGGTATTTACATAATGGATTCCAGGGAGCGAAGTGGTGAGAAAAAAGCTTTTAATCTTGTTCGGATTCCATTCTGATGAAGCACCGACGTTTCCCATGAAAATAAAGTCCCATTAGCAGTGAAACAGATTTGCCACACAGGCGGCTGCTGCTGCATACCTGCTCCAGTGTCTGAACATTGCAGGACGAGCACCTGAGTTTAGTGTGAGTCTGCTCGTGTTGTGGGGAACAGGTGATGTCTGGTGATGCATCTCAAAAGATGCCACAGATGGAGCGGAGAGGAGCGGAGCTCTGGCTGGAGCTGCGTGGGTGGACACTTGCATGTAACCGAGTGGCTCCACAGACCCCCCCCCCCCACCCCCACCCCAGCTCTCCTGTCCTCCCAGTCATCCAGTGAGCTGTGGATGCATGCATCCGTCTGTGGTTGGCACCAGCTTGTTTCGAAATTACAGTGGACAGACTGTCATAAAAATCAGTCACCACTGACTCCCACATCCTTCTTCCACTGCCTCTTGTCACTCAGGCTCTGAAAGGCACTGACTCTGTGATAGCAGAGCTCGCAAAGCTCAGCTTCATGTTTTGTGTGCCGGTAAAAAAAAAAAAGTAAGCGGAGCTGCTGTCAGTGAGAGAAATAATTTGCCTGTTCGTCTCTCTTTGAACTTCCAGAATTTAGCTCCCTAACAGCCTGTCCATCACAGCTCGTAACAATGTCTCATGAATACTTCCATACTTTCTGCATCCAGCCTAATGAGGCGCATTTTATTTCCTGCTTTGTTATTTACATTGTCTTCGCGGGATGCGCCGCTCTCCCTGTGCCTGTGTTGCTCCCGAGCAGTCACAGTGGCGTGCTACACAGAGCTCTCTTAGCCTAACACCATCCAGCACTCGGCTTTACAAATGAGGCCCCTGCAGTTACCAAGGATACCGGTTCGTCTGAAACATCAGACCCGTTAGAGTCCGCGCGGTGATCCTCTCCAGCCCTCGACGACTTGTCACTATGGCTCTCCTCTGCTTCACTCACGCCTTCCACTCCTGTGCTTTCATCTCGCTTTTCTCGGCGAGCAAGAGGAAGAAGAGAAAAAAGGAAAAAAAACGCAGACAAGGAGCTAAATAGATGAACGGACGAGACGCAGACTGGAGTGTTTGTTGAGGACAGTGTTCATTGAGGGGGATGTGGGCACAGAGTGGAGAGACGGGGGAGGCACGAAGAGGGAGAGCGAAAAGTGGAGGTTTCGAACACGGCGTGCACAACAACTTCAGTCCTCAGCTGGCGACTGTAAGCCGTCACATCTGGATTCACACTTTGGGATGATCGTCTCAATTCACTGTGACATTATGTAACAGCTGCGGTTACGGGAAACAATTATGTTCATACAACATATTTCAGTATACTGCTCCTGCTTACATGAATAGTCTTATCACATGTAAAATGAAGGAGCAGATGGGTTGGATGCGATGTGTTTAGTTGCTTAACCGTTCAAATGACACACTCAGCAGGTAACTTCATTCCATGAAGGCTGTCAGCTTTTTGTTCATGCAAAGATCTAATCACACCATCACGAAGCACAGCCCCTATTTCAAACATGTGGGTCGGAGAGGGTCGGATTGGAATCACTTGAAGAAGAGAAAGTTGATGAAGAGACTTCTGAAGTGGCGCAGTGTTTTTTAAATGAGTGATCGACTGAGAGTCACACCTCCTGTGGGTGTCGGGAAGAATGACCAGGCAGGTTCATGCTCCATGAAACAGAACTTCACATCATGAGTGATCACCACCCAGGTGTGCAGAAACCTGCGACTCACCGATAATATCCTGAAGCACTATGATGTGAAAGGAACCCTCCAGCATCGGCTGCTAATGTCTTTCTGCTCTATATCCGTACGTTTGAATAATACATGTTTTCTCTTTTTCCAGACACATTTTCCTCGCTTGTCTCTGTCCCTTCCTCCATCATGACACTCACAATGCTACCTTAACACATTCTCTAACCTCTGTCAACCTCCTACATGGGAGGTGTGCTACCGATAGTATTAATCTGCTAATCTGCTAATATTTCGGAGTCACTGCAGGGAGCAAAGATCAGGTAACACTGAAGCACTGACCAAGCAAAACTGGACAGTGGAAGATCAGAAAAACGCTTCCTAGCAGGATGAGTCATGATTACTGCTCCATCGTTGATACAGTCAGGTGAGAGTTTGGTGTAGTGATGGTGATCATGGTGGTGTAGTGATATATGGGATGTTTCATGGCGCTCTTCCAGTCCCTCCTTGTCCTACTGTGTGAGCGTCACTTGAAGACCACCGGCTGTTACTGACCGAGTCCATCTCATCGTTACTACTGTGGCGCTGTTTCCTAATGGCTCCTTTCAGCAGGATAGCGTCCCATGTTACAGGTATGATACTGTCTGAAATGCTCTCAGCTCACTGTGCCTGAATGGACACCAGAATTCACACCAACAAATCACCCTTCTGTGTGGTGATTGTGCTACCTCACGAATTTGCAGCAACTGTGCGACATTTTTTTTATGCGAACATGAACCAAAATCTCTCAGCAACATTTCCAGCACTGTCATGCATTTACAAAGCAAAAAAAGCTTGTTGAGATTTTTCACAAGTGAGACCACAAGCTAAATGGTAACGGTACTTGTCGAGTCCAGAAAAGGTTCCTGTCACTTCTGGAACGAGCTACGGTAACAACTTATGCCGTGTTTGTTGGTCATCTTCCCCCCTCTGTCAGGCTCTTGTTTGGTTTAAGAAATCCACAAAGGATATGGCTTCCTATTAAGTACTTTGAGTGCATTTGAGGGAAACTACCATTAGTGTGAGTCCTCCATCATGTCTGGGTTAAATGCTTTTAATGATGTTGCTGGTAAACCATGAAATACAGGAACAACGAGCCAATCTTCCAGAAATTAAGAGCTGCTTATTAAATCCAGGACAATACACAGTAATGACATGATCATTACAGCTGCTCAGAATGCTCATGGAGGCTCAGTGAGCAGTCAACACAAATCCTTTCTTTACATCAACGTTATGCTGACAACAGTTTATGTGAATTAAAGCCATGTAGCATGTTGCCTTGTAGCACTTAGCTTGAATTTCATGGGAGGGGAAGCCAAAGTTCCATGTTGTACTTGAGTTCATTTAATATAACATGTTTCAACAAGATGGCAGCAAGAAGAAGCTGAAAAGTTAGTTGTGTAGTTAGTATAACAGATATCTGGGTGATAAACAACTGAGGGACTCGCGTTTCTTGTCGACTTTAAACTCTGAAATGTTACATTTTTATTCCATGTCAGCTAAAAAGTTGTGTGAGATAATGTCTGAAACGTCTCTGTTCCTTCTTTCATTTCATCTCTTGAGTCCATAATATACACCAGTGAGTCATCACACAAAAACATCTGACTTTAAAGGAAACCTTTTTATTTTCAAGGTGTTCCCAAAATTGTATCAATGAGACTCCACCTCATAGTGTCATCAGGCAGCTAAATGGACGTCAGAGCCTGCTGGAGGTGCAGTGTGCTGACCCGGCTTGGTTTTTGGTAGGAGTGCAGGGACATTAAACACACACACATTGCCTGAAAGAAGACCCACCTGATGGCCTCTCATTTTCTGGAAATGGGCGATGGTGTCGCTGATGGTATACACTCGCACGTGGCCCATATGCAGTCGCCCCGACGGGTACGGAAACATGGAGAGGACATAAAACTTCTTCCGGTCTGAGCTCTGGGGAAAAGAAAAAAAATGATGATAAAACAACGTCGACGAATATCAGGAGGAAGCTTGATAATAATCCTGAATGAATCCTGGGAGAGTAGTGTGAAGTCCTCGTCTCTATTATCAGTCTGGCTTTTGAATGAGTCCTGAATAAAAGGGAGTGCATTAAACTGATGGGGTCAAGACAGGAATAATAACTCATCTTGTACAGAGCGGGAGCGCCGGCTGACTTCTGCTGTAAGCCTGCATGCGGTTCAAAGAGCGGCTGATTACGGTGTCAGAATCTAAATGGTGGCGGAGCAGATTATAAATGGTTTACAGTCACAACAGTGTTGCCACGGCAACAGAGTAAGTACCAGTTACATCCGGCCGCGCATGATTACAGGAAACCTGAGTCATGAATTTTTCAATAAATTAATTAGGACCAGGGTCTCGTCACAAAAGCACTTAATCACTGTCAGCCACACGGCCGGACCATTAGGACCCATAATCAGCCCCGGCTCTGAATCTGGGACGAAATACGCGAGCCTGTGCCACTAATAGCTGACAAGATCATTTGGATACATGCATTACTACTCATTACAGTGTGGACATTATAGAGGACCACAGGTGGAATTGCTTCAAATGTGCACTTCGCCACGACAGGTGATGTTTTCCTCTGAGAATAAAGGGCTTTTTCCCTCCCTGGGGGGGGCTCCAGAGGAGAAAAGGTGGGGAGCCCCTGGTTTACAACATAACTTATCCATCACCCAGGAGAAAACCAGATGTTGTCAACATGTCGCTCATATCTGATGTACCTCCACGGCTGACATTTCCTTCTTTGTGAGTCTCAATCTGCAACTATTTATTTTGTCATAATTGTTTGGATTGTTTTTGTTGGACCAAAATGTCAAATATTTGCATATATGAAGAGCTGCCGCTTTATCTTCTGCTTTGAATGCAAACTTCAGGAGACTTCGCCCCCTCCAAGCGTCCGTTTCGGTCATTCTCTGGTATTTGAGGGTCGATGATGTTCAGAGGCGACAAAGTCGAAAAGGAGGCCCCTCAAAATGTGTCAAAAGCAGGATGAAAACTTGTACAAGCTGCCGAAAACAGCTTGTGACAAATATCTAAGATATCCTACATTTTGAAACAGGGTTGCACGTATAAGTGCACCTACTTCTCTCACTTGACCAATCAGCGCTTCAGTTTTAAAGTCGGGCTTTCGGAGTGTGTGAAAGCTGATCCGGTCTCACCTGTGCCTGCGCGTCCTTCTGCCACTGCGCCATGATTCGCGGGTGCCACCATTGTTCCACTTTGTGTCTGGTCTCAGTCCGATAGTCTTTCTCCCACACTCCCGTCTCACTGAAGAGGGTGCGGGCACCCGGCGACAGGAGGCGAGCCGACGGGTGCAGGAGACCACCACTGCTCCGGCCGGGCCGCCCTGCTCGCAGGGGGCACACAGCCAACCTCCTCACAGCCGCCTGCAGCATCGTGTCACCTGAATCAGGACAAAGAGCGGTGGACTGGAGTGACTGCAGCCGACCGCACCGCATCAATGTCTCCCTAAAAACATTCAACTGTGCAGTAATGTGTATGAAATAAAGGCTTATGTTCAGTGTTAGCTTTCTATCACTGAATTTGTGTATCAACAAAAAACACCAAACATGCCAATAATGCCTCAAATTCTGAGAGCAAAAACAAAATGGAATTACAATTTCTGAATGTGTTATAAGAGAAATCGTAGTCTTTTTGAAATGGTCAAATCAGTCAACTAAAAAAAAAGCATTTTCAAGTGTTTCTGTTCTCCAGATTGTTCAAAAGAGGGAAGAAGAATCAGAAAAATGTTTCTTTATGTTAACATTTTCTCCAGAAACGCAGCTAGAACCAAACATGCATACGAGGGAATTTTGTCTTCATTGTGAGAAGCTGATTTCAGACGGTCTTGATCGACATGATAATGAATTTACTCGTGGAGAACAGCCTGAGTGACAGTGAGCATGTTTTTTCTTTCCCTTTTTCTCACCGCTGCTGTTTCACAGTCTTGTGTTCTTCACACCGCGTCACTCACACAACAGCATGGCAGCGTGAAAAGGGGAGGTTGATCCAGCTCCATTTGATTTGCACTGCGAGTCTCTGGACAAGTTGTTCTTATCAAACAAGCGCCTGCATGTGCAGATGTGAAAATGATACTTCCAGACGGCCTCTTTGAATTCATACACTGACTCAACTGCTTTGAATCTGAGTTTTTCATGAACAATCCAGGAACTTGTGAGTTTTCACTACCCCAAGATGAAGACTAATGTCTTCCTCAAGTACTTCAATTACTTATGGGTCAAAATATCAAATTGCTTGATGATACAAATGCCTAAAACAAAATATTATTCCGGATAACAAGCTAAAAATTGACCAATTTCCCAACTGCCAGGTTCAAACAAGAACGATAATGTGGAGTTTTCTGAACGCTTTCCCTCCTTGTCCTTTATGTAGGTCAGACTCGTGACGGATGTATGCAAGAAACAGTATTTGACCTCAAAGTGTCGCTGACACAAAGAACAACCGCATGCTGATAAGTATATAAAAACAGTTTCCAAGGTAACTTGAGACGTTGGTGCGATCCCCGCATCCTCGGCTGTGGAGGACAGCTGCGGCAGAGCCGACCTGTCAGGAGGATATCTCCGCAGCCGTGACGCATCTGGATCTCAGACAGCAAGACCTTTATGAGCGCTGAGCGGTAGATGTGATAATCCCCCCCCCCTCCCTGACATTAGACTGACATAGAGATGTAAATTAGGTAAATAAATATGATGGGTGTTTATCTGAAGCTGAGGAGGACATACGGGAAAGGTTATGATGTTGAAGAAACATAAGGCAAGGAGAGTTGAAGAGTCAGGCAGTGCAGCTATTGAAATGATGGAATTTGTCACATTTGTCCGATTTGTAAAGGAGGGTTTCCTGCCAAAAAATGAGTTTTCAGCACAAATTTTAGGACATAAACGG
>JAUESE010000010.1:10243785-10254614 GCA_032274725.1 Malacoctenus triangulatus
CTGAAGGATTCAGCATCAAACACAACAGACTTGGAGGCGAATTAAAAGAAAACCAACTGTTGAAAATCTTTATTCTTAAAGTATGCAAATACAAACAAAGGACAAAAGTATGAAAATATAAACATCTTTTTCCCTTTTTGCAAAAACATTTGAGATGTTAAGGCATGCGGAGCCTGACTTTCCAAAAGGTAAATCTTGTGCTACATAAAGTTTAAAGGTCCCACGAAATGAAAGATGGCTTGTCTGTCCCTGGGTGTTCATGTTTTCATCTAGTTTGTCAACTCTTGCATATTTCTGTGTTAAAATCCCTTTTTCTTCCTATAAAGTGTCTAGTTTGTTCTTTTTAGAATGGCTTCGTCAGCAGAGGGGATAAATATAAAAACTCCATTCAGTTCACTTTCATGTGTGATGCAGGGATGAGCCAGCCAACCCTGTTTTTTTTCTTTTTTTGCTTTTTCAAATCACCACTACATGGGATTAAAACACTAGAAGAAAGTCACCCGGACACATTGACCACAGGAGTAAAAGTTACAGTCTAGAAGTCACTTCATGGGACCTTTACACATTGTGAAGTTTGCTCAAACACCTCAGCAGATTAAAACGGCAACACATTAGAGAGAAAAGCCTTCACAATGAGTTGTCAATGCAAACAAAACAGAAAAAAAAATACTGAAGATTAACACTGTTTGTCAGACATACAAGTACGAGTTTTCCTCTCGGTCAAATGCAAGTTAACAACTATCAATATGAATTGAACTCTACACAGAGCAAACCCTACACAGAACATCCAGACTAAATAAAGAGCCTCGTCTTTCATCTACCGGGAACAAACAGTATGCCAGAGCCTCGGCAGGCTGTGTGACATGTCCTCCTACATTCAGAGTCAGGGAATGTATCGACTATCCTACTGGTTGTTACGCTGAGAGAAAGGTGGTATTGGAAGAGTCCGCTGCAGACAGCCCTTTGTGGTCGGTCTGACGTGAATTAGCATCGGAGTTGCAAGCGTGACACAAAGGCACATGGTGGTGTTCATTCAGGGCCACGCCTGCAGCACGGAGGGAGCGTCCGCAGACATTCACAGACTTGCACGACTGCTTTGACCAGAGTTTCTTTGGTATTAAAACGGTTGTAGGCCTGTTGGTGCAGGAAGCTGATTTGGTATTAAACCCCTCCGTCATTAGATCCTATTAGAGCTCACAGCAGCCTAATATTACAGTGCTCACCATTTCAAATAATGGCGCATTAGTAACATTTCCTCACAAATACAGTTAGAAGCAAAGGTTAAAATAGTTCCAGTTGATTGTCAACCACTTGTTGAAAAAAAATTCCCCATAAGAGGGAAATAGCAATCTTAATAAATTATGTGGGACTTCTACACAAAATGTTATCCACCAAAGTGGAACAAAAAACTATAAGACTGTTTGGTAACTGACAGCATCACGTTGTCAATATCAAAAACACACACACACACACTCTCACAATGCTTAAGCATCAAGTATTCGAGGTAAGTTATTTTCTGTTAGCCCTTGGACTGAAATAGATGAACTCACCAGGGGGGACGGGGGGCTTCTGAGCTACAGGCAGGCTGTGACGCGATGTTCAGTCAGTAGAGAGAAGCAAGAGCGAAGCCATTTGGGCTTTCCTCTGTCCCCGTTTGCAGAAAAATTAAATGGAGTCCTCGTTCTGACATTCAGTCACGAGGCATGAAGGACACGCCCGGTGGACGTGTCAGAGGTGAAGGGAGACTTGTGTGACTTTCGTCCGTCACCTGAGAGCCAAGGTTATTGAGTGATGCAGTTTTCACCCATGTCTTGCGCGTAGCGGTCCAGTATTACATTGCGGAGTTCCTCAACGTCGCGGCGAAGCTGCTGGGCTTCCACCAGCTTCTTCTGAAGTACCTCGGGGTTCATCCAGTCCTCGCCTTGTTCTGCCACAGCTGGAGGAGCTACAAGGAGAACACAATCAGTACATCTTCCACCTCTGAAAGTCATCGATTTGTTATGAGAGACGTTCGGCAGAACATACAGCTGAGACCGAGCAGCAGGGAGAGGTTGGGGTCTTGTCCCTGAGCTCTCTGGGTCAGAATGCTGCAGAGCGAGCGCAGGTCACTGAGGCAGGAGGCGATCTCGGCGTGGAGTCTTTGCGTGAGATGAGCGCCGGTCGGCTGCACATGGGAGGTGGCCTGGTCAGTGCTCCTCTGCTCCGGGTCACTCATCTGCTCCTGGAGCGTCAAATTGTGCTCCATCAGCTCCTGGTTCTGGGCCGACAGCTACGACACGGGGAAGAGCGATGAGGTCAGGGATTCAGCAGTCCGGCTGCAGCGAACGAGAAATAAAGGGTTTGTGCGTCTCACCTCTTTCATGGCTGTGTGGAGCTCCAGCACACTTTGCTCTTTAGACAACACCTCCTCTCTGAGCGCCTGAGAGCTGCTCTCTTCCTGAGACATCTGCTCCTCCAGAGCCTGCAGGCAAGACACAAACGACTCATACAGGTTATCAACAACAACATGAACAACAAGACTATGATTCAGATTTACTGTGATGAGACAAACACCTGGATCTGGGAGCCAAGTTGTTCCATTATTCGGTGTTGCTTCTCAATGACCTGTGAAGAAAAGTATTGAAGTTTGAAACAATAACTTCTTAAATGAATCCTCTCACTGAAAAGTGCAAAGAGATGTTTGTGCAACACTACACTCGCTTATCTGCAACAGTCTAAGTGGCCGTGTAAACACAAGGTACTTTGCATGACCTCAGCTCGTAACACTATCTCTAAAATCAATAAATCAGGTCATTTAAGCTGAAGTTATTTGAGGACATTCAAGTGTGAAACTTCAATTTAGAACAGAAATCACAGCAACTTGACAAACTGGTAGTCTTTCCAGTTCAGATATTCGTTGTGCCCTTTCAAAAATGGTCTTCAGGTTGATTTGAAAAGATACCATCTATTTCAAACAGACTGCCAAGAGAACAAAGAACAACCAACCTTTTTGAGTCTCTGCTGCTCTTCTCTCAATGAGTTATTCTCCACTCTAAGTTTCTCTATATCCAGAGAAGGGAGTCTGGCTCCATCCTCGAGGCCCTGCTGCACACGCTGCTGCATACTGATGAAGACAAAAATAAAAACACAGAGCGCTCATTATGCAGAGTTGTTACTGTCTCTTTGTGCAAAGACAGTGTAGAGAGCGAACATGCCAGCAAAGAAGACAGCACAGAGCCTGAGCACATACTCTGTGATGGTGGTGAGGAGATCTCTCTCCCTGCGTTTCTGCTCCTCCAGATGGGCGTCCTTTTCCCGTAACTGTGACCGTGCCGTCTCCAGCGAGGTTTCCAGTTCACCGACTTTATCTTGGAGCTGTGCTGCTTGCTGTTCAGCTTCCAGGAGCTGAAAGAGAAAAGTCACAAACAGTAAGATTCAATGACTCACCCAAGTAGAGCTGGACCAACCAAAAGGAGAGGGGCTGCAGAAACATTCGAACCTGCTTGTTCTGACTCTGGTAGTCCTCCATCGTTGGCAGGTCAGCGAGGTATCGCTCCAGAGTCTCAATGCGCTGTTGGTTCTCTCGCTTCAGCTCGGCCTCCTTCTGACATTTCTTCTTGAGGTTGTTGATGTGCTTGTCCCGACTGCGGATCTGCACATGTCAACATGAACTCATTGAGAGACACTTCCCATAAAGACTCGACAGCTGTTGACTGTTGACAGCGAGCAAGAAAACCTGATCTCAAAGACAAACAATTAAAGCAAACAAATGTGACTCTGAACTCTCAACTTATTTCACATTGCTCAGTGAAAACGAGCCAGGAGTCTTGAAGACAGATGGAGGAAAGAGTTGACAAACCCTCTCTTCCTGTTTCTTCATCTCCTCTGAGTGTCTCTCGCAGGCTTCCTTCAGACTGTCAGTTAGCCGTCTGGTCTCGGCCTCCACTGCTCCCAGTCTGCGCTCTGCCTCGGCTTTCTCCAGGGCAGCGCAGTCTGTGCGCTCAGTAAACTGGGCCCTCAGAAAGGCATTCTCCCTCTGAGCCTCCTGCAACACCGACATGCGTTACCAAAATTGTTGACATTTTTTTGTAAATGATATGAATTGTACGTTGCTCATTTTGGTTTTCACTGACCTGCAGACGCAGCATACACATATCTCCATATGAAGCTCCTCGACCAATGAGAGCACCGTGGACTTGAAGCTCACTTTCCCTCAAACGCTGTTCCAACTGAGTCATGTGCTGCTTTTGCCTGCATTTGATGAGGTCAAACCATTAACACTTCAAGTGAACCCGTTGCAATAACAGTTTAGTAGAAGCACCATGCAAATTTTGTCAATTTCAAGTTGGGAAATGAAAAAAACCAAACCTTATGTTAAGGTTCACAGCGTATCATTGTTATTGAAAAGCAAAGAAATATGAGATGTGTGAGAAATATGAAACACTCACCTCTCGATGATCAGTTCCTTCTCCTTCAACAGACTCTCACTGGCTTTAACCAGAGCGTCCCACTTCCCAGATTCTGAGTGAACTGGAGTTGAATACAATGACGGGTACTGACTGACTCCTGCACTCATCATCTGTCACAGAAATGACAAAGAGCCTGTTAAAAAGCCACTTCGGCGACACACCTTTGCAATGCAGTGAAAACAGCAAACCACAGCATGTTTACATTAAATGAATCCATTTTTTAATAATTAATAATGTATTTCTGAAATCTCCCTCTCTTGACACGTGATTCCAACAAACAAGCCAGCATCAGGTCTCCACCACTAAACCTTTAACAGCACATGTGATATGTGTTGATGGGAACAAAACTATATATAGTTCAAAGTACAAAATAAATTGTTAACAGCTCATAAATTACTAGTCTTGGCTTCCCTGACACAATTTAATTTTCATGTAACTGAAAAATAAACATCTACTTTTTACTTTTCACAAAGAACAGATGAACAGTTATCAAACTAGGAAAATTGCTGATCCAATTTAATAGGATTTATTATCTAATCTCACAAGCACTCCATTACACTCACTGCAGTCAGCTCAGACAACATGCTCACTTAAAACAGAGACAAGAAGTGAAAACTAAACTGGAGCTCTGAATGAGTGCGTGCTGCAGCTCAATCACAACTTTAGGAACGACTGATTTGATTGATTGCATTTTCAAAATGAGCACCACTATCTTTTATAAAACTAAAATCCGATTTGGCTTCAGAACAAACTGTCCACTTTCTCAAGTTGAAACATCTTTCAAACTATGTTGCAATGACAACATTTAAGTTGGAGTGTTAACACACAGCATGTGAAACTGCAAACTGGTCACACTTGAGTAACATTGAGTCAGCATCTGCCATCAAACAAGTGAAGGCGCAGTAAGAAACAGCAGGAAAGTCTGAAAGCTCTTAATCAACCTTTTTTTTTACTATTTCGACAAAACGCAAAAAGGAAGCCATGACAAGCAGACAATCGTTAGGAAACACAGGATTTTCTGTTTTTACTGCGTAATGAAATGCAACTGACAGAAAAGCTGATTGGTGGGACGGTTAATGCTTTAAAATAGGACAGGGCATCATCTTGCCTTCAGGCCTTTTACTGGAGCATTATTGCGCCCGAGCTGACCTATATCTAGCACGTGCACGGGAACACAACTGCTCGCCAGCACACATGACCGACTGGCCCACATGTCAACTCGATTGGTCTTTTTCCACTCACAAAAATTTTCTAACTGAAATCTTCGCAAGGGCCAAAAAAAATGTACTGCAACCAAGCAGAAGTAATGCTAGTCAGTGGCTAGACAAAGGCTAGTCACTGCAGTATGACTAAAAAAGCCACAGTAGCTTTTTTAACAATTGAAAATCTACCTGTGCAAGTTAATGTTTCTCAGACCACAGTAAAATGAAATGCTTCTTCAGAAGAAATTCTTACCTGCATTTGTTCAACTTGTAGGCGTAAACTCTCCAGCTGCTGTTTATGTTGCTGCTGCTGCCAGCTAGAAAGTTCACTACATCGGTCCTGCCGCAGCGGCTCGTAACTCTTGGAGGTTGCGTGGTCCCTCAGCAGAGCCTGTGTCTGCAGGCTGAGAGGGCTTGAGTAAACTCCAGCAGATCCGGCTGCACCAGGCTGACCACTCCTCTGATTAGAGGCTTCTGCTGTGCCAGGAATGGCGGGCCGAGCTTCAGGCAGAACCTTATAGCTGTGCTCCATTCCACCTCTGTAGGCCTCAGACACACAGTCTGGGATGTCTCTCATCCCGGTCGTCTGTAATCTGAGTCTTACATCAGGACATAACCCCCCCAACAGTGCTGACTGATTTAGCGTGGGTTCCACAGCAGGAGTGTCAAACCGCTGGCCCTCCTCCACGCGTGTGTAATCTGGAGGAAAAAGGGAGTGGTCCAAGCCATTGACCAGACTGCGGTAGCGGCTCAGGCAGTCTGGCTTGGGACCGACAGGATCACCTCCCACACCAGCCTGAGCATCCAAGTTGGGTGAAGATGCTGATTTGGATAAGGAGGAAGACTTTGACGTGGTGCCGCTTGGGGTTCTGGAGCCAGAAGAGGACCTGTGACCCTCAGCTGAGGAGGGCGAGTCCTCCTGGACACAGGACAGGGGCTTTGAGGCCGGGGCTCCGGCCGTGGATGGCATGACATGTGCAGTTGGTATTGGGATCTGACTGCGGATGGGCTGGAAAGAGGGGCTACTGCTGGAACTGCAGAAATCTGTAGAGAGTGAAAAAACAGTGTCATTACAAAATTCATTATATGCAATTTTAATAAATAATGTGTTGCTAAATCATAGCGGAATATCTAGAGCATTCCTCCAAGCCATTCTATCTATTTTCAGTCAGTGTAAAGTAGATGTGGAGGGTTTATGGGTGGCCTACTTTGATGATGAGGTGTCACACCAAACAGAATTAACTGGCTCCGATTGACTCAACTCAGGGAATAGGATTATTTTAGA
The DNA here is from genome assembly GCA_032274725.1 of Malacoctenus triangulatus. Lineage (NCBI taxonomy): Eukaryota > Metazoa > Chordata > Actinopteri > Blenniiformes > Labrisomidae > Malacoctenus > Malacoctenus triangulatus. The sequence goes on from JAUESE010000010.1 coordinate 10,250,721, forward strand.
CACCTGCCAATGTACAAAATGAAATCTCTGTATAACATGATCTAAAAAGTACAGTGTTCACAATTTCCACTTTGGTCCCTCCCAGATTCTGCTGCAGCACACCACCCAAACTACTCACATGAGGTAACCACAAAAATGCACCCTTCTTCGGAAACCTTAGAGATCGCATGTGCTCAAGAAACATGCAGGAAGACAGCAACATCACTGCAGGCAACCCCCAAACATCCCCACCAGCTCCAAAACAAGTTACATAACTGTTTTCAGCTGTTACAAACCTGAGAGACCTGTTGGAGTCCAGAATCCAGGCAACTACTCGAACACAGCAGAGCTATTAGCTGGGGCATTTTTTCTAAAGCTGAATTAAAGTAAATTTAGCTGCACAGACTTTTAAATCAAAACCGAGAAACGTCTCCTGCATTTCCGGGAGGCATGAAAGAAGCTCTGAAGCAAAGACTGACAGCCGTGCAGCAAGTAGGACCATGCCCAAAGATATATTGTCCTCACAGAACCAAACCAGCCTGTACCGAGTTCTGAGCAAACGCATACAAACAGGCACACACAGGAAAGGTTAGGGGTATTTATAGCCCACCTCTCAAGTTACAGAGCAATCTGTGGGTGCCGCTTATTTAAGCACCTTGCCTCCTCCCACAGTAACACACATCACATGTGAATATCCAAAGTCATACCCTGAATGGGATATTTAGTCCCTCCCTACATGAACCACAACTTCAATCTACAAACACTATGCAATCACTGAGCTAAATAATAATAATCATGGTCCATCATCATATCATCGAAAGACAGCATCAACATTTCTTCAGGACTTCAAATCTGAAAGAAGCCTCAAGGCTGCAGTTACATGACTGGCTTGAACAAGTCTAAACTACTCTCAGGGGAACATTTTCTAGAGGTTTGCTCAACAGACATTCCTGTACTTTAGAAATGTACCAATGCACATGCATTTGTTCTTCTGTACTCTGTAAATTACTGTTAAACTGAAGGCCATTAATTCTACACTTCAGTGTTGTCCACACAAACCAGTATTCTGGTTAAACTTGTTGCTAGGTACGGTTGTCAAGACATGGCTCATATCTAGCAGTGGGAGTAGGTTCACCCCAACACTGAGCTCTACTCAACAGCTCAAAAAAAAATCTAATAAAAGAAACACACCAGACAGCGCATGAACAGGCCGTGTTAAATGGAATCAGGCAAGCCAAACAATATGGTATCAGATTACAAGCTCGGCCACAATTGATTTGAATACAGCTCCAATACTTCAAGCAATGTTGCCTTACCAGCCCTAAGCACTGTGACTGACACTTTTAGCGGTTGTAAGACAACACTTGGCCCTGAGCGAGTGCTACAGGTTCCTGGAAAGATTTAGAATGCATGTCTATAGCACGTTTGCTGATAGGTTGTCTCAACACTTCAAGAACTAGAAAGAGTAAGTGAGCAGCAGAAACTGTCAAGCTGACTATCATAAATGCAAAAACACCGCACAAACAAATTTCTGTGTTTTAGTGCACTGGGACACTGAGGTGTGAGACCTCTGGCAGCATCATGATGTCACCAACATTTCTGCAAAATCAATAGAGTTGCCTGGCAGTCCGTCCATAATAACACATTTAGTGCATCTGAAAGCCGACAGTGTCTGATGCACATCTGATAACTGTTTATGGTATTATTTCAGTGTTTCCTGTGGAAACCAGCACCGCCCATCCCAGCCTGCTGTCCACCACACAGAACACACAGAGAAACACATGCAGCATGTTCAAAAGGTTATTCCCATTTAAACCATTCAGGTGGTTCATCGCTGGCAGTCATCAAAACAGTGTTACGCAACACAGGCCACAAGCAGAAAAAGAACAAGCGTAAGTCGTCACCTTCTGTGCTGTCAGATGCTGAGGTGCCAAGACCAGTGTCCCCACTGTCCGATGTTCCAGGCCGACGGCCAAAACGGCTTTGGAACTTTTCTGACACAGCTGGCGTCTGCCACTCCATGTCAGCAAATCCAGCTAATGAATATTTGTGAAAAGGGAGAATAGCATCAGAGTGGCACATCATTACACGTGGGACTGAGGCAGTTTATGTTTTTTGGCATAAGAGCGTTAACTTACCTGCTGGTTTGGTTCGAATGTATCTTTGAGAGGTGGTCATTCCACACAAGAGGATGTTACCTGGAAGGAATGAGGACATGTCAGATTGTATGAAATGGGTTGAGGTTAAACAACTCAAGGGTTCATCTGTTCGAATAGGACATAACCAAACATTTAAGCAACTGATCATTTACTTCCTTATGTAACTAAGTTACCCAATCAAGGTAAACACGTGAAATTTGTTTTTTTTGTCATTTCAAGTACCAGGACGATCACAAAGGTCATGCAGCTGTGAACGTGTCTTGCTTAGAACTGGTGAGACTGCTTTCTGTTTTCATGCTCGTGAGCTGTGGAACTTGCTGCCTCCGGCAACTGGTATGATACTCCTAACCAACACTGGTGTTTATGATGTACACTGTGGAACACAATGACTACACTTGGCTTAACTGATTTAACTTATTTATTGCCAGACACAAACAGAGACGAGTGTGAAAAAATGATTGAAATATCCTCAAGCGACACATGGTAGTTTAAAGTGTCTCTAAAAAACTTCATAGGAGTAATAAATAGCAAGCAATACGCACTGAGACTATATTTACGACCAGAAAACAATGGGAAACGGCCGAGAGGTTCGCTCAGGGACGGAGACTGCCATGAAACAAAGCCCACTTTCTTGCACAATATACTATGAAGTGGACGGTCATGGCCAAGGACTCAGCAGCTGTTGCCTATTGACTGATTCGCTCACCTATCAAATTCATCTGCCCCTCAACAACCACGACAGACTTATCTTGGTACCAGCAAAAATAACAACATGAGCACATGTCAAACCGTTACATAATATCTTTCACAAACGTGAAGACCCCGGAGAGGCTCCGAGGAGTCGTACATGATTAGGCGAACGAACACAAAGACTACTGAAGGACACACATGGCAGGATAAGATGCAGCAGCGCTGCTTGAAACTAATCCTCTTCAACCGGCTAATTCACAGAGGAAATGACTCGTTAACGAGCCAAAAGCACGACTAACCCTGCGTTCGTCTTAAGGCGTTTAGCAGTTGCGACATGCAGCAGCTCGTCTGTTTCACGTCCAGAGTGTTTTACATCGATGTCTTCATCATTTGTCACAAGCAGCCTTCACCTCTCCTTTCCTGTGCTGCACCGTTTACCATTTTAGCTAATCCATGACAAATCTGTTCTCGTCGAACAAGCTAGCTAAGAGCTAACACAATGTTGCTTTGAGCTACTTGAGTCCACATAAACGTTACACGCGCTTGTTAGCCTTTCCACTCAAGCAATTGCACACAAATCAGGTTTTTGGAGATGAAAGAAAACAATTACTCTACCTTTAGCTTCACAAAAACATTGGACGCGGTTTAAAATCACGGTTTCAGTCTCGTAACTGAAGCCGAATCTGTACCATCCGCTACTGCTGCCGCCGTTGTTCCGCTAGCCAACTGATCCACTCTGATGGCAGCCGACCCACAGACGACACGGTGGTTGCTTGTTTAGTTCTACAGCGCCGCCCGATGAAACACAGGCGACCGCAGTTATTTGAAAAACCAGTTCAAGCATTTCCTCTCTGAACAGTTCAAACATCGGCTGACGTTAAATTTACAATCCACAGCCTAAAACAAAACAAAGAAAACACTTTTCTTGACCCTCCTAACTTTTGTGTTTAATGCAACGTAAAAGAAGATCGGATTATTTTCTGTCATATGACCCGCAGTGCTACAATAACACAAAACAAACAAACCGATTAAAGATGCGCTGAAAGGCAAATAACCCAGATACGCC
>JAUESE010000010.1:10291598-10303277 GCA_032274725.1 Malacoctenus triangulatus
TGTGTGTGTGTGTGTGTGTGTGTGTGTGTGTGTGTGTGTGTGTGTGTGTGTGTGTGTGTGTGTGTGTGTGAAAACAAACCGAGAGCCATTCTCGTCCCATTTTCACTCTACATTTGAATTTTAATCAGCACCCAATCAAACTATCAGACCCTTCATACCTTTGTGATGTATTTGCATTCATTTCTTTCCTCACTAAACTCCCTCAGCCCAGCACGCACACTTTTCATCCCCATCCCTCCCCTGCTCTGCTCGCTCTGCTCTGCTCTGCTCTGTGCTGTGCGCACACCCTGTACGTTTGGTGGATGCCAAAAATGTCCGCTTCATTTCACTGAGGCGAAGGGACGAGGAGGGGGAGGAAGAGGGGGAGGGGGGGGGGGGGGAGAGAAATGCTCTTTATTTCTGATTGTTGGGAGAGTTTAAAAGTGTCCAGCTTTCTGCTAGATAAGGTCTGTTTTTTTCCCTCCCCCTGTACGGTGTAGTTCAATGTTGGTGGGGTGAGAGGGAGCTGGAGCTCGCGCGCCCATCCCCCCACACTCAGCAGAGAGTGTTTCTGCCGGAGTGAGAGACAGACAGAGAGGAGAGGGGGTGGTAGGAGAGAGCAGGCAGGCAGGCAGGCAGGCAGGCAGGGGAGGGAAGGAGAGGGAATGTGCATTGGTAGTCTCGTTTGCTGCAAGGCTTCCTCCTTCTGCTCTGGAAAAGCCTGAGTGCGCTGCGTTTTCTCGCTTAGATACGACTCAGGCGATGGTGGGCGAAGACCCCCAGATGCAAACGTGGACGAGTACTGTATAACCTTATTATGTTAGGAGGAAAAAAAGAGAGACTCATTGTGGGTTATTTTGGCAAATAAGGCTTGATTACACAATTAAATATAACCCACTTTTCATCATTTATAACGTGAAACACATCTACAAACATTGAGGCGCAAACACATACACACTTTTATACATTATATTATATATTTCATGAATTAGTCGCCCCCCTCCCAAGACACAGCCTTCCTTAAAATATACAATCATCTTTATGCGGAGCACACAGGACTTAAAGTGTACTGTTTATGACTTGGACGCCCATTAGGACCCATCATGTGCAGAAAATATTCCACCTATAGGAGGGAAAAAAAGACTACGTGAGGTTTGGCGATAAGAGAGGGAGAAAAAAAGAGAAAAGCTCCAGTCCGCATTGGAGCGGCTCCACGTCGTGTTTTGCAGCCTCCCGTGCGGCTCGGTAAAATGGCTGTATGTAGCGGAGCCTCGTGTTGGTTGGGCTCGCTCCCTGCCTCTACCCGGGCTCAGTAACACAACTCCCACAACAATTTCTCTCGCTTTTTTACGCATTGTATGGAGCCTCCATCATCTCTCTAACCCATTCACGGAGCCGGAGTCGGGGGATGGAAGCCGGATTCGGTCCGGTGTGAGCGGTGGGAATGAATCGGCACAAGGATAAATGGTTCTAAACAATTATTTATATTCAATGCTAGCTTTTGATTGTGACTGACTCGCCGAGAGAGGGAGAGAGAGGTGGGGGGGTATATCATGGCCGCTCAGGTCGCCAGCGCCGCCACTCTGAACACTAGCCCGCCTTCCGAACTCAAAAAGCCGGATCGAGACCCAAAGGAAGAGTCGGTTCCGGGAGAGAAGCAGTCCGACAAAAAGCAGCCGGGCTTGGACAGCGGATCGCCGGGCCGGGGGGATCTGCAGGACGGGGCCGACGGTGGAAATGCAGGGGGAGGAGGGGAACCTGAGATGAAGAACGGGAATGGGAACCCGCCCAGGGCCAACAATAATACCCAGAATGACTCTGTCGGACCGGAGGGAAATAACCACCCCGGTTTGGTGCATCACCACGGCCCCGCTTTTCCTCCACCTTCGTACGGATACAGTCAGCACTACGGTCGGGCCCCTTTTCATCAACATGGCGGACAACAAAGCCCTGGCATGGCAGCTGCTGCGGGTCCGGTCGTGCAGTCGAGCAACATGATGGACCCGTATCAACCGAACTCGCACGACCATGGCTTTTCCAACCACCAGTTCAACAACTACAACCCGTTCCCGAACAGGACTCCCTACCCCGGCCAGGCGTACGCCATGAACTCCCCTCGCAGTGCTCAGGCGCCGACAGCTGGGGGGCAGCCAGCTAAGCAGCAGCCACCAGCGGGAGGACCCACGGCGATGGCTGGATCGTACAGTAACCAGAGATATAACATTGGGAACCCTCAGCCTACATCCACACCGACACTCAACAAGCTCCTCACCTCCCCCAGCTCTACGCGGGGATACCCAAACTACCCGTCTAGCGACTACAGTAGCCAAGAAGGAGCTAGTAAGGGACCAGCAGACATGGGCAGTAGCGGTCAGTACGGAGGGAGCAATCCGGGTTGGCAACAAAGGAGCCATCACCCGTCGCCCATGAGCCCGGGAAGTGCCGGGCAGCCGCTAGTTAGGAACCAGGTAAAGTCACTTTATCGCAGGACTGGCTTTAGCACGTCTCCTTCCCTCCTCCTAGCTAGTTACCAACGTAGCAGGCCAGCCATTGTCTGGTACTAGTTCGCAAAGACTCTAAAATGGCTGCCTCCCGTGTGTTTTTTTTCCTTTACACCACACCATTAAATACGTGTTGTTTCGAATTATATTCACGACTGCATGCAGCGCCGGGAGAGTGTGGCTCGGAGAAGATATAAGTTGTTGAAACGATGTAAGGACGTTCAGGGAGCCAAGAAGGCCCGACTTTGAAAAGGGGCGAAAATACCGAAGAGCGACGACTCGCTTTTTATGCCGATTGCTTTCGCTGCCGCTTCTGTCCTCTGAATTGACGGCGAATTTAGCTGTAAATGTGTCCGTCCTCTGCCGACACTTAAAGGACAGCGTGTTCTCTTGCATATTATCGTGTTGTGGTCGGTTATAGTCTCATGTTTGTCTTGTTTTCTTGACCGATAAGCTGTAATTTTGTGGCCATGATGGAAGGAATGCGTTGCGTGCCGCCTAAACCTCGCACGGCCAGTTAAATGGCCCGCGTAGGTTCCGTTTAAATGACTTAAATGTCTTGTAAGGTGAAGAGAAAATAAAGTGAACACTCGCTTTTGATCTAATATCGCTTGCGTGAACTCTCTCCGGCCGCGAAAAGCTGCCGGGCCTTCAACGCGCGCTGCCTGTAAACAAGCAGCCCTGCTTTTCTGAGTGCAGGCTGCAGATTGCAGTTTGCACTGGGATTTGAATTGTGGAGGTAAAATCCTACTGTCAAAGCCAGGAGATAGTTGGTCTTGGGTTGACATGCGAGCTGAAATCTGATTGGCTCCTCATCCGCCTGCTCATGGCCATTTATAATTACATGTGATGCAAGGCAACAGTTGCTGATAAGAACACAGCATTAACTCATCACAGGGTCACTGGAGGTACCGCTGCTTCCCTCCCCTCTGCTCTCATTCTCACCTCCAGAAAGCCTGCATTGTAGCAGCCCAGTGCTGCAGGGATGCATGTGTGGCTTTAATTCATTATTTTAATTTGAGTCTAATGAAGATGCCTCAGACACATATGCCAGCCGCATCTTGTGGGCGCTGTTTGTTTTTGCCTGCACAATGTGTGTATACGCCAATGTTGATGCGAGTCTGCATCGCTGCATAAAACACCTCATCAGGTGGATTTCTGAAGAAAAAAAAAAATCCTTTATGATTCCTGAAATATCTCCAACATTAACATTGAAATCCACATCTGTATTTATATTTATATAATTGAGTATACACACATTTTATTTGTTTTTTTTCTGGCTTCCTTAAGATCATCGTTTTCTTCTGCTCGTCCATTGCATTTCCAATTTTCCAATTTCAGTCTCCCTCATTGGGCACACCTGATTAAAATTAATCATCAGGCCGTGCAGATGCCCTGTAAAGATTCATTCATTCAGATCAGGTGTGCTGCTACACTGATGTGTTGGGAACATGCAGGACACATGGTTCCCCCCCTGCAACATAATTGGGGAACACTGTCCCAGATAAGATGAGAGAATGTCCATCTTCTTTTCTTAATAAAACCGGTTACACAACAGCAAAGAAAGCAACTCGGAGCCCTCCCTGTGAGGATGTGTGTAAGTGTGCATTGGTGCGGTGTCTGGCACGCTGCACAAGTTTGACTGTGTGACTGCAAAGAATTCCCCCAATCCCCCCCCCCCCCCCCCCCCAAGCCAATCAGAAGGCAGTCCAACATCTCTCACCCACCAAGGGAGTTTCCTCTCTGTCTTATGCAGATTAGCCATGTGCTGCTCTTATTTATTTCACTTCATTATCTTGGATCTGCAAAATGTCACGTAAGGCATTTCGCATAATATTTGTAAAGGGCTGCTGCAGAGATGAGGACGTTGCTCCCAGCAGAGTGCATGTGCATCTGTAGACTCGCTGCTCTGCAATGATGATGCAGCGTCCACGTTTTGGTGTGTGGATCTTCCTGTTCTGTGGAATATTTCACTTTTTAGTGTTAAATGGTTGTTTAGGAGTTGTGCATCTAATGGGGTCCTTTAAAGACTCGGGTGCAGTCAAACTATCGGATAAAAACACTTCTGTTTTTTTTGGTTTACCTGTACGGTGTTGATGCAGTCTCTCGGGTTATAAAGTGGCTCCACGCTTGTACATTTTTCACTCTCTCTGGCTGTTGTGAAAGTACTTCCTTCATCTCTGGTGTCATTCATCCAGAGCCAAACGGCCTTCTCTTGGGGAGGAGAGAAAAAAAAAAGCGACTTGGACCAGGCTCAAAACAGGAGCACAGCTGGGATATGTTTAAGATTGGGCAGACTGCCCTCCATTTGAAAGTAGATATATATAGCCGTGTTGACTTCCGAAACTATGGCAAAGTGAGGTGAAAAGAAAATGAGGGTAATGACCGTGGGAAAAACGGTAAAAAAGAGGTTATTATGCCCCTTCGTTTTCGATTTGTTTTTCGGGACTTCTGGGTGGTAAAATGTTACACACAGCTGCCAATGTTTTTATAGCTTTAATGAAATATATAATAAAGTCGACTTGTGCAATTTTCAGCAGCACTACACGTCAGCTGTAGCGTTTGGGTTTCTCCACTACGATGTCACTGAATGTTACTTTCTTATGTCGTTTCTTGAATCAGCCACCTGGTCCGATGGATCCAATGGGGAAAATGAGAGGTCAGCCGTACGGAGCAGGCAGTCCGTACGCTCAGCAGTCGCAGCAAGGGCCTCCGACGGGTCCACAACCGGGACCTGGTTACCCTGGACAGGGTTATGGCCCACCAGGACCCCAGAGATACCCAGTGGGAATGCAGGGACGTCCCCCCGGAGGCATGGGTGGCATGCCGTATGGTCCACAAGTACTGTATCCCATTTCTTAATTTTTTTTGAAACGTGGTAGCAATTTGCAGTGTGTCTGACCTTTTGTTTCTGTTTAGATGGGATCTTACGGACAGCAGGGACCAGGAGGTTACGGCTCTCAGGGCCAGGCTCCATACTATGGCCAGCCGGGCCAGGGGCCTCACCCAAGTCAGCAGCAAACCCCGTACTCCCAGCCCCCACCGGGACAGCCCGGCGGACAGACACCTTACCCAGGGCAACCCCACGCCCCGCCAACTTCTGCCCCACACACCCAGGGAGGACCACCCTATCAGCAGCCCCATATGCCCCCGCAGTCCCAGGGGCCACTGTCAGGCCCGTCCCAGGGGCCGCCACAGTCCCAGCCACCTTATTCCCAAACCTCAGCCCCACAGTCTGGCCAGTCTCCCTACGCCCAGCAGCAGGGTCCTCCCAGTCAGGGCCCACAGCAGCCAAGTTCCCAGGCTACCCCTGGATCACAGGGCCAATCCAGCTACCCTGGACCCACACAGGGGCCTCAGCAGCCCCCCTCACAGCAACAGCAGTCGCAGTCTCATCCTCAGCAGCCACCGGGACATAGCCAACACCCACAGGGGCAGCCTGCAGCTTACCCACAGCAGCAGCAAGCACAACAGTCACCTTATCAGCGTTTTCCTCCTCCACCACAGCAGGTACCATCTTGGATCATGTTCATTTTTCTGAATAAATTTCCTGTGTGTGTGTTATTGTGTCTCTGGCAGGACACTGAAACATGTGTTATTTTGTTTATCAGGAGGTGTCCCAGGACTCATTTCAGTCCAATGCCCCTCCATCCACTCAGTCCAAATCTGGGCCCGAGGACGGACAAGGCCGTCCCTCCAGCCTCCCGGTCAGTTTTGCTTGTTAAATTTCTGCTGGAACATGAAGGCTTAGTTTCCACACTGCTTTGGTTATTCAAGATCTTTGTTTTTGCAGTTAAACTCTATCACAAATGTGGTACTTTTACCTCTTCATTAAAAACACAGCATGGTAATAATTGTGAGGTACAGTGTTAACAATGTTGTAAACTAGTTTGTTTTTTTTTTTATATAAAGTTGTGATGCTGTTTGTATGTAGGTATAGTTACTATGTGGGTCGCTGCACTGCTCTGATGGTAAAGGAATCGTTTTGTGTGCGGCTGCTTGTAGAAAGACACGTCCTGTTATGGAGCTGATAAGAAAATCTGACAATTGAACTTGAAAGAGTATGGAAAAACTTGGTTGTAATTTAGGTCAAAGCAATTTTATTCCTTTCCAACGTGACGCCAAAAATATACTAGTGTTATTTTTCATTATAGAGTTTTAAGCTGCAAAGCACAAAATCCTTATAAGATCATGACGCTTGTACTTTCAGAATTGATAATCATATTTATTTGGTGGGAACTATTGTCAGCACCAAGTTTTAATGCTGGTCAGTGTAAATGTCAGGATAACGGGTCGATGTGTTTGTGTTTTCTTTGTTTGTTGTCAGTATATTAGTGAGCGACCCTCAGTAATCACAACACAGTGTTTCTGTACAAAATGTCCTTTTAACTCCTTATTTGTGGCACGTAATTGACTTGAAGCCTAAAGTAATATCCTATGAATCATTTTAACAGGCGAGTATCTGTTCTAAATCTCTGCCCTCAGACGACAAACACGAGGGAGAGTAGAACAGATTCACCCGCCGACAGTCATCACACATAAATCTTGCCTTGTGTGAATCTTTATGATGAAAAATGACACGACCAGAAAAGCCCAATCAGTGAGTTTACGGTCGGTCAGAGTGACCGGCTATGACGCAGTCCGGTTTAGTTGGAACTGAGGGTCCCTGAATGGAGGTCCGGCAGTATTTCATGTTTTTGGGGTGGATCAGACGACAGCAGTGAGAATGGCCTGAATTGGAGATGAGAACAAGAGAGTTTGTTTGTATATCGAAGTCACATGGCAAGGCTGGCGCTACATGCTGACTCGGCTTGCTTCCTACAAACCTTGGTAACCATGACAACCCCCGGCACTAATGCACACTCACTTTTTCTTTGAAAAAGATAAATAAGGACAAAGGCCTCCGGGTGTGTGTGTGCCTGTGTGTGTGTTTGCGTGTGTGTCTGTGTGTGAGCAGAGTCTATCTCGATTTCTCTGTCTTGACAACAAAGAACAACGTGTGTTGTTAGTAGTATGAGTCCAAATCATGAATGAATTTTAAAACATTATGAATTTATTAATGTGTGATTGAAAAAAACAGTAAAAAGGGGAATCCTGAAGAGGGAAAGTAATGCCAACTTCAGGCTTTGCTGTCAAGCTGTTGGCTGACTTCTGCTTCTCTGTGTTTCCAGGACCTGTCGGGGTCCATCGATGACCTGCCCACAGGTGCAGAGGGGGCCCTGAGTCCAGGCGTGAGCACGTCGGGTGTGTCCAGCAGCCAGGGCGAGCAGAGTAACCCCGCTCAGTCGCCCTTCTCCCCCCACACGTCCCCTCACCTGCCAGGCATCCGAGGGCCGTCACCTTCCCCAGCTGGGTCCCCTGCCAGCGCCAGCACACCCCGCACAGGACCACTGTCGCCCGCCAACATGCCAGGTGGGCCAACCTTGTCCAGAGACGAGATCTCTGACAAAATATCAAGTATTTGTACATATATCTTGCTGCAGTGGTAAAGCTGTATCGTGAGATCAACTTCGACATCTCTGACAAAAACATCTGATAGGAACTCAACACAAAGTCCATAAGAACTGACAGTGTTAGACAGGCTGTCATCACAATGTTATAACAAACTCTGCTTCATTTGGTTATTTAAGATTATTTGGTGACATTTGTTCCTAACTTTATTTGTTTCCAAACAATAAAACAAGATGTTCTTCTTGGGCTTTAGGGCTAAAACATCCCATCCACTGTGTACTGGCTTTGAATGCCAAAATTTCTCCTTTTTTCACGGGTTTACTTTCACTGGTGGTTCAAGTCAGGAGTTTAAAACTAGAAATATGTTGAAGTATTTTTGACTGAAAGCAACGCTTACCGAAACCAGGTTTTCATGTATTTGGCAGCATGCCGTCACTTTTTGCATCTTTTTTTCATGTCTTTTTCAATAACCTCATCGTTTTTATCGTTTAGGGACCCAGATGCCTCCCCGGCCATCAAGTGTTCAGTCAGATGGGAGCCACCACCCTGCAATGAGCCAGTCTCCGATGGCACAGGACCGAGGTACACAACTCTGCAGTCACACAGTGTTCAGAGCTTCAAAAAGCAAAGAGTGTTTGTTTGCTGCAGCAGCTGAATCTGAACACTGCCTTCTCCTTCCTTTGTCTTTGGTTCAGGGTTTATGCAGAGAAACCCTCAGATCCCCCCTTACGGCTCCCCCCAGTCATCATCTGCACTGTCGCCACGCCAGTCCACTGGGGGACAGATGCATCCAGGGATGGCCCCATACCAGCAGAACAACTCCATGGGTGGCTATGGGCAGCAGGGAGGACAATATGGGCCCCAAGGTTTGTATATTTGTCTTGCTTCTGTCAGAGTTTGACTCTAAGATAAAGCTTCATTTCCAAGTATTCTATCAAGTGTTCGAGAAGTCAAAATTACAAGGCTCAAGTTTTTTTTCCTTGATATTTATCTAGCTAATTTTCTGCCTATTTTTGGAAGTTTCAACATGTTAATATCCCATCAAACAAACCTATGGAATATATCCCCCTGCCTCATAGGTTCACTATGCTATCGCTGGTTGGTCCCTCCCTCTGACTCTGTTGGAGCTATTTATAGCTGTGAAGCAGAGAGTCAGCTGACGTAGCAGAGCCTCCTGTCAGTGGAGCTGAAACTGTGACAAAGGCTTGTTGCTCAGGGTGCACAGCTCTCTGCTAGCACACTGTGGGGGAAAAGTCTGGCTCTCACTCTTCTTTAGCAAAAGACTCGCTATAAAAATGGTTTGAATTGTGGAAGCTATCAAAGTTGTTTATTGCAGAGATCTGTTCTTGTGAGATGTTTGAGTGTTCTAATCTGAAGAATTACTCTAACTTCTTTTTATACATTGCCATACTTAGGTTATCCTCGGCAACCTGGCTATGGCAACATGCCCAACGCCAACTACCCCGGGCAAGGCATGGGCTCAATGAACCCCATGGCTGGACAGGGTGGAGGGCAGCCATATGCTGGCATGCCTCCAGGAAGGATGCCTCCTAATCAAATGGGAGCACGTCCCTATGGCCCCAACATGGGCCCTAATATGGGCCCCAACATGGGTCCCAATATGGGACCGAACATGGGTCCAAACATGCCCCCCAACATGCCTCCCAACATGGGCAACATGCCGCCCCAGGTGGGCTCAGGAATGTGTCCCCCTCCAGGAATGAACAGAAAGCCGCAGGACCCCACAGCCATGCAACACCCTGCCACCAACTCCATGCACAACAGGTTGGTTACAATAAAGCTTCACGCAGCAACTTGAGCCACAGACTGAGCTCTCTGAGGAAGCCTTTCTCCACTCTGTCTCGGTCACACATGCTCATGTATTGTCTGTCGTCCTCTCTGTCCAGGATGCCTGGTTACCCCAACATGTCTCCTGGCATGATGGGCTCTGGCACTCCGTACGGGCCTCCGATGAATAACATGCCTGGAATGATGAACACTCCTGGTGGATCACCTTATCCTATGGGGCCAAACATGGCCAATAACACAAGTGGTGAGTTGTAAAAGGTTGATTGCACGGCAACCAAATTTGTGAAATTTGGAAACTTTTGCTTTTTACTTTGGGCACCGCTAATCTCTGTCCTCCTCCCTTTGGTTCAGGTATGGCCTCCAGTCCAGAGATGAACAACAAGATGAACAACAAAGTCGACGGACCTGGAACACCCAAACCAGAAACAAAGTCGAAGGTGTTTAAGTGTTTTTGTTTGGTGCAGAAATGCAATAGGGATTTCTTTCTTTCTCTTTTTTTTTTTTTCGTTCTTAAACTGATCGCTTATTTCTTCCTCACAAAACAGAAGTCCAACTCTTCAACCACAACCAGTGAAAAGATTACACGGCTCTATGAGTTGGGGCCTGAGACAGACAGAAAGATGTGGGTGGACCGTTATTTGGCTTTCATTGATGAGAAAGCCATGGGAATGACCAACCTGCCCGCAGTAGGACGCAAACCTCTGGACCTCTTCCGGCTTTACATGTCGGTTAAAGAGATCGGTGGAATGACACAGGTTAACCAGCCTTTTATTAGAACAGAGTTTAGAGATGGCACATCTTGCTCACTTTCCATTTTGCAGTCCGGACTAACTCTGCTTCATTGTGTTTGCATTTCTCAGGTTAATAAGAACAAGAAATGGCGTGACCTGGCTTCCTCCCTGAATGTGGGCACATCCAGCAGTGCCGCCAGTTCTTTGAAAAAACAGTACATCCAGTGTCTATATGCGTTTGAGTGCAAAATCGAGCGTGGCGAAGACCCTCCCCCGGAGATTTTTACTGACAACAAAAAGAACCAAGCTGCAAAAGTCCAGCCGCCCTCTCCAGGTTTGAGATCTCAGCTTTGAGTTTTTTTTTTTTTTGAAAATGAACAAAACTGCCTGACTTCTCGTGTTCATGACATCTTCTAACTTTGCTGCTCTCCTTTTTCAATACGTAGCATCGCTGTGTTCTACAGCTGGTTCAGGCTCTCTGCAGGGTCCTCAGACACCCCAGTCCACCAGCAGCTCCATGGCTGAGGGGGGAGACCTGAAACCTCCCACCCCAGCCTCCACTCCTCATACCCAAATGCCACCCATGACTCCCGGGTCCAGGTGAGCCTCTTTCGAGATTATACCCACGAATCTTTGCCTGTGAGAGAAATTATGAGTGAATCTGATTTTCTTCTGCTTTTTTCGTTCTGTTTCACTCCCACTCTCCCCTATCCTCATCTCGCCTCCCACCTAGGAGCAGTGTTAACCTGCAGGACCCCTTCTCTGAAGGAAGTGATCCAGCTTTCCCCAGGAAGAATATGACACCCAACTCCACCTACCAGTCTGGCATGAACACACCAGACATGCAAGGTCGGATGGGTCCCTACGAGCCCAACAAAGATCCGTTTGGTAACATGCGGAAAGGTGAGTGGATGATTGTTTTGGGGTTAATCTCAGCAAGTTCAGGCAGTTAAGTTGTAAAAGTTCTCATTTGGCCTTTTTATGCTCTTCACAACTGCAGTCGGAGAGCAGTTTCTGCCTGCAAACCAGGGTCCTAACAGCGGGCCAGGTGACCAACAGCAGCAGCCTCCACAACCGCAGCAGCAGCAGCAGCAGCAGCAACAACAGCAGCAGCAGCAGCAGCAGCAACAACAGCAGCAGCAGCAGCAGCCTCCATTCAACAGAGGACCACCCGGGGCCATGGGCACCATGCCAATGGGACCCCGACA
>JAUESE010000010.1:10422263-10443643 GCA_032274725.1 Malacoctenus triangulatus
CCCCCCCCCCCCCCCCCCCCCCCCCCCCCCCCCCCCCCCCCCCCCCCCCCCCCCCCCCCCCCCCCCCCCGTCAGCCTGACAGTGTGACCTCTCACTCACCTGAGACGACAGAAGCTGGCACAGGTTTGATCGTCCGAGCTGTTACAAGTGCAGCGGCCAGTGGACCTTCTGCTGCGAGACAACGCTCCACCCAGACCATAAACTGTTGTCTTACTGCAGATAGAGAGCAAGAGAGAGAAAGAGATAGAGAGAGAGAGAGAGAGAGAGAGAGAGAGAGAGAGAGAGAGAGAGACTTATCATGTAAACAATCCGCAGACTTTGCTCTTTGATACGTCAATCCCGCGCATTAAATTGTGCAACGACAGCGATAGAAAAGTCATTCTGCAGCTTCTAAGTTCACTGATTCATCACACTATGCATTGTAACTCCGGTGATTCGTTTACAAGAGAAGGTTTCATGCATCATAAAGTAGTCAGTGTCCCCTCTCAGTGCGCCGCTTCCTGCCGCTCACCTCGGCGTGTTGACCCAGATGATGTCCAGGTGGCAGAAGTAGTGGCACTCAGCGTCCAGCTGGTTGCTGCAAGCGCAGCGCTTTGTCCTCACTCTGTGTGTCGGGACGCCGTCAGTGGCCTCCACCTCCACCTCCAGCTGCTGCTGCTGCAACACCGGAAGTCCCAAACCTGGTCGGACACAGAGAGCCACGCTGTGACACTGAACGTAGTATCAAACAATGAAGTGGAAGTAAGTAGCTCCTGTGTTTATTCTGTAAACAGCCAATGTTGACATTGGTATGAGGGGATGACAAGCTGCCCTGATGAGCGATGTGAACTATTTTGTGATTTAAAATGAATGTTTCACAACAAAACTGAACTCTTTCTTCCAATTTTGACATTCAGGGAATTTTAACATTTGACTTCATTGACCATTGACAAAAAAAGGAGTAAGCTATAAAAAATGCTCCCATTATATATGATAAGAGTTTTTTTTGTTACTTTCATTTCATGACTTTTTTTTTTGGGGGGGGGGTAATTTTTTATCTCAATTCTTGCACTATTTATTCTACAGTGCTAGTTTTTTAAAAATTAAATTCACCACTGAATTGATCAAGAATTTGAAATATTATTCAAACATTTGATGTTTATTCATCCAACAAAATGTTGCTACTTTCATTCTACATTGTTTTTTTTAACCAAACTGGTCACAGCAGTGTTGTTTTCACAAGCTTAGTGTCTGAGGAATATGCCTCACATTGAAATCTTCACACACAACAGCGTAATGTAACTGAAGTGGTTAAAGAGTAACTAATTCTTTTATTAGACCATCATGTTAGGAAACATATTACAACACGGGATTGGGAGCAATTCAAGCCGAGCACAAGTAATTGCGGTTGAGTTCAGCTTTCCAGTTACTATTTCCACTCCTGCATATCAGACACAAATTATGCAGCGTGTCAACGTTTACCAGCAAAGGAAAGCTCCACTCTGACTACGGACTGAGAGGCTGAATGCTGCACAGATCCCATTATATGTTTCACATGCTTCTGCATGCCAATTCTTGTCATTCGCACCAACATGCAGTGACAACCGGTGCTACTATGTGCACAGTGGGACTGACAATAATGCCTGTGTACATATTTGAACCTCAGACTTCTGTGTTGTGACACAAGGTACATAATATGATACATTTTTGATAAAGTTTCACATCAAACCATGCACACATCAAGATACAAGAGTTAGTAGAATATATAAAAAAAACAACAACAAATAAATGCACATACCATCCTGCACTGAAGCCCAAAGAGTAACCAGGAGAAAAATACTGCTGTGAGCAGACATAGTTGGGTGCTGACAGATGAAGATCTGCAGAAGCTATAATCTGTACAGGTACAGCTGTTCCTCCTCCTCCTGCTGCTGCTGCTGCTGCTGCTGCTGCTGCTGTGGGTGCTTTTTTCTGGAGGTGTCCTCACTGTTGTCCCTCTTTTATACCCCCCCCCCCCCCTCTCCTGTGATGTCATGGAGAAGGCTCCTCCCACGCCTGCCTGTCAGGGAGTCACAGTGTAGGACCCCAGGGTGTTCGAACCCTCTGATGCATTCCTCAAATATCTGCAGCTCTGCGAGATTGTCTGTGACTGAGGTGAATGTCAATCAGAGAGAGATGGCAATGGCCACTGGAGACACACATGGACGGTGGTTACGGAGGGGGAGACACACTCATTTGATGATGATGACATTTCTGTCCGTCTGGACATTTCTGTCCACATGGACATGGCCGTCTTCCAGCCTGTTCTTCCAGTGGGAATCACCATTAAATATGACCTGAGCATGGTTGGGACCATCTCCACCAATTTTCAGCCACTCCAATGCAGTCTGGCTTTCCATCCGATGGTCTCGTCAGACATTTCTCCAAAGTTTTGTTGTCTGATGTGATTGGCCCCCACAGGGGGAGCCTAGCAGGGTTGTGTGACCACAACAAATGGCATTTTCTATCCGACATTGCTTTAATTTCCCCAACATTTTTGCTGTTTAATGCAGAACAACAGGCGTCTTCATGGAATAAGCTGAATCAGAATCTCAGTTCATGATGAACATTGAAAATCATCTCACAAATGAGGTGCATCAGGTGTTTTTCCCAAAAGGCTCACAGACGATTCGTTTCATGAACAGGACGAACGAATCGAGAAGTACGGAGCGACCTGTCTCTCTGCACTGAGGTGATTACTTTTCCCACAGTGGAAATGTGAAGATGTGAAGCTGTTATTGTTCAGAACGAGACAACAGACTGACAGATGGATGTATTACCACTTAACGAAAAAAAAAGCTGTTTGTTTACCAAAAGAGCCGTGAAAACTTTCCATGAAACACGACACCTGAACATACAGAGCAAACAGCACACGGCAGTACTTTTCCTCTGTGTGGCATGTGGAGGAAACGCTGAAAGGTGTCAGAAAACTGAGAAGAACAAGACTTCAAAACAAAAGAACGACATACACCTGATAGGTGTTTATGTCAATGATATAGCGGTGGAATATGCCACAATTTAAACCCTTTTTACATCCTAATTTTAGGGATGATAACTGATTAAAGGGTGTCAATGTCATTCCCGTCAAAGCACTTATCCATTCAAAGTTAGTTAAGAAATGTCAAGGATTTTGTCCTGCGGCTCCTCTCTCAAGCACAAGAGGGACGGACCAAGTTTACCTAAATGAGTACGGTGGGGGAAGCATCAGGATAAGCTGCTGCTTTTCAGACGCGTCATTAACAGGATATCCAAATATAAAAATAAGTTTGGTATGTAGGAAGCCAAACTAAAAAAGTCAAAACAAGAAAACAAGAAAAGTTAACTAAGATAAGAGAGAATCCCAGAAGAGACGATAGAAGAAGGAAAAGAAAAGAAAGCAAGAAATAAAACAAGAGAAAATAGAGAGAAAAGAGAGAGAACCACAAAGAGTTGGTAAGTTTTCCCTTTCGAGTCTCGATCATTACCCAACAGAGATGTTGTGGCTAACTTGACACTCTGATTCAAATCCTCTGATAATGACAGAACTGAAACTTCTCTATCCAAAGGGATTGGACGACGTTCTGGCAACACGTTGAGGGTCAAATGTCACACTCACATCATGTTGGTCTGTGATTGAGGAGCAGACGGACTCTGGAGATAACAAAGGAGTCACCTACTTTATCCCCTCACTGTGTACAACCAGCCTGGCACCTCACAGTTGTAGGTGATGGGAAACGAGTCTTACATAAGGATGTATGTGTTGTGTGACTCGCGCAGTGAGGGTTATACACACACTCCTACATGACCGCGGGGATTTTTTACATTCTTGAGCCAGTTGTTATAAGTTCAGCTCCCTTCAGGAACACAGATGTCCCCCCCTACCTCCCTCGCCACCCCCAAACAAAGCAATCATCCAGCTCATCACTGCTCAACAAAAGATATGGCAGCTAAAAAACAAAGAGAAAGAAGGGAAGTAAGAATGAAAGCTGGAGTGTTTTCTTGTTTGTTTGTTTGTTTGTTTTTTACTGCATCGCACCCAAATTTCTTCCTGGGCTTCTGTCCTGGGCACTGTGTACTTTTAATTAGCGATGCATCCTCCTTAGTAAACTCCTTTAAAAACCACAATCCACTTGTGATCCTGCAGAGTTTCGGTGCAGCTGTCTGCGAGCACGTTGAGCTTCGTGGGAGGAGGAACAATCACACACTTCAATCGAGGTTTCTAAAAATACAAGCAACCTCCGTTGTCTCTGTTTTGTAACACTTTCTGTGGAAAGTTTGATCCGCTCCTGTTGTCGTCTTTTTGGCTTTTTGTCAACAAAACTGCATGTTTCTCCTGAGTACGCTTTATATAGCCCGCGTTCCTGTCATGTTAGCAGGGAAAGTGAAGATGAAAAAATACAGGCAGGAGTGTGATGTCCTTTATGTGGATATTGTTTTATAGGTTGAAACTGTTTTACATGGCTTCACACACTCTAAGAGTAGCAAGTGTCAAGCGGTGTGTTCAGCATGTGAGGTATGACCATGCAGATTTTTTTTTTTTAAATACAAACCTCTGGAAGACATAAATGTATGTGTCCCCATAATAAAAGCAAGAGTTTCCGGAGCATTGGCCGGACACTGAACTCACGCTTGATCAATATAATCAAGAATTTACAACACATCATTTCGTTTCGCATTGATTCCGAGTTGATAGGGCGAGATAGTTTTGGAAGGTGTGCCATTTGTTGATTGCAAGCAAAACAACATCCAAGGAAACCAGAGTGCAGGATGAATGTTTGGTTTCTACTCACACATGTAAAAGCTTTTTCATCACAGGTGTTTCATGAGAATAAAATTTGGATCAGAACCTCGAGTTGCTGCCATCTAGTGTTGGAACTTATATCGCACAGTTTCCTCATTCTGCAAGAAGGAAGTTTTGAATGTTCAATTTTTGTTTTTACCTGTTTTTACCCAGTTAATTACTGTAGTTACTACCTTTGGTTGTGTCCCTCATCTGGAAATTACAATTATTTTATCATAATTGAAAAGAAAGAAAGTCTGGTACACAACAACAATGAAAAATGTTCAAGATCTTGATAAGAATTTGTGTTTCGTTTTTCATTAATTCTGCAAGAAGAAAATTTTGTGCAGTGCTGTAAATTTATAACTCCTATACACACAATCGGTATCTTCCCTCCTAAAGAATAAAAATAAGACACAACAGTTAGTTGGATTTTTTGACACGAAATACTTTTTAAAGAAAAAGAGAAGAGGTGAAACTTTCTGAACACGTAAACACTCGGTGTGAAGTGCAAAAAAAAGAACTAGCAACACTATCTTACATCGGGTTGTAATGGGAGCAGTACAAAGGAGTTCAAACAACCATGAAACCATGAACTTTAAATTTAAAAAATAGCAAACTTTGAGTTGTTTTTTCTGAATTCTCAGGATGACGTTGTTGTTTTTCACTTTTTAAAGGTAGAAGTTGCTTCAAAGGAGAACTACAAACCTTGTGACGAGCTCATCGTGGCAGATCCAGCCTGCTCAGTGTTTATGATAACAGGGCTAAAACAGCTCACTGGAAGTTACTGAAAGTGGATGCTTTATGTCAAATAATCAGACATTCATGAATAATTTATTACATCCTTATTACAGTGAGGTTTAGCTTTTTGAATCATATGATGTCCTTTATTTTCCATTGTTGGTTCAGTCCAGCAGTGATCAGTCATGCAAATCAGCTCGGCTTTAGATGTTGTGTTGTTGCATTGACTTGAGATAAATGTATAAAATGTTCATTTCTGTAAAAATGTAAGTCAAAAAAATGTTTCGTGTTTCGCCTTTAGGTGTAAATCTTCCCGACTTGTGTGACAGCAAACAGATTTTGTGACATTTTGCACCGTGAAGCGTGTTGTCTAAACTCTTGTCTTAAGACAGAATGGGAGAAAAAAGCACAAGGTGAGGAGAGTCTGCATGTCGTTTGTTTTATTTCTTCAATGACTAGAAATTTTGCTGTGTGAAATCTGCAGGGCACTTGATCTTCTGACCAGTTCAACTTCCCCTCTCATCGTTGTCACCAGTTCAAGTCATAAGAACATCATGAAAAAGACACACAAATGTAACAAAAAAGCATTTTTTTTTGCAATAACAAAAAGTAAAAAAAAGAAAAACCCAGAACAAACAAAAAACAACCTCAAAACAATGATCATTGTCATCAAATAACAATAAATAAGGAGCGCTCTTCCCTGTACAAACATACATTCTAGTCTAAAATCTTTTGTAATAAAAATAGAACTTCAGTGCATTTCGTTTGACACGTTCCTGCTGCTCCTTCGGCTTCTCAACAAAGCGACTCACCCGGCGTTAAAGCGATGGCCTTTTCCAAAGGAAACGATCCAGAACACCAAATATGAACCCTCCCGAAGAACAATAACAAAGCAGATAGAAAATTTCACAGCCTTCTCGTTGTCTATTTCGCTCTGTACATCTCCAAACACAAACCTGGACAGAAAAGGCACAAGTAACTACATTTTGAGTAATACTGGACGAACAAAAATGGAATCACTTTTCATGAGAGATTTTGGTCATTTACAAATTCATTTAAATTCCTTTTACATTTCTTTAACAGACATTAGGAATACCAGTATCAATAAAGATACGGGAGAGATATATATTTATATTGTTTTTTATATATATATTCAATTTATATAGATTTTACAGAAACATTTTCACAAAGAAAAAAGTGCATTTTTATAACAAACCTGAATATTGCCAAGAAACAAACATTTAAGTTAACAATAGTATTGAAAACTGTATAAAAAAAACAAAGCGATAAAAAAAACAAGACTAGTGTAGCAACCAATAAAGCAAAACGAGATGCACGGTGCATCAGAAAGTGTCGACACTGTTAAGTGCTCTGGTCTGTTCTGGCTGAGTCTCCTTTGGCTCCTCCCCCCACCGCGTGGCGACCCAGCGGTGGCTCCTGACTCTGTGGCTGCTGTCGGGTGACACGTGACGCTACGGGGGCCGCCTGACTGAGGGGTGCTCTTGAGCGGCTGCCGCTCGGGCAGCGCTCGGTGGTCTCAGCGGCGGGCCTGTGGGTGCGGACGGAGCTGTGCGAGCTGCCATATTGCTTTGAGTCCGTGGCCTCCGACTCCGGTCTGGGGAGAGCGAGGGCGGCGCCGTGGCCGTGCCACCCGGACCGGCTGCTTCCTGCTGCCTGGTGCTCTGACCACAGGCCTCCGGGAGTCCTGAGCCCTTGAGTCCTTGGGGTCCCGCCCCAGTGTGGTTCGAACTTGGCCAGCGACGGCCCCTCCGAGGGGGGGGACGTCGGGGACGAGGGGGTGGTCGGGTGGGACCGCGGTCTGGCCTGTACCATTTGGATCCCTCCGATCGGGATCATCGCATAAGCCACCTTGGCTTGTTGGGAGTGCATGGGGAGGTGGCTGAAGACGTTGTCGGCCGGCTGGTGTCCGGGGTAAGTCTCCGTGGAGAGACGGAGGGCCGATGGGAACAGGCTGGTCTCTGACAGGGACGGCCACTCACCTGATGTGCCACTTTTCCCCTGTAGAGGGAGCAAGAACTTTGTGAATGCTTGTTACGAACTTGAAACTAACAGAGTTGTGGGAAAGGGCTCCTATCAGGATGATCGTGCATAAAATGTATGAATCACTTCAAGATTGTTCCTAAAATGCGGACGCATGTGGGCCAACAAAGGTTACTTTGGTGCTGGTTCCAAAGGTTATAGGAAGAAGAAAGTCTCTAGTCATATCCAAACTAAAAAATACTCTGCGATATTTGACTGAATATATGACTACACGATGAAAATATCTGAGGAAAAGTGACTCACCAGTTTCCCAGGACCCCCCTTTGTTCCGGGGCTCTCCCAGGGGAAGTAACCAGGCATTCTGGGCAGCACCCCCAGTGGCGAGGGAGGGGTCCGGACTTGTGACGACCGGTAGCAGCTGGGCGAAATCGGGCGAATGGGAGACGGTCCTCTTTCAGGGGATGGTGAGACATGCCGGCTGGGCGAGGACAGCTCCGTCCTGGGGGAGAGGCTGTGGATGGGGGAGGACAGCTCCAGGCGGGGGGAGAGGCTACGGCTGGGGGAGCAGCTCTCGCTGCTGGGGGAGAAAGCTCGGGGGGACGCCTTCCAGCCTCGCCGGGAGAACAGCGCTCGCCTGCTGCCCGGCGAGGTGGCCCTCCGGCCGGGCCACACCCCCCGCGGGGACAGCTCCTGACCGGGACTGAGGCAGGGCCCCGGGGCCTCCAGGTCCGGGGTCCCCCGCTTGGAGTGTCTGCTACAGCTGGATCGCCCCCCTGTGGACATGGGAGTGTCTGACGAACAGGAGGAGGGCGGACCCTCGTGGGAGGCCGACTCCTCTTCCTCCTCCTCGTCATCGTCCTCGTCGTCGTCGTCGTCAGATTCCTCCACGTCAGAGAACTGGTGTTCCTCCTGCTCCTCCGAGCCGCACACGCGCTCATCACTTCCAACTGAGCAGAAACAGGCAAACAGGGACATCCATTAAATCCTATTTAGTTCAGTTTTACACACATACAAGAAATCAGATTCTGTTTATTGCATCTGGAACCATCCCAGTCCTTGTGGAGCATTATCGTTGATCACCGGAATGAAGATTACTTTTGTCCTCCTCAGCTTTGAAAGCAATTTTGCCGCCTTAGCTTTGACCCTAGTCGTCCGCCAACAAATTACACCATCCACATGTCATTTTCTGCTCCCTTATCGCTGCAGCAAGTCTTCCCAGCGCAGACACCAAGATTGAGACCCGAGTCGTTCGCCTTCAAGGTTTCTATTTAAATGCGTTTTACCACCAAGAAGCCCATAAATGACACTTTCAGTATCAAATGTAAAAAATCAAGTCCAAAGACTGTCACGCTGACAAAAACATTAAAACGGAGCATTTGTTCAGTCAGGGTTTGACAGTTTCTTTCCCACAGGCTCCATCCACCACACATCGAACCCGTCTTATAAATAGACCGGAATCAAAAGACGGTCATTCAATTGAATTGCTTCGTGGCTCTATTCACAAACTATCTCAGCAGCCTTGTGAATGAAAAGGCTGTTTAAACGGAGCGTCCTTGGCCGTGCCGACTGAAGTCTGTCAACAAGAAAACGTGTCAGTGACGGGAGGCGCAGGACGGGGCTCAATGAGCGCCAGACGTATATGCGCGTGGCGTTGGGCGTGGGCGTGCACCAGCGAATGGATGAGGAAGAGGAAGGTATCGTGGCGAGACAGTCACATCTGCGTCAGGGCACCGCGCCTCGGTGTGTGTTCATTTATTTATCTCCAACTTTTTTTTTTCTAAATTTCTTATGCAAGGCCAGAGGGAGGAGAATAGAACATGGTGTTGCATAAGCTGTCAGTGCAGAGCAGCTACTATTCTTCAAATGGCAGAAGTTCATCCAGCTGTGTACCAACATTTCTCCACAGTGGAAGTTAAAATATGGGAGACGTCTCCCCGTCCCCTCGTCCCCCCCCCCCGAAGTACCTGTTTCCTCGCTCTCCGGCTCGTCCAGTGATGACTCAGACACTCCCATTGCCTGGCATTTTTTCCCATGTGCCTTTGACTTCATGTGTTTTGTAAGGTTTCCTGGAAAGGAACAGGAAAAATGAGGATCTTGTGTATATCCGTATATGTATGAGAGATACCAAGCAAAGAGAACATTACAATTCACATGACAAGTTGTTCACTCACCTTTGGTTTTGAAGGCAAAATTGCAGTGTTTGCAAATGAACGGACGGACATCAGTGTGCGTCCTGATGTGCTTCTTCAGCATGCTCGGCTTCTTGCAGCGGATGCCACATTCTCCACAAATGTACTTCCCCCTGCCGCGGCCTCGCACATAAACATACTCCTCATTGGACTTGTACCTACAAGGAGGGAAGAGAAAACGCAAACACACACGGTACAAATCAAGAGACATCTTTAACTTGAATTGATTTAGTGGATAACAATTGAGGCGTCATTATTTAGAGTCAGGGCCACTTGAAAACAACAATCCAGCTCGGAGACAAAAAAAAAATCTGTTCTGGCGATGACATTTAGATTCAGTCTGAGAGAAGAGAACCTACGGTGGCCACGAAAAGTCAATGTTTATATTGGGTGCAAACACCTGGTTTATCTGTCAAGTGTGAAAGAATAAAAAATGAGGCCTGCTCCTAATGGACGTCAATAGAGATAATTTTACAGCAGTTAACACAAAGACTTCTATAGTTTGAGGTGAATTAATAATGAAAACAAATATGAATACCGTTCAAAAGAAATGTAGTTGGTGAACATAAAATAATGTTATGTTAAGATTATATACATATTTATAGTAAAATGTACAATAAATCAGCTGACCAAACAGCTGATGACCAACAAGCTTATTGGCCATGAAGTCAGCAGACCAAAACAATGTGGTCAAAGAGGGTGGGAGGTCGCGTGGGGCAGAAGGTCACTGCTGACGGTGATGTGGCCGGTTTCTATCAACGCTGAGAGACATCACACAGGCGTCTCAGCCAACGGCCCGAGGAAACCATCGCTGAGAGCATCGCTGATACAGATGATGAATGTGGATGTTGCTGTTTCAGTGCAGCACAAAAGAAACACACACACACACACGCACACACACACACACACACACAGGCGAAAAAAGGAAAACAAGCGTTTCTTTATGGAGGCGGGTTGGGGAAGCCCCACCAAAACCCCGTTCCCTCCACTACACCCAGAGAGCACAATGAATACCGTCTATTCTGCAGCGATCGGGTGGCCCTGCCAACAACAGCAAGAGCTAAAGAGAGGGAAGGGAAGCCTGGCTGTGGCCAACAACCTCAAATAGATGCTGCATATAAAAATCAAGCGCCACATTTAGGCCCCATCTATAAAAACATTGTTTGCGCGCAATCTTGGTGTTTACCTACAGGCTATTTGTGGACACAGTGGACCACAGATGTTTTATATCTGAATGAATTGTCGCCTGTGAAAAGCTGCGCAGCGCTCGCGGCTCGTGAAAACAGGCACAATCCATTCTGAATTGTAAATATCCAATGTGTGCTGACTCCGGTTTATTATGGGAGCCACAAGAAGCCTGAGTGTGAATGCTGCCTGTTGTGTAACAGAACCAGCAATAGCAAATCACAACACAATTATCACACGACTGTGGAACGGTCTCGGCCGCGACTTTTACACTGTGTTCATTCAGAAGATGGCCACTGTTTAGGAGTCATGTATTCCTCGCCACGGCTAAAAATATCCGTCCATCGGGCAGAAGTCGCACCTCATTTATCACGCATTAACTCAGCGCCGCGTCTCTGAATGGATTTAACTCACAATGTTGTTTTGTTGCTGTTGCAAGAAACAAGGAGAAAATAAGTGATCGATTGATTATTAGAACAAAATTGACCATTTTAACACTAAAAAAACAGCGAGAGCAACACTTATATGTGAGAGGAAAAATCCTACTGTGCTGATATTTGCCAGTATTTGTAACCCACAAACTGTATGAGTCACAGATTGCCCAGCGGAGTTCACCACTATCTTTGAGGTGTTTTAACAAGTCTGCAATGTTCCTGGCTAATGCGGTGGAAATCAATCTGCATGTCTTCCCCGAGACCAGAGGGACGCGGTGCGGCGTGTGCTCACTAAGAGGGATTAAAGCTGATGTGTCACACACTTTAACAGCCACCAAGACGGAGCAGCTATTGTGGCCTAATTGCTGAGACGCGCTCGGAGGGGAAAGGCTTTTCTTTCGCGGTGTGTGGTGCTAATAACTCCAAAGACCCCACGACTCTTCTTTCCTGAAAGATCACGGAAATTGGACGGCAAGGAAATCATAACACAAACAAGGATGCACGTTGGGTTTTCAAAGTCGGCGCCAGAGCGAGAGGATAATGAGTCCTGACAAAGTCAGGGTGCAGAAAAAGTGGTGCTCATCGCCTCTTCTACATCTGCTTATTTGCATGCAGGGGGAAGGACCACAAGGGGGTGGAAATTCGCAGAGAGAGGATGCAGACGAGGTTGGGAGGCAAAGAAAAGAAAAAAAATATACTACATAAGCAAATAAGAACCAGAGGATCTGCCAGAGAGGAAACGGGAGCAGTGAGCAGAGGGAGAACACGAGGGGGGGTGGGGGGGGGGGGTGCGGTTAGGAAAGCTGAGGGGATTCTCCTTTGTGATGTGTATAATGTGTGGCGGCAACTGATAAAGACTGGTAATTAATGTCTTATCTACTGTTAAGCAGACAACTCCTTCATAGTCACTCTGTGTACACGTAAGCACGAAACACAGGCGGAGAAAAATCCACCCCAAAAAAATCTGTAATGCCGCCTTAAAAAAAGGAGTAAACAGGTTGTATTCAGCAGCACTGAATCTGCATATAGCAAACTCTTGAATACCATCTCCATCTCACTTGGAAAAGCCACTACAGAAGACGAACAGAAGCATGTCTCAACACTCAAACCTGAGAATTTGGTCTCTCTTGACAACAATTTCTTCTCCTCGCTTCTAATTTCATCTATTTTTAGTTGATCTACAAAAGATCAGCTTTCGGCTCCAAAACAATGAACCCGGGAGGAGGGAAGAGGCTCCACTGGAAATATTACTCAAACGTTTATGAAAAGCATTAAGATGCGAATGCGTCGAGGTCTGAAAAACAAACGCGCACACACCCGGCCGCACACAAACACGGCAGCCACGACTGTGATTGTGATTGCTCGCAGATTGTTTCACACTGTGTCGCCGTGATTTTCCTCTCCAACTTTTTGTTTTTTTTGCCGCCATGAAAGGATATTAATGAGCAGCTCGCGAAGTGAAGTTGGAGACAACCTTTTCCCCTTCACCCACGAGCACACGCGCGCGCACACATATGCACCTCTTTCCAAATTAACACTTCTAAAACACAGACATTCATGCCAGCAGTGGGGGGAGAAAAAAAAAAAGAAGAAGCTTGGCTACAGGTACAAATGAAGTCCCCGCGGGCCTCACGGCCTCCCATCTGTTACTTTTTTTTTTTTCCTCGGCGTGCTCGTCAACTCTCGATAGTTGCTTTTTCGCTGTCGTCAAGCTGTGGTTTGTGGCAGAGGAGCTTGTGTAACGAGGCGCGGGCATTATTCACTAAAGATGTGCGGTGTAACAGCGTTCCCTCTTACCCTCCTTCAAAGATGCGAACACGGGAGGCGTCCCCGTGTTTAGAGGTGGACGGTCCTTCTTCCTTCTCCTCTTCTCTCTTCTCCGGAGGTTCCTCCTGTTTACGTGGCTGCTGATCCTTCACTTCGGTGAGGGGGGTGCTGGGTGGGGTGGCATGTACCTACACTCGAGACACAGAGAACAATTCAAAACAACTTCAAATAAAATGCTTTGGGTTTTAGAGGTCGAAGAGAGGTCCGCAAGATTTAGCGCTGCATTACTGTCACGAGCCAACGCGATGAGTGACGAGGGACGGCTCGTCGCAGTAATCTGGATAAACACTGATGAGAGACGGTGGTGTTTCCCTGGAAACTCGTACAGCTTTTGATAGAAAGTCGTGTGTATTGTGTTTATGTTTACCTCTGACACACGCGGCATCCTGCTACTTCCCGGGGTCAGCGTGCCTTTGGCTGGCGTCTGGGCTGTGGCCATGGTGTACGTCTCCAAACTGTGCCTCTGTTTGGAGCACAGCAGCGACAGGGCCAGCTTGGTACTGAGACCCGGCAGGTTGGGGTTGTGGGTGCTGACGCTCCAGGTGGAGTACACGGAGTTGCGAGGGTCCCTCTGGGCAGACGGGTTGGGTTTGACGTACTTCAGGTAGCACCAGTTGACTGAGGTGGTGGTGTGGAGGCTGGGGTATGTAGGGGCGCTCGGTCTCTCAACTGCCTCTTCCACAACTGGCACCGCCTCCTTTCTTTGACTCGTCTTCTCGGACGACTCCTTTTCCTCCTCCTCCTCCTTTCCTTCTCTAACATTCCTCCTCGGTGTTTGGTCCTCCTCGACTTCCACAGTTTTCACTTCCGACTTCTCTGCTCCCTCCGCCTCTTCTTCCAGTTTTCTCTGAGTGGTTATACATTCTTCGTCCTGTCTTACCTTTGGCTCTGTATCCTCCTCTTCCTCCTCCTCTTGCTCCTCCTCCTCCTCCCCGGCTTTGTGTTCTTCGCCCTCCTCTTCCTTCACCCTTTTCTGGTGACGGTGGGCTTCGGTGCTGAGCTCCAGACTGGCTGCAGGAGAGAGCATGCGCTTACTTCCTCCAGCCCCCAGCGGACCATAACCTTCTCCAGAGCCTGAGGCGAGCTCTGTGGGGAGGGACAGGGGGAAGAGACTCCTGATGTCTGGGGAGGGGACCTTCAAGTAGGTCCTCTGCAGCTTGTCCTGCTCCACCTGGCTCACAATGACCATAGCTGTGCAAGAGGTCGGTTCCTGTGAGCGGTTGGAGGCGAGAATCTGGGACAAGGTGGTATACATCGCACTGGCATACGTAGGCATATGAGTCTGCAGGCGCACTGGCACCATTAGAGACACCACTGGTGTCAGCTGTGCCAGACATGTGGCGATCACCGGCCGCGGGTGCTGGTAGGAGATTGTGACGAGAGATTGACGGGTGAGTGCAGAAGACAGAGAGGAGAAGGGTCTGCTTCCCACAGTGGGAGCAGGGGGGACGTGTGAGGTCACTCTTGGAGGAACTGGTAAGTACACAGCTTGACCAGCTCTCGTTCTGGAAGTGAACTGGAGAGGAACTAGAGAGGAGAGCTGATGGAGGGGAATCCCCAACCTTTCTGCCATGTGGATTTGAGCTGGGTGTATCTGTATCGGCTGAGAACCTTGTAGGAAAGCTCCACGGATGATTTGGGTGGACATTACCTCGGGTATGGTTGTGGTGACCGGGATCAGCTGGGTTAGTGACCTCGTGGGGAACGTTTGCAGGCCTCTGGTCTGCAGTGGAAGCACATCCTGAGAGGGCTGCAGCAGCTGCAAGGCTTTCTTCCCTGTGGCTTCCAGGCAATACTGGGAGGTGATCTCAGCAGAGCATGGAGGAGGAGGAGGAGCAGGAGGAGCAGGAGGAGGAGGATGGCTGGAATGTGAAGGACCGGGCTTTGGACTATCTGCTCTGGACAGCTGACTCGTAATCCCCCCGACGTCCTGCTCAGGTTCCCCTAAGGTGGCGTGCTTCACCAGAAGACACTTTCTTCTTTCTTTCCAGGACGACGCAGGCTGTTGGGGAGACAAGGATCCATAATCAAAAGATTTACTCCTGGTCTCTGCGATTTGTTCAGTTTGTTGTGGGCTGGCTGGGCTCTGCTCCGAGGCCGAGCGCCTCATCTCCTTGTGGCTTTGGTGGTGTTGATGAGAAGTGGGTGGCACCATCAGCATCTGAGAGCTTTGGCTACTGGAGGCCCTGACGGCCGGCTCCGATCTCCCAGCATCCTCAAAGGAAGCAGAGAGGCTGGAGATGTTGCTTTCCTGGCTGGGGCTGCGAGACAGAGACAGAGACTCAAAACTGGACTCCCCAGAGGACTGAGTGATTTCTGCCAGTCGGAGCCTTTTCTTCTTTGGTGGCAGCTTCTCTGCAGGGAGCTGGGCCAGAGTCTGGCTACGCTGAGGCCACTGGAACTCTTCGACTTTCTCTGCCTCCTAGGACAGATGAGACAGTTTATTAATTCAGCAACTTGTGTTAAATAAAGACACAATGAATGCTCACGAGCTAAAATATTTAGGTTGAACAAAAGGACACTCTCACCCCTCAAAAATGGACTCAAGTCCAAAAATAAATAGCCAAATGGTCCTTTAAATAATCATGTACCTTGGATAAGGATGCCGTCACTGGGGGTGACACAGATGGCATGTCAGCGTCGGGCTCCACAGTAACAAGGATCTCTGGCACTTGGATGTTTGGCTGGCGGATGAGGCGCGATGTCGAGGGTGATGGTTTTGGCTCTGGTTGTTGTGTTTGCTGACTGTCTCTGAGGTCTGATTCCTGACTTTCCATGGAAACACTCTCCTGTTTCTCAAAGGAGCTAGTGTGTTGGATGACAGACACACCCTTCCTGTCCTGCTGCTGATGGGTTGGCTCAGTCTGTACAGAAACACCTAGACGCAAACAGAAGAAAAAACAGATTAGTTTCCTTTTATATCAAACTGACACAAGTGTATCTCAGCACTCTCTGTGGTTTTGATGCACATATGTTTACATTAGCTCTGTTAGCTCCTCAGTAATGAAGATTTTCCCTATTATTTAACACATTATGGCTTTTTTGCTCTTTTACTCGGACCAACCTGAGAGTGCTGGGGTGTGCTCTGGTCTGTTGGGCATTGGACTGATGCCTGCAAAGCTGCCTGATGTAGCTACAGATCCAGGGCTGGGAGGATCCTCCTCCAGGCTTTCTTCCTTACGTCTCTTCCTCACAGCCATGGCGAGTGCTCGAAACTTATAGTGCATCATCAGAGGACGATCCTCCCGAGTTGTGTTGCTTGCTTCCCTGCTGTCTTTTTCCTGCCCCGTGCAGACGGATCGGTGGGCTTCCTGGCCGACGCTGTTCGGGACGCGAGCCCCACATGCTCCACATTCAAACACACTGGGGCTTTTTTGCATGTGTTGGTGCAGGGGCGGCCTGGCAGCGGAGGGGGCAGGACTGGCCTCCTCCAACATCTCAGCTCCCAGAGGGACCTCGATGGCCGGCTGGCGCCTGAGCATACGCTGAGCGTGGCCAACTCTCATCTCTGCCACCACTGCTTGTTGCTCATCAAATGATTGGCAGAGGCGGAAACCCCTGGGAGACACGGTGCCCGAGGTGAAGGGCTCTTCTTGGCTGGTAGACGACGGCATCGAGTGGCTCCTGAGAAGAGGCACTGCTGACAGCTCCTGGGTACTTCCTGGATCTGTCTCGGGACTTTGGAGCTGCCTCAAACTGCTGGGGCCTGCAGCATCTCCTTTGGGATCGAATGTGTAGGGATCTTTAGGGGTCACGAATTTGGGTGACTCCATGCTGCTCTTCCTGGAGAGGGAGGAGCGTCGGGGCTTCACGCTGTCAATTTCACTGGTGTCAACGACGGCCTCGTTTATGGTGATGAGCTTGGTGATGTGTTCTATGACTTGGGTTTTGGGTACGGCAAAAGGAATGCTCTTATCCTCCGCTCCTGAGGATGAGGAATGTGAAGAATGAGGCTGCTGCTGGTGGGGACTGCGCTGCTGCCCTCCCAGCCTTCCATATTTCCCTAGAATAATTTCAGCGTAGGTTTTGGCACTGGAACTGGGGGGACTGACTTGGGACAGGTCGCCTGATCCAGAGAAGTAGCCTGACTCTGTGCTGCCCTTACTGCCGGGGCCCAGGGAGGAGGAGGAGGAGGTGGAAAGGGAGGACGACGGTTCATCGGGAGACGCCATCGGGCCACGCTTCCTTTCACTGAGCCTCAGCGCCAGTCTCTGCTTCACGGCCTGAGAGTCTTCCGGCCTCATGCTCTCCTCGGAACCTCCCAGGCGCTCCTTCCCTCCTCTCCTCGGCTGTCCGGACGTCTCCTTAGAGGACGGTTTTCTGTGTTGGCCCGTCTCCTCTTCGGACTCCGTGCTTTCTCCCTCTGTGTGTTCCTCTGGGTCATCTCCACCACCACTGGCCTCAGGGCCACTGAAGCTTGGCTCATCACGACTGGACGCCAGGCCCGCTTTAATGCGGTGAGCATGGGACTTGCGGTGCTTGTACAGGTTGCTTTTGGTCTTGAAAGAAAATCCACAAGGGGCACATGGGTAGGGTCTTTCACCTGTATGGGAGCGGATGTGTTTCTGAAGAACACTTGGCTTGGCACACGGACGGCCGCAAAAAGTGCACACATATTTTCCTGGCTTTGGTGGCTTCTTTTCACTTTTTCTAGGTGAGCTGACCACTTCTTGGCTCTCTTGGCTGGAGAGCGAGGGGACCCCGGGACCATGCTCACCCTGGGTGGAGGAAGTAGAGGGGAGAGATGAAGTTGATGCGGAAGCTGAGGAATAAAAGCTGCCTCCGGACGGACCTGGCGTGTCTGAGTGCTGCCATGCTACTGCCTGCTGCTGCTGCAACCGCAGCAGAAGGTCGGTGCGTTTGGGCGGGCGACTTTGTAGGCGTCCCAGGGCTCTGTGTACGGGACGAAGATTCGGAGGCTGCTGGGGCTGCTGAGGTGGACAAGAGACTAATGAAGGTTCAGCCGTCACATGCTGCTGCTCCTGCCTGCCCGGGCGCTCCCCATCAGCCGAACGGCTGGGCTCAGCCTCCATAGAGTGGGGAGGAGGCCTCACAGACGCGTAGCGAAGGGCTGCCGGAGCCTCATTGGTCTAACCGCATGGCAGCAGAGAGGTCAGAGGCAGAGGAACATTGACAGACTGAGTTGTAAATCAAAATGAGTGACCTTTTTCAGTTTGGGCCCAAAGTTATTCAAGAGGACCAAATGAGGCATCATTAAAAGGTGCCCTGGAGCTCCATGGATACAGGTAAACATGGACCATCGCTCTGTACACAGCTGCTCCGCTTCTGTCTGGCCTCAGCCATTCTAATAGTCCTCCCAAGGTCCCGTCTGCATCTCCTTTGTTGCTTGTGAAGAGTATTAGTCGTTCAGCTTCAGAATGAATCTAGAAAGAGAGAGAAAAAGGAGGCATTCAGTCACAAATGAGGGAATGTTAAAAACACTTTCTGCTAGATATTCTGAAAAAAAGACTACCATGGCTTGTATTAAAAATTCCCGAAAAAAGTCCCTGTATTTCAATTTTATTAACAGATACAGCATTTTTCCGTAAGAAAGCTACTTATCAAAAAGTGGATGGAAGAAAGGATCAAAGTTCAGCCAAAGACAGAGATTATCAATGTAACTTAAAACACAAACTTTTCCAACCCTTGTAAAGGGAACAGGCATCCTGACAAACCAACGTGCTCGGTTTAAGACACTCTGTGGACACAACAAGTGAAACTACTTCCAGCGATTTTATTTTGAAGGTTCCTGCTTTTGTATGTTGCTGAGAGTGTGTTTCCCTCATTGTTCTGCCACTGGACACGGGGTCTGCAGCCTTTTTTCAATAGGTGGGCAACAGAAAATGTGGTTGGGAAACCCTGTCTCCCAGGACACAGCGAACTGCTCCAGAGGATAATTTTGCAAATGTCAGGTCAAGATGTTGTATTATCAGAACATTTTCAAAGGCACAATCACCAAGGGCTTTTGGTAAGTGGATAACCACATTCTGCGTAAACACTCATAAATCTCCCTTAAACTGGGCACAAAATGTAAAAAGTCCCTTCAAACTGACACTTTTACCCCGAAACAGACATATTGGAATTACATGTGACTGATGACTGGCCAACTCTGCAGGAGTCAGAGCTGCTTAGGGCTAGTCAGGCTGCGTCCATACAACAGGCACCAGCAGAAGAGACCACAGTGTCAGGGCAAGGAGTCAAAACAAATATTGGAAATATAGCCTGTGTTAATCTGATCTGGCACTAAAGCTAAAGGGGCTAAATGGTGGAGCTGTTATTTTAGTGTCTTGCAGGACTCGACAGGAGCTGGTTTTTCAGCCTCCACCTCTCGTGCTGGACTGCAACAAGGGCGCAGCGTTTATGACGAGCCAAGACTGAAGGAGTACACTCAAACTGAGTGGAGTGTGTTCTGTGGTCGCTTTTACACAGATGGATCTTTCCTAATATTTCTCGCTTCCACAGGACAAGAAAATCAGAGTTTATGAGAAGAGGAGCACAGCTGATCACTAAGTCCTGGAGATAAGGCAACTGTGAAGTCTCATCTTTTATCAAGATGTATGTTCTGTAATATTTCCCACTTACTGCAAATCCTGCTCCGTCTCAACTCAAGATGTGGCATTCCTGCTCTTGCGCAGCCAATGAAAACACACTCAGGGAACGGATTGGGCCAATCAAAACCTTTACTTCCAGGCAACAGCTAGGCCCGACTGATGACGGCCTCGAGGCCGGCTCATCATTCACAGTCTGACATCGGTACAACCTGCAACCGTCTGACTGTGGAACAGAGGAGATAATTGGAGGACTGCTTGTGTGTTCACTTCAACGGCTGTGGAGGACGCATGCAGCCCTGTGAAGGTTTGCATGGCGAATGCAAACACTGTCTTGGAGGGGGATAAAAGACGAAAAACGTCAGGGCTCTCTCAGAATAGTATTATAGAGACGCACATCAGGTAGAAAGAAAGCGGTGGTATAAGGTGTGGGGAGGAAAATGAATCAGAGATGCGATGGCAGAATAAACAGATCCGGCAGAAATCTGCAGCTTAAGGTGCCAGCGGTGGCAACGCTGCAATGACAGCTTCTTCTTCTTTCTTTTTTTTTTTACGATAATGAGATGCACTGCTACTC
The DNA here is from genome assembly GCA_032274725.1 of Malacoctenus triangulatus. Lineage (NCBI taxonomy): Eukaryota > Metazoa > Chordata > Actinopteri > Blenniiformes > Labrisomidae > Malacoctenus > Malacoctenus triangulatus. The sequence continues at coordinate 10,442,543 of JAUESE010000010.1, forward strand.
TCTCCATATGTCTGAAAGAACAACACGGCACTGGCAGCCTTCATTAGAGGCAGTTTGCAGAGGAATGAAAACACAGAGAATCGCTCCTCCTCTTGGAAACGACTTGACAGATTCTCGGCTCCATCGCCGCGTTTCCCCCCCACATCTGCTAAGAGCCGATCATCTGTTCAGTATGTTTCTCTAAGCAGACCAGTGCTTTGATTACAGCAGATTTCCAGGGTAAACACTGCAATTACACAACATAACAAACTGAAACCACACCACTGAAATTCACGTCTCGCTCTTCGTTTCTATCGTCCGTGACTCGGCTGGACAGATGAACTTTTCAGTATCTACAGCAGGAACATCAAACTCAATCTAATTTGATGTACATTGGGCTGTAATGATGAAAAAACAGCATGTTGATCTGAAAATACTCAAAACTCCAAAGGTTTGGCCTTATGCTAATAGCCTTATGCTAGCAAGCTATCGCCGCTGCATCACCTTTTATCTCAGCAACAAGTGTTGTAGTCAAACGCTGTTCATTTGCTGACTTCTGTGTTGCTTTACGACCACTACTTTAGTGCGATAAACAATATGAACCGTGGTGTAAAATATAGAAACTGTAGCTACAATTTTGAGAATTTATTACATTTTTGCCATCTATTATTAAGTTTTGCAGGGTTGGACTGAAACTTATACATTAGACAATTGTATTTATAAGGGGTGTGAATACATTTGGGAGACAAAAAGCCGAGTGAATGGAGGGAGGTGAAACATTTGTCGGTCTGCTGGAGTGTGGTGGTGTGTTCAGAAATTTGAATGACGGAGCAGGATGAAACCACAGCGCGCCGCAAACACCCCCTGTAACGAATGTCTTTGTTGGTGGAGCTTGTCGTCGGTGTGCAAGTTTAATGATCCCGAGCAGAGCTGTTGCTGCAACCCTTTAACTGGCCAATTAGAAGGTCTTAAGTTTGGGAACAGCACTGCTTCCATTATTCATGGCAGTCTAGACTGCCAGGTCTGAGTGGTGAACACACACACTCGCTCGCGCACACACACACACACACACACACACACACACACACACACACACACACACACACACACACACACACACAC
>JAUESE010000010.1:10504799-10523537 GCA_032274725.1 Malacoctenus triangulatus
TACTAAGCTAAAAAGTGGTCATGAAAAGATACCCTGAACAGTATCTGAAATAATTCAGCTTACTTTTTATGAAAAATGTCAAGTTTTAGGATCTACGAGAAATAAAAAGACAAATATTCTCAGAACAAGAATAATATTCTTACACATTCTGTGCTTGCAAAGTGTATTGCTCTCAAAATAAGATCAAAAAGACTTTTTGGCTAGATACAAGATTGGAAGACTTAGTTAGATTGTTAATTTTTGCAGTGAGGAAACAACTGAGGGAAGAAATAAGATGCTGGAAGCCTCATGTTGAGTTGGAGCTGCATTAAAATAGTCCTTTATTTTACATGTGCAGGCTAAGGTGCAAATACAGTATAAAAGACACTGGAGGTCAAACAGTGAGCATATACCACTTTACACCAATATCCTTTAAAATGTATTCATTTTTACATAAAATTGACTTTCGTTTATATTTAGTCGACTGAGACATTGTCAATAATAGGGCTAAATAAAAGAACCTCGAGAACTGAATTGAAATGTACCTTTTGGTTTGAAGCAAAGGCTGCGTGTGGTGAGGTCAGAGCTGATCATATGAGCTTCATTCTCTATGTCCACTGTTGTGGTATTTTACATCATCTTGAGTGCCTCAAAATGGGGAAAAAAAATGAAGGGCTTCAAATGCCACTATAGCTCCTACAAATTCTATACGAGTCTGTATTTCTAAGGAGACTTTTTGCCTTGATCATGTGATTCCACATCACAAGTAAGAGCCGATTTGATTGACTATACACACTTATTGGTCTCGAGTGATGATCCTCCAGCAGATGTCTTCATCTGGGCCATCGTCCTACTCCCTTCCTGGGATTCTGCTCTTGGACCAGGAGTTGGGAGTAATGAGTTTACTGGTTCATCTGTTTCTCAACATTCACCACTTAACCGCGTCCGCTGTGCTTCAGGAGAACCCACCCGAAACACCACGTCTCACCCACCGATTCCTCTGCTCCTCCATCCCCTTATCGTCCTCTTGCTCCCTCCCCAGGGAGTCTGTGCTCCCAGACGTTGGCTTGGTGGATAGAAAGTGTCCAATCTTTCTGGTGTGCTGGGTATTCAATCTTGTCTTCTCCCCTCCCTCTCTCTCTCTCTCTCTCTCTCTCTCTCTCTCTCCCTCTCTCACTGATGATCTTGGCTGCCTCCTTTCGCTTTATCTCTAAGAGACGAGTAACTATCTGCATCATCTTCCTCCCTCTGTAAATTGTTTTTTCCCACACCTCTGCTGACTTGTTGTAAGCCATCAGTATGATTTAGTGAGTGATGCTTCACTGATTTTAGTATCTCTGTAGTGAATCAAAGGGAAACTAACAAGTGGGAGGGAGGAGGAGGAGGAGGAGGAGCAGGGTGGGTGCAACAAAATAAATGTGTCTTTTTTTCCCACTAAAATATATACCGATATTCTCGTTTGAAGAGAAATGAGGAAACAGATGTGTTTACTATGATTCAGTCAAACTTGACTTAAAGTTGGCACAGCTCCACAAGCAGAAATAAAGTACAACAACTTAAAAAAGATTTACCAGTGTATTTATGTGTCAGTAAAGACCTGGCAACGCAAGCGTGGACACAAGGTGTCCAGAAATAAACCCCTTATAAATCACGTGTACATCACTGAGCAAATTCTAAAAGAGGCAAACTGTTATTTCCACATAATTGCTAAAAATGACTCCATGAAAGTGAATTGAAGAGATAAGAAGTCCTGCGTGGAGGCGATCCCTCCTGTAGGAAACAGTTTGCTGTGACCTCCACTGACCTCTCCTACACAGCCGGGCGGAGCAGCGCATGGAGACCGCTGAGTCTTCAACTCTTCAACGGTCCACCACAGTTGCAGCAGGAATAACTGCAGCTCAGTGGAGAAGTGTGTGAGTCTTAGGAGAATATCGGGGGCCTGGAAAAGTTGGACGGTCTGCGAAAAGTTTCTGGAGGCACGATGGAACGTGTTCGAATCATATCAAGCATATATTGAATTTCGAAAAGGTCAAGAACAAATCATTGAATCTGGGAAATTCAAATATGTTTTATATTCCCCAAACGGCATCACATTTTGGACTTGCTCTTTTTACCATCGTGCTGCATCAGTTCAGGGATTGTTTGGAAACTTCAGAGAACAGCTTTTTTTTCTTTTTCTTTTTTCTTTTGAATTTATACAGAGAAACCTGTTAAAAGGCTTCTCATTCACGTTTGACAAAAGACTTCAGCTGCTCTCAGTCGGGGGACTCCTACACACTGCCAGTGGGTGACAGGTCTGGACAGCAGGCAGGTGAGTTTAGCACTCAACCTCTTTTGCTGCAGAGACACAGAGACATGTGGTTGGACGGGATGTTGTTTGGTGTGATTTTGCGGAAATAAGCAGTTCTATTATTTAAACTAAATGTGGAGGCACCACAAATGGTGCTCGCATGGACCCCCCAAAAATGTGTTTTTGATGATAAAACCTACTGACACATCAGAAAGTCTGAAAAACTTCTATTGTCTGAAAAAGTTATCCAATCAGAAGATGCCTCATAGATTTGTGAGACAAAGTGCTGAAGCACGAGCCGGACAATCAGTTCTGGATCTTTAATGCAGAAATCAAGAAGTCTCAGCACTAAGTTCATTTCGTACAGGGACCAGGCAGCAACAGTAGACCTCGTCATGTATTATTGAAGCTGCAGTGAAATGCAGGAACAGGCCCAAAGTGGATTTTGAGTCGAACTGAGTCACTGATAGGACTTTCTTCTAAAGCGAGTCTGGCTGCATGTGGTGTTTGTTTTCTTCCCACAATGGCAAATGAAAGCACTCACCTGACAGACAGACTCATCAGTCCGTGGAGTGATCAGCCCCACACGCTTCCTCTGCAGACAGTATTATACCGTTACCATGGAGATGCTGTAAATTCCTTTTTTTTTTCCATCTCCCCTCCTCGGCACTTCTGCAGACAGAAGTCTGTCCGGGTCGTCTTCTGAGGTTCGGATTGCCTCAGCTGCTGCTTGGCTTCCAGAACAACAGTTGCCAAAGCAATCTCAACAGCACTCAGTTGGTGCTTTTGATTGTTGCAGCGGATGTGCGGCGGCAGACATGGTGGATTTTGTTTTTTTTGTCGAATGCTTTTTCCTCTGTGAAGACAGAAAATCTGATGTGGCTTGCTTACATCCAACACGTCCTTATTGCTTTTTTATAGGACATTAAATCTATACATCCAAAGTGACATGTTGTCTTCTTTGCACAATAAACTCAAATAGCACACTTGGCCAGTGACTAATGAAACTTTTGAGGCATGCTGAACAGCAGGAACATGTTTTTCTCCAATTTCTTTCCCACTTTCACAAAACGTAACGCTGAACACCTCAGAAAGCTGCTTGGTGTTTGGATCTTTCTTGGATTCTGAGCGCGTGACCTTGTTCACCGCATTACTGGCTCTCTGATATTTCGACATGACCTGCAAACTCGTTTATCGGGAAGGAACATACCAATTACATGTCTGTGTACTTTCAATCCCACCTGTCATTGCCAGTGTGCGCACGGGCGCGCGTGTGTGTGTGTGTTTTATGGCACCTCGATGACGCTATTTTACAACGCCGCTGCACTGCAGAGAATTTGCTCCATCAACAAACAAAGCATGGTCCTTTAAACGCTGTTAAGCTGATAATGAGCTGAAAGTGTCTCTGTCGCGATACTTAATCATTGCTTCAGTTCCTTCGCCGCCAACAGTTTTGCAGCACCGGATGCTGAAAAAAAAACCTGTGATCCATTTTCTGGTTTGAATGCGGTGGCCTATTATATGTAAATCTCTCCTCATGACTTGCGGAAGGGGGACGATGGAAATGGGACACGGGACACATTGCGACCGACTTACTAAGTCTGTCTGGCCAAAAGAGGAGTAAAAAAATGAGGGGAAGAAAAAAAAAAGAAGCCCAAACAAACGGAGTGATAAAGACATCTATGTGATTGGCAGCAGCTGTAAGGATCCAGCCGTTTCTGTCCACAGGCGCGCTCTGAAGGCTGCTCCACTTTCTCTCTGTCATTGCTTAACATTTTTATGACTCAATCCGGATGCCAATTCCGTCGAACTGATACGGCCATTTCACCAAACACTGACATCTTTTTCGAAACCTCTGTAACTCTGTCACATCACTTTGAGTCACCGACTTGGAGCGTCGAAAAGGCAGCGATTGTCAGTTCAAAACGCGATTAAATGTTGACAAATGCCGGCCAACGCTGACAGCAGAGGTTTTGTTTCTTTTTAATATCAACCAGCGAGCGGAGTCAGGTGTTGGGTCGGACACAAATCACTGAAGCACTACTTATTACACTCAGTGAGGAAAGCAATTTGAGCCGAGGTGGTGGGGGGACAGGAGGATTGAGGGGACTTAAAGAAAAAAAAAAAAAAGGCGAGCATATGAAGGTTGTGTGCCGAGAAAATTGGGAAGAAAATGAAGGAGTGTGAGCAGTGTGAAAGATTCAAAGAAATATTGAGAGACGGTTGGACGTGCTCCACCGACAGAGAGCCGTCACTTTAGAAGAAGTGAGAGTGCTATCATGGCGGTGGTGGTGGGCGGGGGGGGGACGTCATCTTTTGACTGGAGGAGTGCAAAATTTGAGGCTGAGGGCTCGACACAAAACGCTGATGACAGCGAGTATCCATCTATCTGAAGCATCGCTGATCCAAACGCTGAGCTGCGGGGAGGCTGCGACGGGGGTCCGCGGAGAAGGAGGGAAACAAGAAGGAAAAAGCTTTCCTCCTTCAAGTGATCACCAGAGTATCACACACCAAAAGGCGACTTATTTCAACAATTTTAGGTCATTTTCTATGCGGCGGATTGCTTACTTGAAAATAATTAAGGTAACACAGACTGTGTTCAAGGAAAAGTTCCCTGCTCGGGAAGAGCGCACAGATGTACAGCCAGCTGGCAGGAAGTACAGTGAATGTGCACCGACCACACTCAAGGTGGAGGAATAAAAGAGGAGCTACAAAAAGATTTCTCCACCGTGTTCGGTGCTTCACAGCGGTAATGTGCAACTCAGAGCCTCCATGAAAACACATACTCGCAAAAGAAAAAAAAAAAAGCTTCCATTAGCAACTGTTTACCTTTATAAGACACTTTCACTTCCCTCCCAGGCAGTGGAGCGTTTGTGCCGTAATGAGAGCGCATCTGTTGGACGGACGCTAAAAACTTCTCTGAATGTGACATTTTAACAGATTAGAAGCCAAAACAAATGTGACCTTTGGAAGGATCATCAGGATCGGAGACAGAGGAGCTTAAGTTGCATGAGACCTTGTTTCACACTTGGAGTTTTGGTCATTACGCGGCTGCCGAGGACTCATTTTGTTTGTCGCTCTCGATGAGTCCTACTTCTGGGTTCTGGCGGCGTTTCAGATCGCGTTGACGCACGCGGTCAGGCTATTAGTTCCCTGTGGGACAATATTTTCTGGGCTCATCACTCTTTGCTGCTGGCACGCCCGCTCCTATGTTACACTTATTTTTTTTTAATTTTCTTTTTACTGCATGCCTCTATTTCGTGCGAATGCTTTCCCCCTCGTTCAGTTCGGCACTTTCGTCGGCGTTGCTATGGAATTACCATAAACGTTTCGTGCCGAAAATCGCGATGCGCTGCCTGTTGACATTTAGTGTTTGCGGTGGGGCTTGCCAACTTTCTTGTTCACCGTGGACGACAGTGAGTCGTGTTGTACTTTACTTTCAGGCCAAATATCTGAAAAATAGATTAAACCTCCGCAAGCCCTCAGCTCGGCCAGAACACTGACAATGATGATGTGCAGAGTCAATTATAAGCGCTCAGCATCGTCATGTCTGCGCCATCGGATGGTTTTTTGGCTTGCTGATAGGAGCATTTATTGTCAAACACAAACATTTGTTCCTGTTGACCCTTATTACTTTTTAAAAACAACCTCTGAAGTTGTGGCAACCGCTTTTGATGGCAGCTTTGCTACTATTGATGTGATTGGTTCAATGTGACCGATGATATAACACACTTGGAGACGGTCAATGCAGCAAAACACCATAAAAAATCATTTTATCATTTTGAGACAAAGAAAAACATCCTTTTTTTTTTAAATACACCAATAAAGATGTGTTTTTTGGTGTGTGTGTGTTATTGTGTGTCCCTAAATCCTGCAGAGTGGACAGCTGATAGTGCTGCCGAAAGAAAGTTGAAGTGAGAGCAGCAGAGTCTCCTCTTCACTCAGCCACAGGGCTGAAGTATAATGTATATTTTACCAACCTTGCTCTCAGTTCTGTTCCCTTCAAGAAGACACTCATTATGACAAAGAGATTGAGCTGCACTGCAGAGGAGGATGTATGTTTTTTTTCCCCCCTTTCTTCTTTTTTCCGTGATTTACTGCGGAAACGTGTCGAAGCAAGTTTAAATTAAAACACTGCTGCTCATTGCATCAGTCAGCAGCTGAAAGCTTACAGCTTTTGGAGAGCATTTATCTTGTTAGCTTTAGCTACAGCGTGGTGCTGCTTTGAAGGCGATAGAGTGTTTGTGAAATACTGTATCTAAGCTTGGACACCACCCCCCCCCTCCCCTTTAAAAGATGGCCTCAAGATAAATGACTGCCCATTTACACAGGTCGCTGTTGCCTGGATGAAGGCGGTGAATAACACTATATGCACGTCGATGGGTGCTGGAATCACCTGTTTGACTGTGAAAGATAGAGATCTGCCAGTGCATGCCCTCCGTTAGTGTTCTACAAATGGATACTTTACTTATTTCCAAACATTTATTAGAAAAATGTCAAAAAGAGGACAAATTGAATCAGGTCAAACCAGCGCGCGTCGTTGCCAGGGAGCTGGTCATTGAATTGTTGCGAGCAAATACTTCAAAAAGAGTTTTAATCAAGATACTGCGAAGCGAATCACTTTTTCAGATTGTTGTCATCTCTCACCAGACGGCAGATGTCAGGTATTACAGGGATCATTTTACCTTCCAGATGGTCCGTGCACAGACAAATCCTTCATGATAGGTTTTAAAACCTGCTCCTTTATGGTGTCCTCACCTTCATCCATCAAAAAAAAAGCAAACGAATGCGCTTTCAACTCAACAGCGCTAAAGAATAAGGTTTGCATTCAGACTCATCACAGTCTCATTCGGAAGTTAAGACGTCGCACTTTCGTACTTGCACCAAATTTAACGATATAAGGAAATGAGTTAATTAGTCGCTGCAGGTTGTTGCTGCTTGAAAGGGACATGCTGGATATCACTGCGCTGCACGCACACACATTCATGTGATCATTCATCGTACTGAGCCAAAACCAAGAAATGGAAGTGCTGCATAATGCTGGAAATTTGCCAAATGTCCAAAGCCGACTGTGAATTTGAAAAGAGTTACATGTGACACAGCAGCTGGATCCGATCCATGCGTTGAGTGCCTGCAATCCAGTAAGACTTGCCCACATATTCCTTTGAGCGAATCTTGTTTCATGTGGCGAAAAACAGCCGACAGCTTGCATATCAGCGAGCATCTATTCAAATATTTTTATAAGTCTGGGGTCTGACTCAGGTCCCTATTTGCATAATGAAATCCTTTGTTTATTATAAACTCACACATTCATTTTACCAAGGACCATTAAGCATGCACAAAGTAGTTAAAAACGTGGGGGCTCTGGTGCGGAATATAAAATTAAAATGCAAATGGGGCTCAATCCTGATATCTGGTCCTCCACGGACCGATGTAACGCACGCCAAGCAGGTAGCGCGTGCTTGATCCGTGGCACTTTCGCCACAGCGACAGGCGGGGAGCAGAGGACCCCGGAGGAGCAGCAGCCAAAGCAAGACGCGCGTGATGACACTTGATTTCCCTTCACGGACGGGACTCAGGTGGATGCTGGAAAAGCGGGTGGCGACGAGTGTGAGAGATGAGGGAGGAGAGGACAGAATCGGGGGGGGGCGCACTGCCTGATCAGCACAGCCGGGCAATTAGTTTCTTCCCACAGTTTTAACAGCTACTTGTGAACCTGTTGTGAGCACAGACAAACAGGCAGAATTAAAGGTCAAGCCACTACGGATTTGCCTGTTCACTCTTCATACATATTTATTAGACTGCATGCATGCTCATGTTTGTACATCTCCAACCACTTGTTTATGCGCTGACACAGAAACAAGGACCGAGTTCATCCTGTTGCTTCCCATTTCCATGTGCCCGCAGCTCCCCACTTTGCACACTGCTGTCACGTCGCAACAACCGGCATCAGTATTTGCCATCACAAAGGTGCAAAATATGAATACACATGTAAAGCATACAAAAAAAACCCTACAACTGAGCTTGAATTACCTTTTTCCTGGGCTGCACGGTGATGCACTGTTGTTTCTGGGCGAGTTGCCAAGGCGGCGTGACTGGAGCTGAAGTGCGAGGCGAGCTTATATAACCACAAATCTGTGTCTGTGCTGTGTCACTGCCGTGTTGTAACCCCGGGAGCAAGGCGGACAAAATGAAACCACTGTCCCCTTTATCTTTCCTCTGCCGTTTGACCGTCTTATTGATGCACTTGCTGCCCACATGTTGAGTTCTAACTACGTACGATACGCTGAGGAAACCAGGAGAGAGGACACCGAGTGTGGTGGACCAGTCAATGTTTTTTGACAAATCATCAAGTAAAAATATAGAGAGATTGAGAAAAGAATATCTGCGTATAAAGCGGCAACTGCATGTTTGGTCTTTAGATATTCTGCAGGAATTTCCAACCTACAAAGCTGCAATTAATTGCTTAGTTGTGTATTTTTACATCGAGTAAGATTTTTGAACTAAAAAGAGATGTGATTTCAAAGATGCTGAAACTACTAATGACGTTTACTTTTGCATGAAAAGTTGTGTGTTGTTTGTTTTTTTGTTTTTTTTTACGAAAAATAAATCCGCTTTCTTGAAAAAAAGAAACACAGAAAAACCTTTCAAGCAAGTTTCAGAGAAGTTGATTACACAAAGGAAACTTTGATGACGAAGTTGGGCTGATTTGTTTTGAATTCGTGGCTCCTCTTGAAATAAGTAGTCAGAGCACCTTTGTTGATGACATGAGTAGCACAGAAACAAACTGACTTCACCAAGGTTACTGATCACTTGAACAGGACTGATGGTTCTATTTTACTAATCAACAGTACTCACACACTCACACACACACAAACACATGCTGGGCTCAAAGGAGCTCTCCACCCCTTGAGAGTGCTGCATCACTTGTCATTCGTTAGATTAACATTGTGGCGCTTTGCCTCTACGAAGGCGACTCTTTTAAGACCATTAAACCAGATCTGTTCTTGTGCCGAGCAAACAAAAGAGCACCGAACTTCCTCCAGAACCCAGATGTGATGTGCTGAATGTGACCAAGTGTCGTAAGTTAACTACTTTTCTGGTATGACTATAAAACGTGTGCTTTTTGGTTGTGCAGCGACACATTGAGGCGCTGCTGTTGTGTGACACTGCAACTGATTTCAACGAGAAAACACAATTTGAACAGTTGCCAGGATGCACCTTGTGTTTGGTTGATAGGAGCTGAGATCGGGTCCAACAACCTCCTGGAGACCCTAAGATGAAACAAACTGCTCTTAAAGAGAAATGAATACATGAATATAAGCATTTCAACTCATAATACTTTAACTTTTAGTGATGAAGACTCTGTTGAGGTGGTGGGGTGAGCAACTAATTCACAAAATAAATCAATTTGTACTGATCATCTGGTTTTGCCAGCGCTGGCTGGACTAGCAGGTCATGTAGCAAATGCTAATCATGCCGCAGAAGGCGCCAAAAAATCAGGAAGACAATAAGAGCGTGAAATAATTTCTCAATCCAACGCCAGCCTTCATCACTGGATGTCGGTCACCAAGGGGCAACTCCAACGCGACCAAGAACCGCCACTGGGCTTTGCCAAACAGTGTGTTCACCCCTTCCTGTGCGATACCATTACTGGTTACTGTGCTCATGTTCAAGTGTTCCTTTGGCTGAACGTAGTGTTGAACTCTGTGTGTTGTACGATTGAAAAATATGCAAGTTTTGCAGCTGCATGTTGTTTGTGTTTTGACATGCGGATCACAGACTCATGACATCTGTTGAAAGAACACGTCTTCTGATATTCTGTTTGTGCGCCGAGGGTTCAAAGTGTGAAATCTATAGACGATGTGAATATAACAGGATGAGCAGTGTGTAAAGTGTGCTTTCCACCTGAGTTCAAAGCGCCCTGACCTCTTTCAGCATCGCTGTGCAGTGTACGGCAGACGTTTTTGTTAAGCAAATTCAATGTAGTGAATAAGCTGCTGTTGTCCTCCGAGTGGAAGGTTGTTGTTTTTTTGTGTTTTTTTTTAAAGCAGTGGGGTGCTGGTTTTGAATCCCACCCAGGTACAAGCTGAAGCAGGGGCCATTCTCACACCTTTGTGGATCAAGTGCCGATTTCTTTGTTTCTTGGAAGCTGTGAGGTGCAGTGAAAAAAAATACCACAATATGGAAACTCTGAGGTGATGAAAAACAAGCATTGCCTTCTTCGAGTCTGGACTGAGCTGAATTATGTCCTTGGGTCCTGTCGTTACTGCCACTGTGTTCTCTTGCTTGGATGAATATAAAGAGTTATGGGTTTTTTTCCAGTGCAAAAGTCTCACCTGGTCTTATTTATTTTCCTTCACACTGTGTCCAAAACACTGGACCTTTGAATGTGCTTTCAACAAGAGGTGTTGGGACAGTCGATGGACATCAATGTGTATTTTCCAAAATCTGATCAAAGTTGAAGTGGAGTCTTTCGAGAAAAGTCTTTGGAAAATATAGATTTGTACAAAGAAAACTTTTAAGCCACTGAAAAAGGTTTTGGACTTCTTGAAATGAAAATCATTCGTTGCCTTCCGAGGGATTGACAGCTCAGTGGTTAGAACTTCTCACTCACGGCGATACAACCTTCAGTTTGTCTCTTTGTCTCAGAAACTGTGAAGTTACACTCGTTGGCGTCCCTGGGTGCTTTAGCACAGCACTGAGACACGCGTGTTGGTTTTGTTGGTGACTGGAAGGCCCTGTCAGCAAAGGAACAAAAACATGGTGGAGTCACACAACACCTTTTTTTGTCGAACACTTGTCCCACACACACATAAGCGCCACTTCAGTTACCGAAAACCACACCTTTTGAAAAGAGAATTCACTTTAAATGTGAGTCTTGATGTTACCAAAATATCACCACGTCTCCTTAAGAAGGAGGCAATAAACTCGTCCAAAATTCACGTTTCTCTTTGCTTCAAAGTATTTGGCCATATTTTTAATTTTTTAGAACCACTTCATGCAGAAAAGCGACACAGTTTAAAGGTACACCAAAATAATTTTAGGGCTGTTTGTTAATGTGCCGTTAATAAGTGATCACTTGTAACCTGTGACCATGGTGGTTCCACTCACTAACCTCTCTCTCACACCCTCCACCAGAGGCAGAGCTCATCTTTGGCTGCCCACAGCCGCCCAGGACACTGAGACACACATTTGTTGTGGTGAACAAGGACGGGTCACATCACTGACCTGTGACAGTGACAGGATGCTCAATCAAGGGCAAAGAGCAGGAAAAAGGAAGGTGTCTGCGAAAATTTCCTCTGCTGTGACATTTGACTTTGCGCTTGTGTGGACAGGACAACAACTCATCATCCGTGGAAAATCCCAAGTATAAACTGCTCTCAGTCGCATTATAGCACGTACAGTAGTTTTTTTTTTCCAGCGTATAATGCAGTGTCACCGAATCACCACAGCAGGGATCATGTTCTCCAAAGCCAATAGATCAGAGGGAGAATTCACATTTCATTTCCAAAGGGATTTCTAATGTGCAAATGCAACTCTCTCCTCGGCATCGCCTCTCCACATTGTCATCTCGCCTCAAGCTCCGTGAATCTGTTTCAAAATCCTCACAAACATTGAACTCGCAGGCCCCGGCACTGTTGCCATGGAGGCCACCTCAATATCAAGTTTCCCTCCTCCTAATATGGTTACAAGCCTTATGAACAGCACATTTCATTATGCCCCCCCCCTCCACCCCCCAAACCAGATTAAGTCTGTTTTGCCCTGGAACAACTGAGGGCCTAAACCAGCTGTCATAGTTTATTAGAGGGCAAAGCTGCTCCTAAAAAACAGGCTCGGGAGATCTGAAGATGGGACAACCTCTTAACCGAACGATCATGTTCCTTTGTGTTTAAGGGACATTAAGTATTTTATGTACAAGGAGGTTGTGTTTACAGGAGCATTGGTTTGATGGAGGCAGGATTACTCAAAAACGTACCTATAAATTTCTATGAAGTAAGCAGGGTGGGAGAGTATGTTGTAAAAAAAAAAAACCAAGTCATTTGATTTTGTTGTTGATCTGGTCATCCGGTGATCCAACGTGATGAAAAAAGGACATTTCTGTGGCATATAATGAGAATTTATGCAAGAGGTTGAATCAGGAAAAGTCAACAGGTGTCTTGGCGGTGGTCTGCGCTCTCTAAGTGCTTGGAGTGAGCTCTTCGTCGTTATTACTACATTATACAAGCTCTTGCCTCCAGTAAAGCCATCAGAACTAAGATGTCCTGATTTTCCCCCGTTCTCTTCTTGTTTACAGAGAATCTTTGCTTTAGCAAACTCAAGCAAACACAGAGCTCACAGAAACAAAAGCCTAATCATTGAACATTGCCAAAAATTAGCGCCTACACACCAAACAATGTCTCAGTCAGTGTGTGATGCACGCTGCTGTATCGACAAAATATGCTATACGCTTGGCTGAAATTCCACTTGGTGGCTAATGCAATGCACCACAGAAGGTACCTCTAATTGAATTCATACGTGTCGTACTGCAAAGACTGAAAAAAGGGAGCTGATCACTTCAGACCTTTGGATTTACACTCGCCTCTGTGTCTTTATCTCTCTGTGTCTTTGCATTACAGTGGATGCCGGTGCCTGCAGAAAAACACCGGATAAAGAGCTCATCGGCTATGAACAGGACGCGTGCTAGGTGTGAAATTCTCAGTGGAGGAGTATTTGCATGTAAAAAAGAAGCTTTCACCATCTCTTAGTGTCTGTTCTGGGTCCACTGGTGCATTTTCAGCACTGATGCGCAGCCTCCTGATGGCCATCACCGCTCTCATTTGATATTCTTCATTCAACAGAGGACCGCTAATCAATAAGCCCATCAGGCGTCTAATGTTTCAAGGTCAAAGGCAGCTGAAATAGACCATATCTCACGCCCCTCATTTTCCAGTTTCCAGGACTGGTTTCTTTTTCTTTCTTTTTTTTTTAAATCTCAAAACGAGATCTGGAAGACGCAACGTGATATGTCAGTAATCTGTATTCCTGTACTATTCCTGACTGCCAGGGAAGATGGTTATCAAATATTTTGATACCTGTGAGTGAGACGCTAAGGCGGCCAAATGAACCTGAGTCATTTATATTTAATCCAGATTTAATGGCTTGTGAGCTCAGGGATTCTCCTCTGGATGTTTTGATGAATATCCAATGTCAGCAAATACATAATATCTCACCGTAATGATTTTACAGTAACAGCACCTGAGAAAAAAAATGTATATCTTGCTGCTCTGTAGTAGCACCTGCTGAGGTGTTTTGCATACCAGAGGGATTTTTGAGCGAGAATTAGATTGATGTAAAGAGGTGTGGAGTTCCAAGGAAAAAAAAAAAAAAAAGGTACATGCACTGACTTGGTTTTTAGTTTCTCTCGCTCCTGGTGGACAGCAGGGGGAGCTAGTAGGCCAAAAACTGAGTTGGGAAGTTGTTTTCTTGTGAACTCATCGCAGGAGTTCAGGGTTTTCTCCTCTGATGTGGTGCACGGGCGCCTCAACAACACATACACGGCTCCCTTCTTCTCCTAACACGTGTTTGTCGTGCACACAGAGTACAAGGAAGAAGGAAGAAAGAAAAAAAAAATCCGTGATTTTTCTGTTTTTTTCTTCCTTGACGTTTCAGGTGTGAACCGGAGTTACTACCAGTGAACATACACAGACTCCGTCCTCACCAAATATCGAATTACAATGCTGTATACAGCGTTGCAGGAGGAGCGGCCCACCTAATGAGCCACTGTTTCGCCTCTGCTGTCATGAGCGCGGGATTTCAGCAGCAGAACAATATAAAGGAGCAGTCCATTTCAGAGTGATTTCAAAAACAAGCCACCGCCTGGAACTATGAAAAACATACTTCGCTCCAGTAGGGGAAGATAAACACTCTGCAGTGGCGCTGCACAGTCCATTGTTAAGCTGTTCTTTCTAAAGGTTCCTGCAGCGGCTCTCATTACAGACAGTATCTGAAAGTGCCTCAGCACTAACTCACCTCTTATGACAAAGAGCTCGCAATTCGGCTCCTTTCCCCTCCTCCTCGCCCCTTCCTCTCCTGCTCGCCGTGTGTCACTGTGTTCTGTACATCTCCCGGTGAAGCGCTGTGTTCAGGCGAGAGCGCACGCGGTGTTTG
The DNA here is from genome assembly GCA_032274725.1 of Malacoctenus triangulatus. Classification (NCBI taxonomy): domain Eukaryota; kingdom Metazoa; phylum Chordata; class Actinopteri; order Blenniiformes; family Labrisomidae; genus Malacoctenus; species Malacoctenus triangulatus. The sequence goes on from JAUESE010000010.1 coordinate 10,519,219, forward strand.
GAGGAGCTCTGTTGTCCCCCACGCAGTCGAGTGTCTGAGCGTATGGCTCATTTTCCTCCACAAAAGATTTTCCTTGAGAACTTGATTGACTGTGAATTATGTGTCTTCTAATGTGTTTTTAATGTTTAGGGCAATCTGAGCCCTTTTAAAAAAAATCTTCCAAAGGACTCTTTAGGGGAGCTTTGAATATTGGTATTGAAAGTTGTTGAAGTGAGTGAGTTCAGTCAGAGGTTTAGGTTTACAGGGTGCCTCTTCTCATGTTAATTGGTCCCTGTGAAGGTGCTCCTCTTAAAGGAACATCAGATCAATGCAAAACAGTGGGAAGCTAGTGCACTCTGAATTTTACTATCCATTTCAACAAAACTGCAAAGAAGTTTGCATGGAAAAATGCAACACTCGCATTGCAAAATGTGCTCTGATGGTAACGGACGACACCCACTCATGACCTCGGCACACCTGTAGCTCCATGAAGGTCAACACACATGCGTGTTTATGTGGGGTGAATGGTGGTGGTGTTCATCTCCAGTTGAGAGCAGACACCTTATTCTTCAAGGCACAGGTAAAGAATTCTCCTGTCTCACACTGAAGCACAAAGAGACACAGAGTCAGTGGTGCTTCTCTCTCACAGCTACAAAAGTGTGTGATACATGTGTGGTATGTTTGAAGCATGTCACTCATTCAATGTGTCGGCGTCACTCGTGTGTCTTGCTGTCATCACAAAGCCTCTGCCAGATGTGCCGCTGACTTGGTTTAGTTGTACCAAAGCAGTGTGAGTCCCACACGCGGTGGATGTGGTCTTGATTCTTTACACGCTTTGTCTCACCAGGTATTCTGCGACCTTCGAGTGAGCTGAATACACCCAGGTGTCGTACACTCAGGAACAGTTTTACATTTATCAATGGAATTCTATCTGCTGCATTTGTACCTTTAACTTTTAGCCTGTTTCCCCTTCGCTTCATGTAATTTTGCAGCATATAGCAAATCTGTTTTTGACGTAAACCTCATTACCCTGCGCTGACAAAAAGGTAAAGATTTCTGACTCGATCTTCTATTTTTCTTTCGAAATCAAACCACGCCATGTTGGAAACAGACTATATTTAATTCCCTCAATTCAACATTACAAAGTTAAATTGTTCTGTATTTGACCATTTTTGCTTTAGTTCTTTGAAAGCTAAAATACATATGATTCTCATTATTATTGGCTGTTGTTTTGACCAAATTGCATTGGTCCCAAAAGGCTATGAGCAGCCTTTTGGGTAAAGTCACTTTTCACAACAAGATTCTTTATTAATCACCTAAATTTGCTTTTCGAATAAAGCAACCAGATGTGCTTTATGGAAGACCCCGTGTGCCTTTGCAGAACATTACCATCAGTTTGTTTTGGACGTGATGTTTAAAATCACATGGTGCGAATGCACTTTGGGCTTTGGCCATCTGGATCATAAGTGGCGGCGCGCTCCTCTGTGGGGGAGCCTTGCGTGGTTGAGCCCTCCCTCAGCAGCGATTGACGGCAGAGAACGGCAGCTTCATGAGGCAGGAAGTTTGTTCTTTTTTTTCCTTCTCTCCGGATGTAAAGAGGAAAGAATAGATATCATTATGAGATGTGCTTCATTAAAAGGGGCGCTAATGGCCGCTCTTTAACGCCGAGCTTGGGCTGCCTCTGCAGACATCAGTGCTCTACAATGATTGCCACTGCAGCCTCAGCATCACTTAACTTCACATTAAGTCGGCCTGAACTCTGTCTGCTTTGAGCTGGGGAAGGAAGAAGCAGCCAGTCAGCGGATTAATGAAGGCAGAAGGACCTATTCTCTTTTCTTTTCCTCCGCGAAAAAAGAAATGAGACATTTTAGCGTCGGCAGAATAGAGGCCAGACTCGCCGAGGCTCTTATGAGGGCGAATGGAAAACGCGAAAGGAGATGAATGGCTTCAACCTGGAAACGTTAAGACTCTAATTCGCGCCTGGTTTCTCTTTCTTGCCACACTGTTACAGCTTTACCACACATTTCTGTCCATGCAGACAATTTTGAGCACTTAACGCAAAGCGAAGATGCTTTCTAAAGCTTGTGGTTACCAATTAAGTGAATACAAAGTGCAGTAAACACAGGGAAGAAAATCAAACCAATATTTATTTAACAACACTTTGCTTTCAAGCAGCTTGTCTCCTCAGTAAACTTGCACAGGGTGTTTTTAAAGGGACTTGGCAGGTAGATTGTTTCAGGGATCCTGGATAACGGCTCAATTGCTCGTCTCTTCATGTAATCCCTGTATGATGTCGAGATCAGGGCTCTGTGGAGCCATACCATCTGTTGCAGGACTCTTTGTTCATGCTGTTGAAAATAGCTGCAGAATTAAAAAAAAACGTGACGTGCTGAAAACTTTAGGAAACCACTGTACATACATCAGATAGAATCTCATCCAATATGCCATTAAATTGGCTTTTATTTCAACTTTTATGTGACAGAAGTCTGTTTTTCCTCATAAATAGTTCTAATGAGTGTAACCGCATGTGGCTCGGTATAAATTGCATACATAAAGCTTTTTAAAATGTCCATTTAGAGGCAACAGACTCATAAAATGCTAATACGCTCTGAATTTCAACTTGGGCTCAAATCAAGTCTCTTCACTGAGGGCACCAAAATGAGAAATGAGCCCTGGAATCAATTTAAAGACTCCTCAATCAAAACCAGATAAACGCATAACTTATTCTGTGAAAAGGTGGCCTTTCAAGCACCGGCAGAACAAAAGAAAAAGGATACTCATGACTCATAATCATTTTGTGGTACACCCCGGGGTGGATATGACAGAAACGGGGAGCTCACTTGATGACGGTGCCTTAATCCTTCCACACACTGTGGCGTGTCACAGACACAGATACGGGCCATGGTGCTGCTTAATCTAATGGAAAGGGAAAGCTTTTTTTTATTTTTTTTATCAAGGTTTGCCGCACCGCAAGGGTATTTCTCTTCTGCAGGACATGAAGATCCGTGTAAAGATCTGTGTACTGCGTTCTCAAGGTTGAGAAAAAGATGGTGGCTTATGTGCATCGGTGCAACAGCGTTGAACTGACTGAGTTCAATTTAATAGAGAATGAAACCACCTTTTTGAAACTGTGAAGAATTGAAACATTGTCAATTAATATTTTTGCGCTGCTTGATTTTGTGAGTGAAAAAATTCTCCTTCTTCCAAATTTTCCAATACCACATTGACTCGCTGCATCAAAATTCGACCACGAGACGGAAATTTGGCTTCAAAAATAGACAAGGAGAGATCGTAAACATATCAGCTGGAGCTGCGTTATGTTTCAGAGGGTTAAAATGTTGCTCCAAGTGGACAGAGTGATCTGTGGGAGTGGTCTTGGGAATGACAGCAGGTATAAATGAAACCCTTGACTTGCATGATGGTGTTGTGGCTTCTGCCGGCTCAAGGATGAAAGAGATGCTCCACGCAACGCCAGCTCCCGCCCCATCGTGCCTACTCGTGGCCTCCCACTGGGGTGAAGCCGGGGAGCCAGTGTTCAGCCACTTGTCCCGTGAATATTAATGCTGACAACAACGCTCAAACTAAGCCTGAAAATAAATGCTTGGCAGCACAAAGGAAGAAGAACTAAGACATAATAATCAAGTGTCATCGTGACAAATGCCTGCTCCTCAAACGCTGGTGTTGAAAGTAATTATATTCAAATGAACTTGTCATCAGCAGCAGCTTGGGAGATCATCAATATACAGTAGCTGACTCCAGCTCCATATAGTTTCCCTGCTGTGATATTCTCATATTCTCCTATTGCGGGTAAATGAGGCTGATGCTTCAAAGATACAGCAGCTGATTTCCCCTTATTAAAGTACTTAATGTTGCACTACGCAGGTCTGCATGGGGCTCTCAATCCTGTTTTTAAACCTATGCTAATTAAGCTGCTTTTTATTGGTTATAATGAAGCTAGTCATACAGAACAAGCCTTCGGTCAGTTGATGAGGGCGTCCCTCAAGGAACGCTATCAAGCCCACTGATCTGGTCGTCTTCTGCAACACAGACTTTTTGTTTTTTTTTCTCAGAGGGGGGGTCAGACTTTTCTCCTCCAGGTTAACTCCGCAGAAAACAGCGTTTTTGTTTGCCTCGGGGCAGCGTGCTCCGCCTTCCCAAAGTGCGGGTCAGCGGAGGATTTTGCAAGTGTGAAACTGTTGAAACACATCAACTGTCTCAAGATTTTTGGAATCCACATCGCTCTGACGGGGGGTGGGGGGGGGGCACAGTGATGTTGACAGGAGAAACGGCACCAAGAACCGCACAAACTTGGACAAACACGGGCGCGCGTTCACTCGGCT
>JAUESE010000010.1:10559264-10570085 GCA_032274725.1 Malacoctenus triangulatus
TATATATATATATTTTACACTGCTAATGCAATCACAAAATGCATCCTGCATGCTGTTTAGTAACTTAAGGACTATCAGGAGTTTCTCATTACCAGTGTCTTAACTAAATCACCTTCATTTTTTTTTTTACCTTTGTTTTAAAGTAAATCAATGAACATGTCAAAAAAAAACAACCCACAAAACCAACAAACTTGTCTCCTTTGTTCTTGTGACTTTTACGGATACTTTCCTCTCTCCGGCTCTTTTAGAGTTTCTAACTTGTGAAGATGTCTTTCAGAATAATCGTATGCTAATCAATGTAAACAAAGGAAAAAATAAAAATAATAATGTGAACACAGTATGTTCTGTCAGCGTACAGCCTCTAACAAGAGCCATTTATAGATCTCAGCGTCTGACAACTTAATAGAGGAGGAGAAGAATACAGGATCTCTTCTTCAGTAATAGAATTCCCTGCTTTCTCTTTTCATCTTAATGCAATTTGGTGTTTCAATCAAAGGAAATGCTTTCAAAACAATAAGTGCGTACTTCAGTCAGATGAGGAGGGAAAAAGACGCTTTTAATCATTTCAACCCACTGATGAGACGGCAGCTCTCAGTGTCTGTGTTTATTTATATTCAACGGAACAAAAAAAACCTTTTAAAACTCCGTTTCACATTTTCCGTCACTTCTCAGTTATGAGAACATTTTCATTCACCAGCCTCCTCTGCCATCTTTGTGATGTTGCATCGCTGCAGTAATTTAACAGAGGGCTTTGACACATCAGTCAGATTTCGAAATTCCATCTGAAACCTGAGGTTACAAAAGACGGAAAAACACGACTTAAACTGTCTAATAAACCTTGTTGAGCTGCTCTCTTTGTGAGGTTTCACCCATGAGGTGCTGTTGTTTGTACAGCCAACACGTTAGCAATGGTTTTATTAGGTGAACACACAAAAGGCGCAGGCTCGAGATTTAGTCTATTTGGGCGCTGATCTTATCAGAGGTCCTCAGAACAAGCAGGAGGAGCAGTGAGTCTGCGAGGCTGAGGGAAATTCAACTTTTTCTATGCAACCAGGAGTTAAAACGGACACAGAGGGCCGCAGACCAGCTGTAACTTTGCCTCTACAAAGCACTGACCAAGTTAGCAGAGAAGCTAAACGTGAAAAATCCAACATCATCCTGCACCTGATTTGCAGACACGAGTTTCAAACATGGAGCAGATTGTTATTTTCAAATCGGCATATTATCACAGAACCTCCTCGTCGGGTGCAGACAATTTAATCTTGTCAAATGTTTAAAGATAAGCAGCAGATGGCCATCAGTAGATGAACGTAATGTTAGGCTGACAGTCGGTGCAGAAAGTGGAGAGAAAGAAATAAGGAGGGGAAGAAGAAAAAAACACAGGCGCTGACTTTCTGGTGAACTTTAGTGATTTTGTGCTGCGCTTTCATGGCGTTTGGGAGATTTGACAGTTTTTTGAAAAGAATGGTTAAAATCAATCCCAGCAGAGTTTGGATAACCTGACTGTAATCTTCAAAGAGGCTGAATCCTGCACATGCTATAATTCACTCTGTTTGTATTGGACATTTTTCACAGACGGATGTTTTTCAGATCACACAACAAAAAAAACCCAAAACAAGTTACTTTTTTTCGACGGCCGAAAAGCATTTGTGTTAGATTGGATGGTCACTCGAAATGGGTTTTAATTGTTTGTCTCTGTGTGTGGCAGGTGGGAGTGGGGGGGTGGGCGGTGTAGGGGTGGGGCTTGGTGGTGCACAAACTACAGTCTGCAAGCTGGCTTTTGCCCAGAGTCATCCGGGAGAGACTTCAAACCGTTCCCAGGATAAAACGGGTTTACGAGATGAAAGGATGAATGGATGCTGTGGATAAACAAAACAGATACCACTCGTTCTTAAATGTCAGAAATGGGAAAAAGTCAACTTTATTTACCACTTTTAAAATGAAAACTATGAGGTTTGTGCTGTTGCCAGAGAACTTTGCCAGAGATGCTGTGACAGCACGCGTGAACAACAGCACCTTGAACCTTCCATAGGTCCAGATATCAGCATGAAAACAGCCCACACGAGTCCACAGAAGTTGTCAGAAACAAGGCGCCACTTTGTTCACACTTTCACCTGACATGGCGATCATTTCTGTCAACAGATGCAGTGAGACACGAACATTTACAGCCTCGGAGTTTGAAACCAACTGACCCTTTTGTTGCTTGTTCAAAAGTATCTAAAGTGTTTTTATAACTGTATCACATTACTGCCCCACATGCAGTCTCATGTGATAATGTGGTAACACTTAATTTGCTCATCGAAAACCTGCAACACTGGTATGTTCATGATGAGCATTTTTGGGGGGGACAAACTCTTCTCCTACACATCTTGATGTGTTTTGTGTTAGTTTTGTGTTGTCTGCTGGTTCCACGTGTCTTTCTTCTGTTGTTTGTTTTCTAGTGTATTTTGGTTTTGTTTTATTTTTGCATTCTGTGTCTTGTCTCTGCTTTTGGTTTCTATTCTTGTGAGGTTTTGTTTTTTTTTTTCCACAGCTGCTCTGTTGACGTCACTCTCCGGCCAATTACCAGTAGCTGTCTGCTGACGTTTGGTGTTGTTTTTTGTTCTTTTTGTTGTTGTTGTTTTAAAGCTTCCAGACTTCTTTTATTTCCCCAAATCAATGTTAAAAAGACTGAAAAAAATTATTTAAAAAAAATCATAAAAAAACACTTCTAAACTGTATTAATGGTGATGAAAATAATAATAAAAAAAATGTTTTTGTGAGATAAAACATGCTGAATAGAAACACATATTTACACATGAGTATGCTCGTGACGGGGGCTCACATGAGGGGGCTCACCCTCCCACACTGTGAAAACTCCTGATCTAAAGAATTACTTGGATCAGGACAATTACAAGCCGACCTTCTGTGCTCACTCATGCATCCATTGTATATATCCCGCTCGCTGAAACACAGCCAGAGAGCGCTTTATTCAATATGCCATTACCTCATTGAACTTTGGACTGATTTGGAGTTTTTGCCTTTTTCCACATTATGCTATTAACTAAAGCATCTGGCTTCCTGCTCAGTCACTTCATTGGGAGCCGCTCTCTGTCTTTGCTCTGTAGTGCCATTGAGAAATGGTGACCTTTATGAAGCCGAAGTCAAGTTTTCTGTGGATAATAAAACATCCACTTACCACTTAGAGTTGCCCCCGTGTCCCGCTGTATTACATCACCGGGGCGGATACAAGGGAACAGGTGACAAAGTGGATCCCTCTCCTCAAGAGTTCAGCTGTTTCAGAAGGCTTTATATCAAACCCGGTACATTTGGAATCATACATTTACATATTTCTACTGGAGACACGTCTAAATACAGGGGGCTCCAGGCTGGACTGACATTCTCAGCAGCCAATCTGGATGCTCGATAAAACCACTCTGGTTCTGGTTTTGCTCGCCCGACACATCACAACCTGGAAAAACGAGAGAGTCTCAAAGATGTTAAAAAACGTAAAAGAAATTTGAAAAAAGAAACATCAGAAACAGACGACTTTAAAATGTTTCTGGTAATTTGTATGAGAGAAGTTTTCTTCCTTTCGTCACTGTCAAACTTCAGATTTATTTATCAATGCAAATGAACTCAACCCGTCACACGGCGCGTGCACTTAACTGAACGGCCCCCTTTCCGCACACACTGAGCCGGGAAATGCAGCTTTATCTCCTCCAAGGCTGTCGCGTACCCCACCGGTCCTCGTGGCCCCCATGCAGGGCATGTGATTGAACTCTCCTGGGCGCACGCGAGGTGCAAGAGGCATGTAGCGCCAAGGTCTAGAAGCCACCCTGCGGCCTCCAGACAAGCAGGGCGCAGGTTAATGAAAACATCAAACAACTCCCCGTGGAGGCCGGATGAATAGGAAGCTGCCAGGACGATCAAGGACCCCACCTCCCCACCTCCCCCCTCCCCCCTCCCCCCCTCCCCTCTCTCAGGACCGGGCCCTAAAAAATGATCCAAACAAACAGTAATCTGGCATTAAAGTAAACAAAAACACCACATTTGCAGAGGACATATAGTCCACCCGCACTCCATCTTTTTTATGCCCTCGCACTAAATGGGAATCGACCTAATGAAATTATTTCCCACCTAGCTTTTAAAGATAAAATATTTCTCTCTCTCTCTCAGAGGTTGAAATGTTTTAGGGGCTTTTTTCATGCAAATGCCCGTAAATAAATAGCGCCATATTCTGACTTCTTTCAGTCCATTATCTTCAGCATCTCATTTCCCAGCGAGTCGCTCGCGTCCGTGCAGCATCTCCAAAAGTTAGAGCGGGAAGGAAAAAAAAAAAACAACACATCAGCATGATGATTTTTTTTTCTTCCCTTCTTTTTTCTCTGTGCTGCTTTAATAGCGGTTCTGAAATGTCATGCAAGCAGTTAGCGTGTTTTATAAGGGACATTTCAAACAATGTGGGGCCGTGAATTAATGTCCTCCCACTTTATCTGCCCCACTTAATATGAGCGAGTCAAACCATGCAGCTGCAGTCGTGAAAATGTTATAAAGTGCTGTATATGCTTTGCTGAAGGAGGCCACATGGATAAAGGAAGTAGTTTTAGAGCCTGGTTATCTCAACATAATGTTCTGTCTAAGTAATCAGTTTTAAAGATAAGAAAAATATAGAACACTCGGTCTTTTATTTCATGCCTTTATTTCGCTCTGGAAGCAGCTTTGCAATATTAAACTCTTTCCCCCCCCTGAGATTCCTGCAGAACAACCAGGTCCGATCTAGTGATAAAAAACAAACTGATGCTTTTTTATTTGAGTTATAATAGCAATTTACATAAATGCTTCTAAAATGTGGTAATAAAAAATTATTAGTGCAACTTCAATTACATATTTTTCATTTAAACTCACATAACTTATGTTGATACACCTGACTCTAAACCAGCAGTTTTAATGATGTCAGACATTTGATTGTCTCTCACTTCCTCAGAGTTGCAGCTGGTTAGTTTCTGTCTGGGTAATCTGATCAATCTGAGTTAGGTTATTAACCTCAAATTAGAATCTGGTGATTATTTGAGGAGGAAAAGTGTTCATTTTTACATCCTTACTGGAAACACTAAGGCTTAAACGACAACTATACTAGAACACAATGAATTACAGAACTTTCGCAGTATCTTTAGACGTCTCTGTCCTTCAGTCAAGTCTCCGCTTATGTCACTAAAAGTCCTGCAGGGCATCTGCTCCATTTCTGCTGCTGTTGTTGTTGTTTCTGGCTAAACGCTTCACAGCTGAAGGAATACAAATGTCACACTTTTTCCGTAATATTTGAGGAAAAACAACAAACATTTAAGTTGCAATTAATCACACCAGTCATTATTTGAGCCCCCCAAAATGTCCCCATTGTGATGACAGTGTAATTTGAAGGTGTGCTGACAGCAGCGGATTCTGCAGCATCCTCAGACTCTCCATTGGAACTCCAGTCAGACTGAACAATGAGCAGTCTGGATCTGTTGTTCAAATACATTTGACCTGAATATGGAGCTTAATTCAAAACACCACCTACAAGAAATAATTAATTAGTGTGAATTAAAATGCAGTTTCTGCTTCTTCTTTTTTATATTTCCTTGTTTTGCTGTTGAAGTATGTGTGTGAGTTTGTTTATATAAATAGTTTTTCACCAGTGTTAGAACATTTGATTAAAACCAAAACGGCCAATGCTCGAACTGTAAGTGAGCTGACAAGACAAACAGTTTTTTTTTAAAATGAATTCTCATAAATTCAAGTTAATTATTCATCCAAATTGTCTAATTACACACAATAGCTGTTTGTATGTTTAGTGTTGTTTTTCTTTGTGTGGTCTCGATGTGTGTTTCATTAGTTTTCTCTCTTGCGAAGCTCGTGTGATGTGACCTGGATGTTGCCTCGGTGGAGGCGAGGCTTCGCTGCTTTTCCTCCTCGTTGTTCGCTCGGCGCTCTGCTCGGCGACGACCCGCTGAAGAATCTACCAGCACATTTTAAACAAAGCCTTTGATTCGTTGTTAGTTGTACATAAATAACCATGCAGACACCCTGCAAACACACCAGGCAGGGGACGAGGGTGTAATCAGTATGAGCGGCGGCTGCTTTGTTACTCTGATGAAGCATTGTTGGACAAAAAACCTGTCGAGCGATGACTAAGAAGAGAAAAAAATGATTTTTCTTCTTTTCTGCCTCTTGAATGTATTTCTTTTGGTTACGATGCAACTCTTTTATTACTACCTGAAAAATACATCTCCTTTGTTGGAAGCACACGAGTTAGAAACACTTCTCTTTAATAATGACTGATCACCTCATCCAAGCAAAATGACACGAGTCTTAATTGTTACATAACATTTTGTCTGAGTTTGTCCGCCTGTTATCTGCAGATTGAGCTGTGAGAGGAGGTCACTTTGCGAGATCGTAGCGAGATGTATCCTGCCTGACATTATTAAAGCATGGATTATCACTTTCACCTTGTGGCTCTGCCTTGGGGACACTTTCCCACTGCCCTCTGTGGTCATTGGTCACTTCTATAATTTCATTGGACTAAGTGGGAGCCAGTTTACTCCAGGCCCCCTCTCGTCCGATGTGGAATGGGGAGTTATGTGTGCAAAAGTCTCCCCCGATAAACATAAATCAATCTTGTCGCCCATTTGCAAGACGCCCCGCTTCTTCTTCGTTATTCCTATTAGCAGCTAAAGCGTCTGATGCATGTATCTGTCGTTCGCATCGACTCGGCAGGTTATCCGAGGCGCGAAGGGGCGACTTCTGAAAGCGGGTTGGTCGGGGGCTGTTTTTCAGGCCCGATGCGAGAGAACAACCTCAAATTGGATAATATTCATCCACTTCGCCTCCCCCCGCAGGCCTGAAGAGCTCCCTGTAATTCTTGTAATCAAGAGCAGTTTTCTATGAATAAAGCATGAAAGGGTGATCAATAGGCTTGTTGTCATCTTGGAGTGCCTTTCCCTGCCCGTCAATATGCAACGCCGCTTAATACAGAGGAGGCAGAAAACACCTGATGCCTCCTCCGAGATCGTCCTCCTTTTATGGCCGGAGAGGACGCGCGGTGACGTCTCTTTCTCCGTCCGCTGGTCAATGATCCTCACTCATGTGGAGAATGGCAATCAATAGGAACGCGGGCGCTCCAGTTTCCAGTAGAGCAAAACTGACTGCAAGATTTATTTGGTTAATTAGTTGGAAGGAGGGGAAAACAATAAAAGATGCAATCACCCTCGCTCATTCTCTCCCCCCACCCCCTTCACACGCTCACTCTGTTACATCAAAAAGGCTTCATAATTATCTCCAAGCTTTGTGTACGGAGAATACAAGTAAACACTGGATAATGATGACGGAGGATAGGAAAGCAGGGACAGAATCTATCTCCTTAATACCAGTCAAAAGATGCACTTTTTTGTAGTTTATTCAACAGATTATGATCCAAATTGTCTGATAAGAACATTAGTGACTTCATTGTGCTGATGGCACAGTTGGCCTGTGAATACAAATGACCGTAAATGTGTTTGTGGCCTGATAGAGAAGCCAATTAGATAAGTGCGGTGACAGTTATCTGCTCACATGCCATAAAGTGACGTTTAAACTGTGATTTTTCATTTTGCAATTTCATAATTGTTGGCAAGTATGTCACTTTTTGTGGGGGGGATTAATTCATAATTTCATTTTCAGATGAACACGCAGTCAGTGCAGCTGACACTGAAAGTTATAGGATTATCCTTTACTTCAGACGCCTGCTAATCCCTTCTGCTGTGCAATCACAATGCAAATAAATAACTAAATAAATACAATAAGCCCACATTAAAGAAATACCGATTCGTCCTAAAAAATAGGAACAATAAAATGAACTCATATGGAATTAAAACAGGAATAGGAGTGCCGTTGTTCTCCAACCGCAGAGGAATCCAGTGTGATCGTATAATCAGGCCTGAAGATTCACTTGAGTAACTTATAATGTAGGTAATTTTAATTAGTGAAAGTGGCAGCTGCTGTGGTTGAATATTAAAGCCATCATGGATATGCTTTATTATACAGTTGCTAATACATTTTTAATATGAACTTCTTGTTTCCGAAGCTAAATAATAACAAGGTGAACATTTTTTTTAGAAAAAGTTTTCAAAGCTTGAAATAAAGTATTTACTGATATAACAGGCTAAATTATCAGGTGTCAGTTTGGTTTTGTTGGACCTGAAAGAGGTGACGAAAGTATTATCATTATTTTTTACCGGCAAAAAATGAAAACATATTTTCATCGGAGTAAATGTCACCAAATTTACCTAATTAAACGCAAGAAAGTACTTATTGTGAGATATTGTTTAATGGACAATTGAGTTGTTGGCTTTGCTTTAGCGCGGACTCACCAGGTCAAAGGTCCTAATTTAAAATGTACAACATATTTGTACAATATCATTAAGATGATGTTTTCCATTATTTTAATGACTACAAAATGTTCTCAGTGAGAGAGAATAAATGTGCACGGGCTTTAAAACACTAAAAGGCAAAGTCAGTGTAAGATGTTGATGTGCAAAACCCCAACACAAAACAGAAGGACAAACTCGTCTATGAACAGTCATTTGGTCCATTGTAGAACCTACAGATGTTTAAGCTCACTGACAGCTCGTCTGTGTCCTATTTCCTGACTGTATTTCATTGGGAGAAGTAACCTTGGTTTGACACAATGTTCAGGGTAGAAATTACACGACTGTGGACAGACAATCGTATCAGTTGCAACTTTGCCGCGTGGGCGAACGATGTAAACACAAAGTTTTTTCCGCTCTCCGCCTTGTCCCGAGGGAAATATCTTGGCCTTTCCGAGCTATGCTGCGGTCTGTGTGTGTGCCGCGTGGCTCTGGGCAGGTAGCGCCGAGGGTTTGGAAACGCTGCCCACAGCAGCTGGACGGGACGAGGCTGAGGTTGAAACTCGAAACGCTAAAGCAAACCCTGTGAAACACATTAAAAGGCTTCGCGGAGCTGTAAAGTTTCATGAAAAGAACGGAGGGTTTTCTACCTAAACTTCAGTCGCCAGGTACTTTAGACGCTACGTGTCGCTTTTGCCGGTTCCAGCGAGTCTTCTGGTTTTTATTTCCAGGCTTCAGAGAGGGAGGAGGGGGGGACAGAGACAGTTTGCAGGCCCCAGTCCAACACTGAACACGGCCGTGACCTCAGTTGTCCTCAGACTTTTTTTGCCAAACCATGAAAAAAAACATCATAATAACCAATTAACGTGCCCCTACTTGTTTACGGCGTTCGACAAATTGCTCGACCACTTGAAGCTGGCTCGCTCCAATTTCTCCCAATCAAACGAGGTGATGTTGGAACCGTCCTGCGGTAAACAGGAGCCTCGCCGCCGGCGTCCCCGCGCTCGTTTTTGGATCGACTCGCCTGCAGCGGCTCGCATCTCCACCTCGTGACAGGCCGGCGTGGAGGAGTGTCTGCGTCTCGCATAGCGCCAAGGTGACTTCTGCTGGGTGCTGCTGAGCTGAATGCATCTCTGTGATAAGATAAGAGCGGGGCATAGAGTTACTGCCCTAGAGATGCAAGCTAAAGAGGAACAAGCTTAGTAAGCACAGCACTCGGGTCCCGTCCGACGGCTGCGGGAGAATTTATTGTGGTGTCAGTCTATTCAGAGGGCTTTTGGACAGGTTTTCTCAGCGCTGCCTGGGAAACAGATTGAAAACACGATGTAATGTCAGTCAGAGGAGTCGGTCTGATTGGGAAACACGACAACTTTCAGAAATACTTTTCGGTTAAACTTCCCATGTTTTTGTTGTTAAGAGAAATGCAGATGCGGTGAGATTTGCTGTTTTGGATCATATTACACAAACACGCACTCAATAATTTAGGACTTGGAAAGCTCAAATTGTTTTCGTCGTGCTTTATATTGATGTTTCTAATCCTTTATTTACAGTGTTTGACAGTTTGTCAAACATACCACAGGATGTGAAGGTCACACTCAGCTTCGTATGTTCTGTGAGTGTTGCTGTCAGTCTGAAAGCACTCCATCGAGTTTGAGACTCCTGTTCTGCTGGGAGAGAAACACACATGAAGAGAGAGGATGAACACATGAATAGCGACCCACCCTGCCACCTTTTTTTTTCGAACTGATCCGGTACTTGGCAATTTTTGGATGCTGGTTCCAAATACCTCTACGACACACATACAAAACAACCGTCAGGCAAAATACAAAGACTTGGAAGACAAGGTCTTATTTTCTCTCGTCAAACGTGACAACAACAAATGTTGAAACATGAGATGAAAATAAATATTTAGAAAATGACTCTATAAAATATTACCAGTGTAAAAAAAACCTTTTCTGTGAAGTTGTTGCAGTTTCCACTTTTAAGTCAAACAAAACATCAATTAAACTCTCTGGCACCGTCTCTGGCTTTCACATTCACTCACAAAACTGTAATGAACCTATAACAAGTCCACATTTGAATAAAACAAAATATGGATCCAACTATTTGGCACTGTCTCCAGCTCTCAGACTGACAAATCGTGAAGCTAATGCAAAGTGGCCACATTGGAATGAAAAAAATATGAGAATTAAATCAGCATACAATAGATTCTTTCCTAAATTAAGCGGTTTTTGGTAAAAAGAAGCAAGTTTTAAAATGCATCTCTCGATATCCGTTTGCCATCCGATTGCTGTCGGTCCTGCTGCAGTCAGATTACAAAGAAGTGTGAGTGCAAGGTGTAAAAAAGGGTCAATGTGTGACACTGAGCTTAACAACTTTTCACTGTGAACATGAGTGCTGAAAGGTATCCACTCGAACATTCAGCGTTTAGAGCTGCACTTTATGAACCACCCTGTAC
>JAUESE010000010.1:10591238-10607739 GCA_032274725.1 Malacoctenus triangulatus
AGTTGCGTCAATTAACAAGAAAAAAGACCTCTATTTTTCCTCCCGTTCTTCAGGAGGTGAACTCAAAGCTCTTGAACATTCTCTATGTACTAAAAAATGTTCACATTTTTTTCTAAACTTGCTCGATTGTAGTTTTAGGGGTACAAATAAATCAATGAAGAACTGACATCAAGAAAAACCCTGAACTAAACATAGTTTCAGGTAGACAGCCACAAGCACCTGCTATTACAACAAGCTAACAATGTTACTTTCAGTCTGACTTCTGTCTGGCTGCTGTGCAATGGGAGTAAGCGAGGTCAGAATAGATCAGTCACTCCTCCACTGGTGAACTGGTTCAAGGGATTCAGTTAAATGGTAACTATACAGACAACAGTTATGGCTTCTGTAAAAATAGCACCAAGAGTTGTGACAACACTATTATTCTATATTTGTCGTCACTTTCTTGTTACAGCCAGAAGCTCATCTTTTAACCAACACAAATGGTAATATTATCATATTTACACACATCTCCAGTTTGTTCCGAACCTTTTAAACAGCTCGTAAATGATGAATGGGGAGACCTGAAGCTAATCTGCTATCCAACCAGGAATATGTTGGCTAAAATCATTTGCTTACTTCGGGTGCCATCTGGAAGTTATTTTCTTATTACATTGTGATGAGGTAATTAAATCACAATAACAACACAGTAAAGGTTGATATAGTGAGATTAAGAGTAATGCGCTCCTAATTTCAGATCCAAACACAAAGCTAACAGGTATCGGCTCCATTTCTTCACGTTATTTCCGACAGCAGCTGAGTGAGAAAAGTCGGTGCGGCCGGGAATACAGTGCAGACCGCGCAGTCACAGACTGTTTAGCTCACTCAGACGTGCCTTAATGTCGCGTTTGTTTTCGTGCTTTCAATGAGCGTAGTGTTATTTTCCCCTTCAGAAGACACAGAGACAGATTCCCAGTGCCGGGTTCAGTTTCCTGCTCCTCAATATAGATACAGTGTTTGCCTCAAAGGCCCTCTGGATGTTTTCCCCCTTAAATATATTCAAATATTGTACATCCAGTATTAGACAACAATATTGGAAATTGAGTTGGGTATAAAGGATTAGTCTAGCTTCGGAGAAGCCGCCCTCTTTAATATTTTGGGTAACCTGTTTCACTGAATATAATCTCTTATCTGTGATTGTGAAATTATTCAGTGAAAAAGGATTATGAAGTTTAATCTTAACGGGGATTTTCATGCTGGAATAAATTATTTTCCTTCCTTAGTTCATCAATATAAAAATGATTTGAGGAAGGATTTTGCCACCTCTGACTGAGGCGGGTCTGTGGGTATCTCTTCAGGACACAACAGAGCGCCAGACAAAGGCCTCGCGTCTCCTTTTCTTTGCGAGTCTCGCTCTGATTATTTCCTGCTCTGCTGCTGTCACCAGCTGCACTGAACTCAATCAATTTGTGTGAGGATGGAAATATTTCTGCGAAGGCTCCACGTGATCTCTCATTTGATTTACTTTCTGGTCCGAGTTAACCATTGAACATCCTGCTCATCCATTTGGAGGAGTTAGAGAGAAACTATGACATTTTTCCAAATTTTGGTTTGAACTTGTGCCTATTTTTTCTCAGCTTTCTTTAACTTTACGTCAATTCAACTTTGTTTTTAATTTAATAAATAAAATATTCTTGAAATTATCTTTTTAATTTGTTTGGAATATTAAAAAGTAAAAAACTAAAGTGTTTTGTAAAAGAAAAACATCATTTTTAGGATTTTTTTTTCCTTTCTTAAAAAGAAAAATCAGGTGGTTCAAGCAGGCAGCATGAAGGTGCACGGAAATTATAGTTGTTCAAACAAATCAAAATGATGAACGGGGAGTTAAAGAGTTTTACAAAGGTTTTGTTTTTTTTTTTCCTTTGTGAAGTCTCGAGTTGGAAATGAACAAGTTTGGAACACAACTTCTAATATGCTGCTTGATAGCTAAAAGCTGTAATTATACCATTTTTTCCCCCACTGGAAATGAAATTGCGTGTCCATCACATGATTGTGTGTTGGTGTTTGATAATTCAGAGGCAGTAATATGAGGGGGGGGGAGCCTTCTTCTGCAAGAGTATGAAAGTGTTTCCAGGAATGACTGATTTGTTTTTTAAGCCTTCAACAAGACATATAACAGCTCGCGCCTTCTTCTTTTAGATACATGCAGGACTAATAGACCTTTGCGCAGCATATACCGACTCTGCCTCCAGTGATACATTGTGGCGGATGAATAATTTGTTGGTCCAGAAGTGTCTGAATTATTGTGTCTCTCTTGCGACAGATTAAATTTGTAAAGCCGACCTGATGACAAAACTTTGTGTGTGTGTGTTGTGTAAAGGGAGAAAGAAAAAAAAAAAAAAACACGGCTTGGACGCAAAACTCATCAGACCATAATGCCGGGAGTCGAAATTAATGTCGGCCTTTTCATTTTTTTTATTCAATCACTCTCATGATGTTCTTTTTTGGTACCGCCGATCCATCATTTACTAATCAATCCACCGGCGGAGCCGCTCATGAATCATTCATCCATCACCAGGTCTTGGTCTTGAATGTTAAAACTGTGTTGGTCAAAAGAGTGAACAGGAGCCCTGTGCGGCTGCATGGCTGCTGTCCACATCTCCGGCTGACACCCACAGGTCTGGTCTGGCTGGATATGAAACACACTCCTCTGGGGACCAGGGAGGCTTTTTCTTTCCTCCCTCCCCCAAAGCCACGTTTCGCTTTCCTCCCCAAGGAGCAACAGAGTAGCTATTTATGATGGTGAAAGATAACCTTTGTGTATCTGGGTAGTACGCGAGAGGACTACACTTCAGACTGTCCATGCTTGTATCTCCTGATCATAGCTCCCAGTATCAGATAACCACGTTGCTTCAACTCCCAGCAGAGACAGGCTTTCTTTTGCTTTTTTTTTTCTGCTTGAGTCACCTCGTCTGGACTTATCTTGGCTGGACTCGAGAATTTCGGCCCATAATCTAAAGTAAGAATCAGCACTGTGGCATAATCTCAAAGCCATTCCCAAAGCGGAGTCGAAGAAACGCTTTTAAAAGCTCCCACAGGAGGTTCAGCAGGTGAAAATCCAGGTCTTAGACAAAGACGTTGAGTTTGACAGCTCAGAGGAACACTGTAGAAGACGCCCGCTGCATATCGAATTGTTCCGGGAACGGGTACAACGAAGAGTTGAGCGACTGACAGAAGGTGAGACAAACTGTGTAATTTCAGCGAGATGAAAAAGGGTTGGGTTTGTTGACCGAGCTCTTTTGAAGTAGAGATCCTCCGATTTCTATCAGATTTTCTCTATAATCCTGTCTTTCAATTTAGTGTCTCAATCCCATGTTGACTGAGGTAAACAACCTGGTGGCCGGCTACAATCTCCTCTGAAGCTTGTGACTCCCACCTTACACTTGTTCCTGCACAGACAGAGGCGAGAACACGGTGATATTGTCTGTTTTAGCCAAAACATGCTGAAGCAGGGATGTGGAATGTGTTCATCACTACTCATTTTACATTTTCTCTCCTAAATTATCGCAACATTTGGTAGAGATCTGCCATAAAACTATGACTGCTCACCAGTGATGTGAATAAGATCTTATTTGTCTCTTTACCATTTGACTTTTATATGTCATATTGTGAAGAGTTTAGCGTCAAATAAATGCATTTTTCCTCAAAGCTGAAGCGGTTGATGTTGGGGAAATAAGAAACTTTGGGGGTTGTAATAAATTTTGACAAGAGCCAAAATGTTGCTCATCTCGGGAGCTTCAGCAGAGCAAAGGATTGTGTGATCCAAGTCTACAGAAGGACCACAGCACCACAGGTCATAAGTGACCTGCTTGTCTTTATGGTTCAGGACTGTTTTAGCAACCGGATTAGAGCCTATCAAAAAAATAGGTGGGTGGTCATAATGTTCAGGCTGATCAGTGGATTTAGCAGACGCAGACAATCACGTTTCATGGATGCGTACGGCTGAATGCGAGCTATTAATCATGCATCCATTCCATCAAAAGGTAGTCATTACTGACAAATGCACACAGGTCTACAGAAGCCTGTGTGCATTTGTGTGAGTTTGTGGGTGTGTATCAAAATGCACTCAGGAAAATACACCTTCATTAACAATGTATGCAGGACTGCTCTACTCAAATATAACATCCGCCTGCAGCAATTAGGCATCATTTAACTGTTCTCCAGCAATGTTTCGGCACTCACAACAGGTTCTACAAGATGATGTTTTAATGAATGTTTCAAATGGATGAATGCTGATTCCTTTCTCGAATAAAAGTAAAAACAAACCAGAATGGAGCATTTGGAAGTCAGACCGACGAGAGAGAGATGTTTGAAGTTGCTGGCTTGAAGGACACAAACGTATCACAGATCTTTGTTTTGGCAAATGTTTTGTTGGTTTGAATTTGCACCTCCAACGTCCAAAAACCTCGAGGGATTGTTTTGTTTCCGATGTGAAGCAGAAGATCTGAATCATCCTCTGTTTACTCTAAATGTTTCCATACGTGAACTCGAAGGACTTGCCTCATTTTGACTCCCTCAATTCCCTCATCATCGGCGTTCTCCTGTGTTACTCCCCCCCCCCCCCCCCTGCTTTGCCTTCACCCCCGCAACCCCTAAATGGAATAAGTGGCATAGAAGATGAATGAGTGAGTGTATCACAACCTCACATCACAAGCATTTTAAAGTCACACACACACATTTCCTCTGCGGGTTGCTATCTTCCTCACATCTTGGATGTTCCCCTCTGCGAGTCAGGAGGAGTGGCTTCAGACCTCCACAAGAGCAACCCGTGGTCGACAGCTATTTGATGGGGCATAATTGTGAATTCAAATTACCCTCATCTTTGCATCTCGAACAGTGTTCACCTTACACTTTTGATGCCCCCCCCCCCCCCACCCTTTTCCTTTAAAGCTTCGATAGGGAATGAAAGCTTTGCATGTTTCAGTGCACCATTCAGGCCGCAGTATATTACAGCTGGTGATTTTCAGTGAGTCACATTCAAGTCCGCAAAAGAGGATTGCAGTAAATGCAGCAGGCTTCAGCACTTACAGTACGTATAAAGGAGCGGCTCCATTTTAACCAATTGTTACAGACCTATTAACTCTGGGTTTGCAAAGTTTTCCAGCAAAGTTTCGCCATTTCTCTGACAGACGGTAATGTTCAGCTGCAGGAGCTTCACTTTGGTTTCAGGGCAGAATACTAATAACACATAATCCTTTCTTTAGAGTCGATTTGTGAGAGAAAGTATGAAGCAGATGACGGAAACTTGCTCATTTATTTGGCGTCGGTGGAGCTGACTGGAAGCTCATATTGGTTGAAAGCAGGTTTCAGCCTGGACAGGTTGTCTGTCTATTAGGGAGGGGGGGGGCAAACCTAGAGAGACACATAATAACAATAATTATAATGACTTTCATTGATTTAACACCTTTCAAGATACCCAAAGCATTTCACAACTTACATTATTCATTCATGCGCACGTTCACACCTTTTCGGGTGGTAAGCCACCCGTGTAGCCACAGCGGCCCGGGGGCAGACTGACGGGGGTGCGGCTGCCGTTACGCACCATCGGCTCCTCCCATCACCACCACACTCAAACACGGGAAGGTATGTGAAGTGTCTTGCCCAAAGGTACAGTGGCAGAATGCCGCTTTTAAACAAGAAAAAAAAAAGAAAATACAATTTCTTCAGAATTGGGATTCGAACGTTGTTCCAACTGAGCTGCTGCAACCCAACAGAGTCACACAGACTTGTACATAGATGATTCACAGTCACTAACTAATTTGTATGTTTTTGGACTGTGGACGGAAAATTACTTCTGGAAAATCCACACAGAAGGACAACATGCAAACTTCACACAAAAATCTCAGAGAGACACTCCCTCTTATTAGACACCATTACAGACCGAGACTAACGTGCTGTTAGTCGTTAATGGCTGAGGCGAGTTCTGATTCACCACTTGTAAAGAGAGATGAGATGGACTGCTGAAATAGACCGGAGTATTTAAAGAAAAAGGAAACGAAGGGAAACCTAGAAGAGAGGAGACGGGTCTTTAATAAATTAGTTGCGACAGGAATAGAGCGCGCAGGTTTTTAGGAACAGCTGATGAGTCTGCCACCGCAGATAGCTGCCCCGACCGGGGCGAGCCAGTCTGCTCCGAAGCAGCGGACCTCGAACTCCGTCTGGTCGGCCTCCACGGATGGAGCCGATAGGCTGCTGTCAGCTCACGCTCACACTTAAGAGAAAATGTTCTCGGAGGTCAAACGCCTGGCCGTGTCTGCTGTCAGACACCAACGGGACCGTCAGAGCAGGAGGAAAAGGAGGAGGAGGAGGAGGAAATCTGCCGAGAGATGGAGACAACCGAATTCCAGGAAGTCGGCTGCTGACCAGTCCTTGAGTTTGTCCAGTCATTAGGAAAAGATGCTTCAGGATAAAAAAATGGGACAGAGGCCAGACTGAAACCTAATTGCAAGTCTGTCCAAAGGAATTTCTTGGTACACATTGAAAGGGAGCTAAATGATCCACTGGCATGTTGAGAATACGGAGCTGACAAAGGTGCGTTTCACAGTATGCATTTACTTCCCGGAGAAAAAGCCATCATCATAATTGACCTGTCAGTCATATACCAGAAATGTGGCTTTCTTTTATCTCTACATGTGCAATTGTTTGATAAAGGGCACGTCCACATGTATGACGTGTTGTTTTTTGGGGGGAAAATCTCATCTTACAGCTGGACTCCATTATGTGCCACGTGCTGAAAATATCACCGCACAAAAGGGATCAGCCACTTCCAGCTGTGACCAAAAAAATAGAAAAAACGGAGGGAAAGGTTAAAGTGCCTTTCATCCAGCATGCCAGAATGGTGGAGTGTCTTGTTTATTCCCTCCTGGTATTCACAGTGAATTCAAAGCCTTTGGTGTATCAGATAATTTGCCCTTTTCTCTTCTCCTGCCATTTGGCCCCATCATTCTTGGCTGTCTTATCGGTGACAGTGAGGACCAGTGCCCTATCGCTGCGTCTTACACTTTTTTATTTTCCAGCTTTGACCTCCACACAGATCTGCCACCTCCCCAAAGACAGCCTGTGCATAAATCCATCGTTTTAGGAACAGAAACATGTGAGAACGTGTGCAGTGTAGCCGAAAGTGAAAGGGGGGGGCTCCGGTCCCATCCTTTGAAAACCAGTCAAGTGCCCATCTGAGATGGAATTCAAAGAAACTGTGAATACAAAGAGAAAATAGTGATGAAAGTGCCTGTGCTCATAACCTAAACAAACTGATGCACATTAGTAACACCAATCCATCGAAACTACTCTTTGAAAATGAATACTGCTTGTTGCTACACTTTGTTTAGGAAAACAAATTGAGAAAGTCAAAGCCTGATGAAAAATCAGAAGGATACCTCATCGGGACGTCGTGAATATCAGAAAAAATATCACGTCCACCCCTGTTACCATCATTATTACAGTCTGGACGGAGCAGACTCAGCCAGCAGACACTATTTATTCACCTTCTCACGGAGTCCAGGAAGATTCAGACAAAAAAAAAAGCACACTGGCTCTGGCTGAGAATACTGAGAATACAAGGTGGAAAAATCAGGTTAGGGGAGGCGACGTGCTTCTTTTTTTTTTTTTCTCCCAGACTTCACTGAGGTAGAGTTTGCAAAAAGATCAGCGTCAACATCCAGCTGTCACACTACAGCAGACTGAAGAGAAAGCACCTGCGGGCTGCGAGTATTCAGCTTTTATCGAGGCCACCCTGACAGTCAAACCTGCTGTGTGTCATTAACTGTATTATACAGTCTCGACTTCTCTATTGAGTGAAACTAACAGATGCCGAAATGTGAAATCTTCCACCAGTGCAACATTTAACCTTCCTGATTGACGGCTTCTGATGAATTACTGTTTGCTTTTGTCAGCGTGACAAAGAATCTGCATCGTCCTTTTGAAAAGGGAGAACAGACGACTCCCTGTCAACAGACACCACGCAGCATATTGCAATGTATATAGAGGTCGCTGAGTTTGTTTGTTCTGATTCTGAATAAAAGCAGAAGGAAGAGGATATCTGGTGAATACTCTCGAGACACCTCCTGCATAAAACACCAGAGTTTCTCATTTCAGAAACATCTCTAGCTCACCGTCAGATGTGAATAGTTGAGATATTTTGTCAAAGTTTCTGGTACTGTTAATGTCGTTTGTCCCTTCGATGGTTGTCAGAGCCGTATTTTCATTTATCCTCCAAACACAAGTGTAAGTTTGTGTGTGATCTTACAATGGGTTTGCTAAATGTGATGTAGCATCTGCATCCGGCCCTTTCAAAGAAGTTGAATTGAAGAAAAATGCATTAAATCTTTTTTTATATCAATGCCTAGATAATTCCATCATCCAGCTGTAATAACACAGTTGAAATTGTACATGTTTAAACTCTTTTAATCATTTCTTTTACAGCCTTTTCTTTTCAACAAACCCAAAGAGACTTTTATTTTTGCTTGGAGCATGGAACCATGTGAGTTTATGTCATGGCTGAGTGAGTCTGTATCGCAGTCATACGTCGACTTTAACAAATGCATCTCTGTCTTTTGTTAATGGATTCATTAGAATGCAGCGGTAAAGGTGGTAACACCCCAGGCCATGTGTGTTTGAAGGGATGATTACTACCTTGGCTGATTTCGCACTGTACTAAAGGGGGGATGAAGGGGTGGGTGGATGGGAGGGGAGGGGGGGGTGGCTACACCAGCAGCACTCTGCCCTCAGTATAATTAAGGGATAATGGTACAACAGTAATGTCTTACAAGCCAATAATGGAGGCCTTGAGTCGATAAGAATTGATCCGAGCGTCATCTCATTAATGACTGAAGTGAATCCTTATGGTGGTTTTGTCTCGGCGAGTCAATGCGGCACTGTTGTCAGAGCGAATGTAAATATAGCACAGATTGTCTCTGGGGTTAATTTGAGGAGTCTGTACGGCTTACGGAAGGGAAAAAAAATCATTGTGTGTCTCGTTTTCTCGCACACGCACTCACATCATTTCATTTTTAAACTCTGTAAAAAAAAGTGTTAGCTGATGCTACACATTTTCCTGTAAGACTGATGGTGAAGTTAGGTTTGACTTCCATTTCTTGAGCAAATCTGGTCCGTGTAAAACATGCAAACTCCCCACCAAAGCGCCCCACAACCATCCAGCTGGTTTGAATCAGCAACATTGATCTCGAAACTGGTCTTGAAACCATTTTTTGTAAAGATTTTTTTTTTTCAGATTTGGAGTCTCTGGTCTGGTCGTGGTCTCCGGCTGTGAGACCTTAACTGACTGGTTAAAGGTCATGACAGACTAACTCGATGACAGACTGCGTGTGCAGCAGTAAACATGTCCGGTTTGTTTGCCAGCAGTGAAACAAACGCAGTAAAATGTCCCCCCATCAACATCAAAAGTAACCATTTGACCACAGATGTGAAATATGCCGGGAGCATCGCTTCTCATTTGCATACAAATGCGCCATGTGAGTGTTGGCGGAGGCACTGAGGAGGAACCATCATTCAGCGGCTGCAGTTTGACGTATTGTGAGTTTCAGCGCGACTCACTAATCCTCGCCGTTGTAATTGTTGAAGGCACACGGGGTTGTCAGAGCATGCAGCGGCCCTGATTAGCTCTCACCTTACACCATTCAGCTCCGTTCGCAGACATTTCACCGCACTTTCAGCTTTGCACTCTCATTAGTTACACAGAAGACCCAAGGTGCTATCCCCCCCCATTTAAGCTGATTATTTAACTCCAAGGATGGACCTCTGCTCCCTCATTGCAACGTACACCAAAGCGGCTCTCTAACTAATAAACTAAGAGCTTGTAAATGTAGGAAGGCAGCGGCAATTTGTTACACGAGCTGAACATTCACTCAGGTAAACACAAAAACATTAATGACTCCAGGATGAATTGTTGAAAGGAATCCTGGTTTTAGAGTGCTGAAGGCTTTAATATGCAATAATTATCTTTTCCCCAGTAATATATATTGTTAAAAAGGATGAAAAATTACATTTTTTATTAAAAACAAACAATATTTTATTCAATCTTGGAGTTGTTATCATGATGCATGAGTATGCTGGTGGTGAAAGAAAGCCACTCTCCTCCTGAACACAGAAAAAACCTCTCCGCTTTCTTTGGCTTATTTATTCTTTAACCCATTCCACTTGTAATTGACAATAACCACACATACCAGGAGCAGTGGGCTGCCTCGGTGCAGCACTCATAAACAGTCAGAGGTTTGAAAGCCTTGCTCAAGGGTCCACAATGCGGTCTGGTGGTAAACAGTGTTGGAATAAGTGGCGGTGTTTTCTCTCTTCCCACCTCGATCATTGGTGGTCCAAGGACTCTGACCTGGAATTCAGTTCGCTCCCCTGACCTTGAGGCCACCGAGACCCTGCCGGTACCTTCGCACGCGCTTCTATTGACAATTATACTTCAACTTTGACACTGAGACTGAACATCTCTCCGCAGATTGTGTTTGCTGCTTTTGCGACCAACAGCGGTTGCTTGAGTGGAAAATACGCATTCACTGCAAAGGTAAAGAGTGTAATACTTAGACGCATTACAATGACAATGTCAACACTATCTGTGGTACCATCACGGAAAATAAGGACTCAGTGCTCCATCATGACAGCCACGCGCTGAGGCAAAGCGAGGCTCTTCTTCTTTTTGACTCCACCATCCGGCTGCCGCTCCCTACTCCAACCTGCAGGACTCGGCTCCTGGTGATCTTCTTCCCCTCTCTTTTCCAGGATGAAGCTTACGCTGCAGGGCTGCTGTTTAACCACAGTGGGAGCGATCCAGCATGTGGCACAGACAGTTTTGGGCACGCAGAAAGAACAAGACTTTCCAGGAGCACTTAAAGCACTGCAGGACCGCTCACAGCGGTGAGGAACGCTTCGCTCAAGGTGTCGTTTTAAGAAGGTTGGGGATCATATTCAGACTGGGTTTGGTTTTATATCTTTGTGGGGACAAACACTGAGACTTTCGATGCAGCTGGTGGGATTTTTTTTGCCACAAAAACTCCTGTTTAACAAGATATTGACATTTCTTCGACTATATCAACAAACATTTAGACTGTCGAAAAATCTCACATGCCAAACTGTTTCACACATTGAGTTGCACTTACTCGTGACATATGACAATGAGAAGTATTCATAGTCTATTTACTGGGACTGTGGGCCTGCTGGTCATCTCAAAGGAGCAAGTAGGAAAACAAAAGACGCTGACGATGGCTTTTTAAATTTGACCTAAAGCTCTGCAGAATTTGCGAGGGGAAAAAAAATCAAGGAATCCAAAAAACTTCAGAGATAATAACAGTGCTACCGCTGACCTTTTCCGTTTTGGGGAATGCTGCAGCAAGTGTCTTTTGTGACTCACCACACAATCATCTTGCACTTTGAGCTTCATCCAACACGAGTGAGCAACTGCTCCCGATTCCCTCCGAGTGCCTCTGCATGTCAGCCTAAATGGTCAGAAAATATAATGCGGCTGATGGAGGCTGGCGATCTTTCCCCCTGAACGGTCGCATTACTGCGGCGAGCCCTCGGACAGCGATCAGAGCAGACAGAGGAACTACATCCCGACCTCCAGTTATTTAGGAAAAGGGCAGCCACCTCTTCCTTCTTCATCCACACGAGATGATAGCATCACCATGGCAGCACGTAGATTAGACGTATAAAGAGGGAGCGGGGCGGACGGAGCCGACACATGGCTGAGCACCGCTAACTACGCCGCTCACAACACGGAGTGGCAGAGAGAGGAGATTAAACCAGACCGCTGACTGCTCATGGTGAACACATTCAGGACATAATCTCATGAAAAAACAATTCTGCTGCGAGTCGACATGCGTGTGTGTGCGTGCGCGCGCGTTTTTTGTTTTCGTTTGAAGCGAGGACAAACATTAAATCATGCGCCTATGAGAGAATCTTTGTGTCAGCGATTTCCAGCCATTAGAAGGTCTTTGTCTGTTCAATAATAGATAAGGCTTAATGGCTTCTTTGCTGCTGCTTCTGGCTGTGTTTGACATGTAGGGAGATAATGAATGTAAAAGAGTGCTATAGGGACACGAGTCACATGGTGAACAACCTATTTTGGTGCCTCAAACTTCCCCCGCCCCGTTCCCTGGTATCCTGTGACGACCACCTGTCTGTGGGTGCAGCGTGTGCCGTCTATCTGGAATGATTATCAATAGATTCAGTGAATCCTCAAAGGACAAAACATCTGACGCGCTGAAGCGGGGCCCCAAAGGAGGGAACTTTTTAAATCTTGTAAGTTGAAAACTATCGACGAACACAGCGGGCTCGACGGGAAACAGGACTGTGGGAAATGCTTCAGAAATTTAGATGTTTAATAGATTATTCTTCGCGTTTCAAAAATCCATGTTCACAAAGAGAAGGAAACCTTCAACAGACCAACATGAGGTGGGACCATCCCAAAGTTTGCTGTACTTTTTCACACTTTTTATGATTGTCGGACCAAAATATTAAACACTGTGGGGTTTTTGAAATTATAGCTATTTATATTCTGCTAGTTTCTGGATTGAACAATTAGCTGAAGCTTAAGCGATGGCAATAACAATGAATTAGACATCTCTAAATTACCCGCCTTCAGGTTGTGAATACCAACATTCTCGTGTACTGTCCTTTTGTCAAGGAAGTGTTTTGTTCTGTCATCAATTTATGGCAGAAGAGGTGATGGCCAGAAAGTTTGTTCCGGCACAGTTTCTCTTCAAAACGAAGCTGTAAGTTTCAGACTCAGCTGTCGAAACTCGACATAAACTGGATCAATACCGCCTCATTCATGGCTGCCAGTAGCATGTTGGTACAATTGTCAAAGCGGCCGACAGTCTTGGAGTTTCATATAAGACTGGAGCTGAGCGGCTCTCCTCACCGCCAGAGAACAGGCTTTGATTCACAGTAAATACCTCACTCAAGCACAGCCAGACAATATGGTTACAATACGGTGACAGCTTTGCTTCAACTCAGAAATGACAGCTTATTCCCGTTCCATTACCATGTCATGGAATCCAGTCAGACAGCTTTTTTCAAGCAGTCAGCCTGACATGTGCATACAAAAATGCCTCCTGATGTTGGCACGAGGTTAGTTCCATGTAAGTACGGGACTAATTTTCACCAGACATATTTGGTGGCAGATAGACAAGGACAAAAAGCTTCTCAGGTCAGTCTAAGTGTCTTAATTTCACTCTTAGATTACGACTAATGAAAGGAATCCTCCTATTAAGTGAAAGATTGCTGGGATTGTTTGGAGTCAGTTGTTGGTTAAAAAAATTACTTTTAAGAGTTATTTATGCCCTGTGTTTTCCCCTCAGTAAAGCGCATATCAAAATGTAACGGTCAAGAATAATACTTCATTTAGAAGAGACACATCCGTTTCAGTACAAAAATGTGGCATAAATGAACTGCAACTCAACACATTACTTGTAAGTTTTTCTCAACATTTCAAACCTAGAAAAACAGACTCGACTCAGCCATAAACAAGTCTCGCTAAGTGTTCAGTTTGAGACAAAAGTGTAAGTGAAATGCTTCTGACGCGAACTCCTCTGAGAGATTGTTTCCTAACAAATAAGGCGGAGCAGTTCCCTCGTATTTTATTTGTGCGCCAAAAGAAGGAAAACTGTTTCAAGGACTCGTATTTCTCCTCTCAAGTCTCGACACCTCAGAGAGACGAGATGGAGAGCAGGTAAGCTATTAACTTTTCCTTAAAAAATTAAATCCTTTTGACTTTATCCCATCTAAACTTGCTGGTCTCCAAATGTCTCCCCCCCTCCCCAACAATTTTCTCTGGCAATTGACACAAGCTTCGTGGTTGATTGATTTTGCTGCCGGTGCCATCTGTCCGTGTGTACACGTGATAAGGCAGCTGGTTGTTCAACATGGCTGACATTACTCAGAAGGTATACGCTGTGATTGAGGTGAGGCAGTATAAACTGATCTCTGTTAATGGGTCCGTCCCCCCGGGTCTGCTGTGCGCTGAAGCAAAGAGATAGCCACAGAGCTCGCCGTCCTCCCCGTGCACCACAGCCAGAAAATTAGAGGCAGATTATTGATGAGCGGCTTCTGGAGCCGTCAGCTCATCCTAAGTGACAATGGGTGCATTATTCATTTCTTTGCAGAGATCATTAAAATTTCATTGAATCTGGTTTGTTTGTAGTTTGGTGGAATTATTTTTGTCATAGAATTGAAACGGGCGCAGTCAGGAGAGCAGAAGCAGCAACACAAAAGCACTTTTTTTTTCCCCCTTCCGCATAAAAATGGCAGCTGTAATTACCCCTGTTCAGCCAGAAGGCTTTAGTCGGCTTTGAGTTCTGGCGATGTTTTTCATATATAAAAAGAAAGAATTTCTGCAACACAGATTAGAAAAAAAGGGTGTGAACTCTCACTATACGTTCAAAGATGAGTTTCACAAGTTTAACCTTTTTCCCTTTTCCTCAGTTTTCATCTGAGGCATGCTTGGTTTCAAATATTCTGAAACTAGCTTTTTCAATACAACACGCGGCGATGTTAGACATTTAAATAACAGCGATAAGAGTGTTTGTTCCATTTCACCAAGTTAAAAAGAATGAGAGGAATCTGTTTAACTCACATAGTTCTTCGGTGTGGGCGCCACATTGAGCCAGCAGGCCTGTTGAGCGTGCAGAGTGGACTTGAAAGAGATGCAGCTGCATTTCAGTGTGCTATTACGTTGACTTTGAAGCTGTTGAATCAAGGTAAAGTAATCATATAACGTCGCTTTAAACACCTTACAACATTGGTGACTGTGTTGCGTTTGGCCGATTTGTTCTGCTGCTCAGAGACACTGAAAATCTCACCGTGCTGTTGTGATTTTTACTGGAAAGTTGATGCCAAATGGTTTGTCCCACTGGGAGCTCGAGTGAGAGTATCGGATAAGTCATGTACATAATATTGGAGGTAGATAAAAGCAACTAACTTCTGCTGTACATCAGCTATATGTTCTGTTGTCAGAACTGCATGCTGCATGCAAGTAATACAAGCAGAAACATTACCAAGGCAAGACCGGCTTTGTTACATCGCTTCAGCGTTGTATGTTTGCATCACTTTTTGGCCTGTGTCATGAGAAAAACAATCTCCATCTACAGACAATGATTGTATAAACTAGTGGAGGAGCAGTGGAGATGTCAAGGAAGGTTGCTTCCATTCAGGACACACTGAATGGAAATAAATCAATGCTTCTTCTCAAATGTAGAAACGGCATAGATATTGTGAAAAATTAAAGTCATTATTTGTGTGGATTGGCCTTGCATGATGCAATTACGGTCAAAAGAAATTGATAGACTGAAGGATTTTGTAGGTTTGACTCAATACTACCATTGTTCAGATACCAAGTGAATATGTGAGGAAAAACTACGGGGAGAAAATGCGACTCATGAACACCAAGGTGTGAATTAAAAGCTTTTCTATGATTCTGTAGCTCTCAGTTATTTGCTTCATAGTTTGAACGAATACATCTTGAGGTGGTTGAACTGCTCAAACCTTTCAGTGTATGTGATTAAAATCAATGTAGTACCATGTTTCTGATGTCAAGCACTTTGGCTACCTGTAATTACTCAGTGCTTGCTAATGTCCACAGCAAACCACCTGTGCACCCTGCCTATTGATCAGCTGACAGTCAGTGTGAACAGGCGTTTTAAGATGCAGGTCAGCAGTGCAAAGGTGGGAGGAAATTGCAGAGAGGGGGGAAATCGTGGGAGTGGAGAAAGACATTTTAAATGTTGGACAGTACAGAAAATTAAAAGCTCGGACGTTGCCAAGTAGCCCAGTGCGCTGACAGTCTCTGTGGACGCTCCTCCGGCAAGCTGAACGTGTCTGATAAGAAGGGAGCCAAGCGGCAGCAAGCAGCAGCTGAAAGACAGGAAGCAGGACCTGCAGAGGCGAGAGAGCGCAAGAGGGAGGCAGATTGTGTTCGGAGGCTCATTGGAGTATTAGCTGAAATAAACACTTCTGCGAATGTTCCTGAACAAGAACAGCCAACTATTGTGCAAGACCGTTCTTTTACTGCTCAGTGTAAAACACGCTTATGAGGAATGTAATGAAGCTGCTTGGAGTTGGTGACAATCCGGTCAGTTGGTTCAATAAATCAAAAATTGTGCTACGGTAGCCCAGAAGGTACCATGTGGCGTTTATATTTCAGATGTCAAACGTCTTGCCACCCTCACCTGCAGTGCTTCTCACCAGATCGTTCCCACCTGGCTCTGATCAAGCCCCCTTGCCTCGTGCATGAGTGTTTATACACCACAGTTTGTTCTCAAGTCTTTGTTGTGTTTGTTTCTTCCCTCATTGTGCACCTTGGAAGATATTTTTTCCCTCTGCTTGGTTTTGTAGGTTTAGAGTTTCTTTTAGGTATTTTTCTGTTATTGTGATTTCTCAGTTTTTAGTAACATTTTGATAAAGATGGCTTTCAGGTCGTTCTTCTGACTGTGTTTGGGTTTTACAC